>CM066201.1:58018383-58579978 GCA_033675215.1 Rhodiola kirilowii
GCTACACATAGCCATAACAAAAACAAACAAATATTTTTGTAGGAAAGTAGTAGAAATTCTTCTCTTCGTCGAAAGCTTCGCGTTCGTCTTCTCCAGAGCTATCTCCAGTGTAGGAATGATTGATGGATTTTTGTGGGACTACAGAAACTCTAAACCCAGCCCTCTTTTTATAATAAGCAATGTTTCCAAGTTGATTTTTGGGCTGGATTTCCAATTTTCGGACTCGCTGATGTCATCAAAACGCGTTGCTGACGTCAGCACCGCGGACGGTGAAGACTTTAGCTCCGCGGACAATGAACACTTAATGGCGCGGACAATGAACACTTTATGGCGCGTTAAAATGCTCATGGTCCGCGATATTCTCGGAGACAGATCATCCATTCTGCGCATATGTTTTGACTTCGGCTCTTGATTTGACCCTCCAAATGACGTCGGATGCTCTTGGTGTGAACTAGAGAGTTGTAGGGAATTGAGTCACCTACGCAACGGCATGTGCCTCATATTTTTTGATCATTGGTCCATTCCCAGCGCTCCGTCGACTGTCCGATGGTCTGATCTGCCATTGTGATGTTTTTGGCATGAAATGCCGTCTTTTAAGCGCGTTTCCTCCTAGAGCTTCCGAAACACCTGAAATGCAAAACCATACTAAAAAGTAACTGTTTGCATAATAAAGTGTCAAAATAAATGGGATTAGTTGACTCGACGAGTCGTATAAATACGACTCATCAAACCACCCCACACTTAAACTTGTTCGTCCCGAACATGAACAAGTCATAGAAAGAAAATAAATGCAACACCACAATTTCTTAGACGTCCTAGATAATGCTACATGAATATGAGTTGCTAATCCAGATTCGCTTTTCTATGCATAACTCAATCGCTACTAAAATCATCATGCTCAACATGGAATTAACTTGATACATGTTACCTTTGAGCTGAAATCCAAATCAATTCGGATGAGTGGGAGATAGTCCTCTTTAGACCCATGATCTGCATTCGCTGTTCCGAACTCTTGCTATATGGTTATACTTCATTGCTTTTTCTTGCACGTGATTCATTCGAGCTTCAAGGTTTTTGAGCTTTCTTTCTTTTTTTTCCTTTTTTTGTTGGACAGCTTTTGTAGTGACTTTCTTTGGCCTTTGGCTCTTGATGTAGGAATGATGTACTTCACTTTTTGTTGTATGAAACTTCACAACGTGGCTGATTTTTCTTGAGCTTTGCTCCTTTATTGTGAATTGCTTGTCCTTTCCTTTCTTTCTTTTTTTCTGAAGGAAGTCCAATCATCGCCCGCGAGCATATGGAAATACCTCCCCACTCTTTCTCATCCTCGACCTTTTTGACGCGAGTCAAGATGGGGTCCCACCACCTATTTTCCCGGTTACTTCGGACTAGAGATAGGACGGTCTGTTTTCCCATCCCGCCTACCTACATAAACGCTGCATCGGCGGAGCAAACTCTGAACCATATCGTCTCGAAGTGCTAGCCTCCACGAAATCCACATAACCATATAACTCGAAATTCGGTCCTTTGAATGCTTCGTCAAGTCTCTCTAGGACATTTCTATCAACTCCACATCCCTGTTTATCTCAACTCAGAAGGACACGTAGTGTAGTGGGTTAAATTCACATGTAAAAACATAATTCAAATTTCACAAGTGAAATGCATCTAATCAGCTCATCTATTTCACATTATCAACATTCAATACCGCATATCCGGGAAATAGAGAGAAATTCATACTTTCAAAAAAATTCAATTTTAAGGGAAACGTGCAGACACCATGCAGGAGCGAAAAATAAATGTGCTGACACAACAGACTGACTCTCCCACCCCAAACTTTTGAACAACGCTGTGTCCTCACGGCACGACTTAAATTCAAAGACACGACAATGCAAGACAAACAAACATATAGGAAAAGGAAGAGATCAAAGTGAATAGGTACTCCCCTCGTTTCGTCGTGTGAAGATGAGAATTCTGGTCAAACGAGTCTGTCAACGCCGGTCAACCATGGTCAACCACGGATCACGTTCATTTTAACTCCGTGGTCAATGGTTAATCTGAACTGCACCCGCGGTGAATAATCTGCACGTGGTCCGCGATCCTTTCTGAGCTGCACCTGTTTTCTGCATAAAAAATGTTCTCATTTCCAAAAAGACAAAGTGATAACACGGATAAAGACCCAAACAAACAGAAAAACAAAAATAAAAACGAAAAGATGAAAAAAAAAATTTGCCGGGTTGCCTCCCTGCGAGCGCCTTTATTTTACGTCGTTGGCTCGACGTTACCTCTTTAGGGATCACAAGTTAGGATCTCATGGACGTGTGAGGTCAAACTTTGCTACTCCTTTGTGCTGCTCATAGACCTCATCTAGTGGTGCTCTCATGTCTCTCCATCCGGGTTTCCATCCAAAGGTGCCATGTCTCGATCGCTTCCTCATGTATGGACGGTCGGCATCCTCGTAACTATGGAAGTTCGGTCTCTTTCCAGCAAACGCTAGTGACATCAAGCATGTTCCCACATCAACCTTGGTCTTTGTGGCAAAGAGGAGTGATCGTCCCAAAATAGGGGCTGGAGGATCGTCATCTCTAGCATCTCCCATCTGCAAAATATGAGAGTCAACGTCACGGGTGACTGTGAAGACACCTGAGTCCTTACACTTTTCAGGTGGTGCTGCTTGACTCGTAGCACGTAGGTGTTCCACCGTTGGCTTTTCCGACTCATGACTTGCCTCCAACTCATCTTCCAGCTCATCATCATCAATCACATGGTCTTCGGGAGCTGTCACCTGCATAGAAAACGATAAAGGAGGATCAATTTTAGTATTTTCGGCAGACCAGGTCGCGGGTAATGAACACTTTAAATGTTCCCGCGGACCAGTAAATTGGTCACTATCCGCGCTTCTTAAGTGTTCTTGGTCCGCGGTCAACTGATTATCCACGGGTGCTTCACATGTTACGGCCGCGGGTGCTGTGTCTTTTAGCTGACCGCGGATGACGCTAAAGTGCACGTCATCCGCTCTCCTCTCTGTCTCCGACACTTTTTCCTTGCTGTCCACTCATTCTTCACCCGTAACTGCCAATGTACTGATGTCTCCTCTTGGGTTTGGCACTGTCTGCGACTATATGGTTGTGATGGAGGTGTTGCATATGATGTCGGGCACGATCTGTACTAAAACAGCTTCCACCGTCTGCGCCTTATCATCCGTTTTATGCATCGGACCTTGTCTCGATCTCTGTGTCATATCATCTATCAGGTCCCAGACATCATATATGGGTAAATCTCATACCAAACCTCCTGCTGCAGCATCAAGCATTGAATTCTCTAGTAGCGTCATCCCACCAAGAAATCTCTTGAGAAGGTATGAGTCGGTGAATCCATGGTGTGGACAGCTTCCCTGAAGAGCATCGAAGCGCACATAGTACTCATGAAGTGTTTCTTCCTGGAATTGCTCAAGGGTAATAATCTGCTCACAGACTTCCAATCGAAGGGATGGCGGAGAAAACTCCTTTAGAAATAGAGCACGTAGATCCCAATAATCGTCTTCATAATCTGCACCTGATAAGTAATACAAGGATATTGCAGAGTCAGTTAAAGAGAACTTAAAATATTTAAGCTTAAACCTCTCTAATGACACATCTTTAGGCTTCATGCGGCTGCAGATGGAGTGCAACGTTCTCACATGCGTCACGGGGTCTTCTCCGATGGCACCTGCAAATATGGGGAGATGCCGAATCATCCAAAACTTTACCTTGCTGCCCTCGTATTCATCTTCCTCATCGTCTTCATCGTCACAAAGTTCTCTGCTATAATAAGAAGACATAGCGAACCGCAAAAGACAAAACAAAAAATATAAAAATAAATATAAAACAAAACAAAAGAACAACTTCACCGAAGCGCAGTCCCCCGGCAACGGCGCCAAAATTTGACAGGCGTCGTCGGTACCTGCAAATTTAAATTTATAATTTCCACTCACTCTTGGCTAGTACAACGGCAAGCAAGGGGTCAAACCCTAAAGAGCTGGTGTGGTTCAGTTGTCCTGTAAACAAATAAAATTGGGGTTTTTTTTGTGTGAGCAACTGTTGTAAAACACAGGAGAAATAAAACGAAAAGTGTCCAATCAGAGAAAGCATTCGGCTTAGGGTTTTTCTATTGTGACTTGTTTATCATCGGCTGCTAATGATCTAATCCTATGTTCCTAAGTGTGGTTACTCCGTTTCAGGTTATAACCTAAGGTAGGGCCGTTTCAAGCATTACGCCACAATCTACTCCGTTTCAGGTTATAGACTTCTAGTTCTAGCAAACCTAATACGCCGTTTCAAGTTATATCAGGTTAATGTGTGACTACTTGTTCTAACGGTTTAGTATCAAACAAGCAGCAAAAATAAAGGCTGAATTGCTCGGCTAAGTTTTACAGTTTCAAGTCTCCACTTAGCCTCGCAATTCAGACCGAGATAAATAGCACAAGAACTAGTAGAACATAAAATAGCATTAAGTAAAGAGCCTCAAACGTTCGTCACAATATACAAACCCTAAACCGAATAGAAGATTTAGCTACACATAGCCATAACAAAAACAAACAAATATTTTTGTATGAAAGTAGTAGAAATTCTTCTCTTCGTCGAAAGCTTCGCGTTCGTCTTCTCTAGAGCTATCTCTAGTGTAGGAATGATAGATGGATTTTTGTGGGACTACTGAAACCCTAAACCCAGCCCTCTTTTTATAATAAGTAATGTTTCCAAGTTTGATTTTTGGGCTGGATTTCCAATTTTCGAACTCACTGACGTCATCAAAACGCGTTGCTGACGTCAGCACCGCGGACGGTGAAGACTTTAGCTCCGCAGACAATGAACACTTTATGGCGCGGACAATGAACACTTTATGGCACGTTAAAATGCTCATGGTCCGCGATCTTCTCGGAGACAGATCATCCATTCTGTGCATCTGTTTTGAGTTCGGCTCTTGATTTGACCCTCCAAATGACGTCGGATGCTCTCGGTGTGAACTAGAGAGTTGTAGGGAATTGAGTCACCTACGCAACGGCATGTGCCTCATATTTTTCTGATCATCGGTCCATTCCCAGCGCTCCGTCAACTGTTCGATGGTCTGATCTGCCATTGTGATGTTTTTGGCATGAAATGCCGTCTTTTAAGCGCGTTTCCTCCTAGAGCTTCCGAAACACCTGAAATGCAAAACCATACTAAAAAGTAACTGTTCACATAATAAAGTGTCGAAATAAATGGGATTAGTTGACTCGACGAGTCGTATAAATACGACTCATCATCCATCCTCCACCTTAATTAAGACAGTCCCGATCCCCTTCATCTTACAGACTTCATTGTTGCCTAGATGGACTGAGCCTTGGTTTTGAGCTCTAAAATCTCTGAACCATTCCTTGTGAGGGGTCATATGGCAAGAACAGCCACTATTAAGGATCCAACTTGTCTCAGGATTCCTTCTTGTGACCACCAAAGCTTCTGCAGAATCATACTCTTCTTCAGCCAAAGCAACTTCTCCCCTTTCTTGACCTTTACCATTTGGTTTCTTCAGTCTATCAGGGCAATCCCTCCTTAAGTGCCCTTCCTTCTTACAGAAATAACACTTCAGTTTCTTCTTGTCACTGCTCTGGTTTTCTTAATTTGTAGACCTCTACTGGTTTCCAGGCTTGGCACATTTCTTAGGTAATTTCCTCTTCTAAAACTTCCCCTGAGCCACTAACCCATTAGCTGTCCCAAAGTTAAGTCTTTGAGTCCAACTGCTTTTGCTTCAAAGCAGCCAAAACTTCCTCCATGGTCAGAGCATCCTTAGAGTATTTCATAGTGTCCACAAAAGTAGCATAGGATGAGGGCAAAGAGTTCAACACCATGATGGCTTGATCCTCATTATCAATCTTTTCACCAATATTGTCAAGGTCTATGACTATTTTAGCAATTTCATCCAACTGCTCTTCAAGAGATATTTCACTTTCCATCTTGAAACCAAATAGCTTACCTTCCAAATAGATCCAATTGGTGAGAGTCTTGGTCATATACAGTTGCACCAACTTCAACCAAACTCCAGCTGCAGTCTTTTCTTTTATCACTTCTCTCAGCACCTTGTCACCCAGATGTAGGATGATTGTACTATACGCCATCTCCTTCATCTCTTCCTTTTCGTCTGCTGTAAGTGTTGCTGGCATTTCAGTGTCGGGCTTCAATGCCTTAGCCACCTAATTTGAACCAGAATGGCTCTCATTCGTTGCCTCCAAAGTGCGAAATCCGTCTTGCCATCGAACCGTTCAATTTTGACCTTGGTCGACACCATCCTTGCAACAATAGCTACTGATACCAATTGTAGAGAAAACGGAAGCAAAACTTGCAAAGATTGACAACAACAAACAGAAACAACACAAAGAAATACCCTGGTTTGGCCCCCTCCTGTCGAGGACTGACAGATCGCTCGTCGTCAAAGCAATTTGTGCAAATAAATTTATAATAGTCCGCTACTCGCAACTATACTACTGGGTAGTACTTGGTAAGTAGGGGTCGAACCCAAGGGAATCAGTGGGATAGTCGTTCTTTGAGGGGGTTTATCCAGCGAGAGAGCGTGTTTTAGGTTGGTTGGTTGGTTTTAAAGCTACCAGCTAAGCGATTGATTGATTGATTGGTTGGTTTTAGGACTGGAAAGTAAATTACAATTTTTATAATTAAAGGAAAATGTTCGGTTTCAGGGGTCTTGTATTATATCCTGTTTATCATTGACCTTTAGTGAATCATCTAAGTATTCAAACATGAATCGAGGCTATTCCTAGCTCAAGACTTGCAACATTGCCTAGCCTTTTTCAAGGTCGTAGATCACTTATTCTACTCAAACTAGCACCAGTACCCATTTCAAGGTACGCTAGCCTGTGTGCATCCATCTGATCCCTTTGGCCCAGTTTTCAGATGGTTTTTAGGATAAGTCGACCTCCTCGGATAAGCTTGTCCATTTGGTCCCTTTGGCCCAGTTACAAATGGTCCACTTACCCGAGTATGATCACGAACCCCCAAGGACGAGCTTACCCATTTGGTCCCTTTGGTCCAGTTCTAAATGGTTTACTCACCCTTGGAAATTCTAACTTTATATATGGCACATAGAATAAGTTTTGAATACTAAGACGAGACACTAAGTTAATAGTCTAAAACCTTTTATAATACAAGTGCGCCCCTTCTACCGAACTACTAGTTTAGCTACTATTCATCGCGCTAAACATTATAACTAAGGAAATAAAATAGTTGAATAAATACTAAAAATAATACTTACAACCGTTGAAGCGCCAAGGGAGCAATCCTTTATTTCCAAAGCCAAACTTACAAATACATAACTTTTAGAGAGAGAAGTGAATTGTTGATTATGGGATGTTACAAATGAGGGGAGGAGCTCCTCCTTTTATAGCCATGGAGGGTGGAGATGGAGGGTGGAGATGGTTGCATGTGGAGGCCATCCATGGAGGAGGAGAATGGAGGGTGGAGGAGCCACCACATGTCTTTTGATCCAAGGGAGGAGGAAGGAGGAGCAAGGAGGAGGAGACATGTGGAGGAGCCAAAAGCCGCCGGTCAAGGGAGGAGGAGCCGCCGGTTGCCAGTGGTGGAAGGGGAGGAGCTCCTCCCTTGGTCACCTCTTCAACAAGTGGCCGGTCACTTTGGTCCAATGTGTGAGTTTTGTACAATTTTGTGCAGTCTTTTCACAAAACTGTCAATGTGTTTTGTCCCGGGCTGTCTTGATTCCTCTCCTGATTCTTCTGATTAATTTGTTATGAGTGATTCAACGTCAAGATCCTTGATATTTCTTCAGTCGGCATATGATCTTGACCTTGGATTGACTCGTAACGTCTTTTCTGCTCTAAAAGCTCCTCTTTAGTGTGTATTCTCTCTAAGCTCTGAATTACCCTGCAAAAATATATCTGAACTAACAAGCAAAAGTTAAATAGACAAAATGTCTAATTAAGGGGGTTTAACTGTGTTTTTGATTCGTATAATTATGGTCCATCAATGACCTACTCCAGCCAGAAAGACAGTCGTATATTGATTAATCAAAGTGATTACAAGTGTTTACAGCATCGACGAATGCCGCAGTTAATTGCACAATTCAATTTCTGTAATCGAAACCAAATTTTGCTCAATTGCTCAAGAACCCTAAGCTCCAAATTCTGAAAACTCAACTCACTCGCAAAACAGAACTAACTCGCTCAAACTCGAACGCTCTCTTAATTACCCGTTGTGATTCAGCTCGAACGACGTCCCATGCAATTGTAACAAACTTACCAAACTTGACTTTGCTGAAGACGACGACGTTCCGAGAATCTCTTCTCTCAAACTAAACGATGTAGCTCCACCTGCACACGATACCATTTGCTCCAAATCCAAAGTTCCTGCGTTACTCAAAACGATTGCGTTTCCTTTAGCTTCTCAAAACCAGATTCCCGCTCCATGAAACGACTCCGTTTTGCTCTGGGTTTGAGTTCCAACTTCAACTGAGCTTAGCTGATCCTCCAAGCTCCTTCCAGCCCTGCAAACACCCTTGTAAACACTTTGATATCGTTAAGTAATCTGAGAACCAAAATCCACATCACTAATCTAGTATGGTCTTTTGGATAGACTCTAAATTGTATTGACCTAAGGGACGGCGTTGAGATAGTTGAGACATGGTGTTTGGTCCTAATAAGAACTGAAGGAAATGAAGTTTAAGCCTGGTGCAGGGGAGCGTCGCTAAAGGCCAGAAGAAGTCGTTACTGATTGAAGACTGGTCGTTGCTGTTGGTACGTTTAATGGAACGTCGGCATTTGGAGAAATCCAGAGTCGCGCGCTTCTTCGTTCGTTGCTAAAGGTTTGAATCTTCCAATCAGATTCAAGTGTGTTTGGCGCGCGGATTGGCTCGCATCCGACGGTTCAAGATTGATCCATCTCGGAGGATCCGACGGCATCTGCTCTTCGTCTTCAAATGTATATCAGCTCGAGTTGCAGCTCAGTTAGGTCATCCGTTATTCGTTCTTCCTCGCTCAAATCCTCTCAACTCTGGAAATTTTACGATAGTATAGGGCTTCAGTTCGGTAGGTATTGACGATTGTACATGTATGTGAGATTGAGAGATTAATGTACTCAACTGCGAGTTTCACTAAAAATGATTCTTTATTTGTGTTCTCCACCTTTCTAGAAACCTCTCCATCTTTTCACCCAAAAACACAAACTTCGGCGATTGGTGAAAATAACCGACGACGGCTGATCCTTCTCCTCCCCTTCCTCCTCCTTTCCCCTCTTCTCTACCCCGCTGCCGTTTCTCTGTTGCGTCGGTGGCCTGCCTTTATGGGGTTTTTGTTCAGAGCTGTTGGAGAGGGTGAGGAGGTTGGGTGGTGAGGCGGAGGGGCGGTTCAGTTCGTTGTCGATTTGTACAATTTTTCCGTTTGTTTTGGTTCGTTTGTAGGTGGTCGGGCTAGCTCGGGTTTCGTGAGGGCTGTCCTCGTTTCTAGCTGCGGATCTGCTGTTTTTGGGCTCGATGGGCAGCGTTGGCTTTCGTCAAGGCGTTTCACGGATGGTGGTGGTTGGCAGCTCAGATCTGCTTTGGTGGCGGTGGAGGGACGGCTGGTTTTTGTGTGTGTGTTTAGTTTGTAGTTTAGGTTGTAGTTTTCGTTAGTTTACTTTGGCCTTTCCCCCATCTAGCTTAGGTGTGTGGATGTCTTCCCTCCTATTCGCAGGAGGTGTTTTTCCTCCCTTTGTGGAGGTGCTTTCCCTCCCTTTGTGGAGGTGTTTTCGTCAAGGCACTGTGCCTTCGTAGATTTTCTCTGATTTCGATGGGTTGCCGTTGTGGCATGCGCTTCATTTTGCTCGAATGTACTGGATTGAGTCATTATTTTGTTGATGTCCAACTCCTGTACTACTTGTAATCCCATCAAAAAAACTGCGAGTTTCACTGGTGCGAAGAGTGTGTAACCGAATCAACCTTCTGGCGCGATTTGGCGATTCCGACGAGAAGTTGATAGTGCATACCGAGCCAAGAGTGCTCAACGTGGATTAGGCTGCGGCTGAACCACGGGCTTTAAATCCGGTGTGTGAATTTCCTTTTATGTTCAATTTCTAATTCTAGGATTCTTGAGATTGAATTGGATAATCAATTGATAATCTGGATGATTGAGACTGTTATAAGTGTTAAAACCCTACAAGAACGTTAGAGTTCTGTATATAACATCCATCCAAATATATGTCCAAGGAAACAATGATTCAAGCAACTTCATTTCAGCCTATTTTTTCCTCCAACTCGGTTTCAAGCTCTTCTAGCCTTTTTATGTCGAACTTCAATAGCCAAATAACACCATATCCTATTGTGACTCTATAAAAACCTTGTGCGGCAACATTTCTCTCTTTTTCTTGACGATGTGGGATATTTATCAAGTTATCTTTACACTCGCATTTTAAGCTCCCCTTCAGCTCCTTCCTCATTTCATTCATCTAAACTTCCTTTTCTGCCCGTTTGAACTGAAACTCTTTCACTCTAACAGCATCAATTTTGTAAGATGCTTCACTCGTTCATCAGCTCAGTCATAGAATCTAAAAGTTCCTGCTTGTCAAATCGTGTTCTGTCATAAGATCAGGCTTGTTAGCCGCTCTGTCTAATTCCGCCTTAGTCAGGCTTAACCACTTGTCCGCTTTTGAGGTTCCTGATCAGGCCAGCTCATTTGTTCCAACATTTCCAATGCCTTAAATCCCCATTCTTACTAAACAAAATCAAAAACATGGTTATCAAATGCATCATCTGAGTTCCAAGTAGCTGAAAAATAAGATTCAAAAAAGTATTTCTTCTGCAATAAATCAATTTCTAAAACTTCAGAAATCATTTATAAACGTAAAGACAAGTTCATGATGGTTGATCCATATAGATTACTGGTGTATTTTGGTAGCTCAAATATCACCATACACAAAAATTTGCGGATGATGCAGAAAATTCAAGGAACTTATTTCTTATCTTATTTATTTTTTGAGGAATTGTGGTTGAATTTGTGTAAATTTTTAGTAATGGAAAAAGGAAAGAAGACAATAAAAGTTATTGAAGAGAAATGTGATAATAAATTTAGGATCAATGGACAGACCTTCTACCATGCAATTTAAATATTTTTCTTCTAAATAATCTTTCATGTGAGAAGGTCATTTTGCATTTATCCCATTCCTAATTACCCTTCGTTCGTTGTGTAGATGTTTTGTTCGGTTCAGGGATCGACAATGGGCAGGGTAAGGGTTAATCCTTACTCTAATGGGCAGGGTAAGACCATTTTTCCTTGAACATGTGAACAGTACAAGTCAGGGTAGATCAATTTTTCTAAACCCGTAAGGTACCCATGGGGCAGTGTAATATTAGGGTAAGCTAGGGTAGGGTCAAGTAGAGTAAATTTAAGCATAATTGGAAGAAAAAATCATAATAAAATGTAAATGGTAGGGTAGGGTAGGACAGGGTACAAGGGCAGGGTAGGATAATAGACAGTGACGGTTCTAGAGCGTCGTAAGAGGGGGGTCCTAGTTTTTTTTCATCGATGAATAAGGATATTGGTCTGATTTGAATTTTTTTTTTTGCAGATATATATCCTTTATGTTCAACGACATAACAAGTTAAGTAAAATACTAAATTCAAACTCATATATGTAGTCCATTGACGCCATAACTTTGGAAGGTCATAAAACTCACATCGATTACCTTATCAGTTCAACTCATATGTCATTGGAAAGATAATTTAATAGGTTACGACTCTTCAGTTGATATTAAGATCTAAATCGGATGTTAAAGTAGCTGAAAACATGTTCAAACTAAGGTCCTCTACAAGTGTGTGTGGTCAATCACATATAACCGTAGCAACTTTGCAACGGTATAACAAGCAACCAGAGCACCATTTGGGAAATCGATCACCTTGAACTTAAAGCTAAGGACAATGGCTACAAGTTCTATGTTTACACCTAAACTAAAATATAATGTTAAGGTAACTCAAAACCAAGTCGAAATAGACCGTATGTTTGAAGTTGCTAATGAGCGATCAATCTTCTAGAGCTCACAAAAGCCTCGTTCGATATCCGTTAAAGACGATCTATATATCGTCGGAAAGCTAATTGAATGTTCTACAACTTTCATGTTTACATCAAGATGAAATTCAAAAGTTAAGCTGGTGAAATCAGCGACTAAAGATAACTGATTGATCAAAATTCGCCGAAACGGATAGGGTTCCCGAGAGTTTTTTTTATTCCATCATTTTGATTTTTTTGTTGTTGTTGCAGCACCATAGGACTGACTCATGTAGGCACTAAAAAGTTTAAGGACCAGATCAAGATTATTAAAGTATAAATGGGCTGGCCCACAAGGGATATTTGGGTCAAAGCTACAAGCCCGGTCCATGAGTTAAACTCAACCCAAAGCACGGGCCCAATCTCAAGCCCACTAGTGAACTCTATAAATAGAGCATTCACTTCACAAAGAAGAGACTCTGAAATTTGAGAAGAAAGCACAAAGAAGAGTGCTCTCAGAGGAAGCGTCAGCTTCCAGCAACCGACAAGTACGTGTCGTCTGCCCAAGCATCCAGCGTCAGCCGCCAGCAACCGACAAGTACGTGTCGTCTGCCCAAGCATCCCAGCGCCGTCTGCTAGAGCATCCAACCGCAACGCAGACACGTGAGACCAAGTCCCCGCGACCCTCACTCCGCTACGCACGTGAGATCAAGTCATCAAGACCCTCACAACGCAGACACGTGAGACCAAGTCCCCGCGACCCTCACTCCGCTACGCACGTCAGATCAAGTCATCAAGACCCTCACTACGCAAGACACGTGGCGCTACGCCTTCATCCGCACATCAAGCTGAGTAGACCAAAGCAAGCAACACCGTAGAATCAGAGGAAGCACTTGAGATTACGAACACAACTTCTGCTCTCAAGCATAAATCATTTGTAAAACATTATTTTGTATTTGATACGAAATATTGTGACGTTACAAATTTTGGTGAACCCTACGTGAAGATCTCTACCTCTCATCCCTACCCTAAAGCTAAGATGTCTGCTCAACCTACCAGTCCACAAACTCCCAAGAAGACTTACGCCGCAACTGTGGCTCAACCAACCTGCATCTACACAAGAGGGATGGCTCAGAGGATGGTTGTCAATGCCGCTGCTGCAAGCTTACGAGCTTCTCAAGTACCAAGGAGGGAACACACATATACCGTTGCTTTCATTATGGCTGCAGCTACGGCACTAATTGCCTCCAACTCCCCACGACACAAGGGAAGTGTGAAAGCTGACGGAACGCCCTCACCAAAAGTGAAGGTGGCTCTGCCAAAACAAGCCGAGACACCCAAACCCTGTGTAGCTTCTGTCATGACCATAGGCACCAAGACCATGGAGGAGCAGATGCAAGAACTAAGAGAGATGCTTGAGCTAGTCCTGAAAGACAACCAGGAGAAGAACAAGAAGCTTGAAGAGCTCCAGAAAGAGGTGGTTGGGCTCCGGAAACGAAATGTTGAAGAAGTCAATCTGACGGTAGAAGATGATGACGCTAATAAGATGATCCCTGTAGAAACCAACAGGAACGGAGGTGTTGCGTGCAACGAAGACCAACTTCAAGTGCTGATAGCCAACGCGGTCAAGAGCCAGCTAAGTGGAGATTCTTCTGGTAGTGCACGCTGTGCCAAACCCTACAGCAAGAGGATAGACGGTCTGTGCATGCCACAGGGATATCAGCCCCCCAAACTCCAACAGTTTGACGGAAAAGGAAGTCCAAAGCAACATGTTGCCCACTTCGTAGAAACGTGTAACAACGCAGGAACTGAAGAGGATCTGCTGGTCAAACAATTTGTACGGTCTCTAAAGGGCATTGCTTTCGATTGGTACACTGACTTGGAGGCAGGGTCTATTGACAGCTGGAGTCAGATGGAGGACGAGTTCTTCAACCGATTCTATAGCACTAGAAGGGTTGTTAGTATGAGTGAACTAACGAATACGAAATAATGGGAAGAAGAACCTGTGGTTGACTATATCAACCGCTGGCGTTCATTGTGCCTTGAACGTAAAGATCCCATCAGCGAGACGTCAGCTGTAGAAATGTGCATCGATGGAATGAACTGGGATTTGCTATACATCCTTAAAGGTATCAAACCTAGGAATTTTCAAGAGTTAGCCACACGCGCACACGACATGGAAATCACCGTGAAAGGACATGGAAGGAATCGTATATCCTCGTCAAAGGCGATCATCGACGAGGCCATGGCCATCAGCACCAACGACGATCCTGTGAAGATATCATCAAAACCAAAGCAGGAGAAGAGGAAAGAAGTCACCTCAAAAGACTTCAAGCGCGTGAAGCCTACGCTAAAAGAATTACAAGCCAAGGAGTATCCATTCCCTGACTCTGATCTATCAGGCATGCTCGATGACCTATTGGAAAAAGGCATCATCAACTTACCAGAAGCAAAATACCCAGATGAAGTCAACAGGATGAATGATCCCAAATATTGTCGCTACCATAGATTGGTTAGTCACAGTATCGAAAACTGTGTCACTCTCAAGGAGCTTATAATGAGATTAGTCAAAGGAGGACGCATCGAGCTCGACACAGATGAGACAATAGAAGCAAACCACGCCTCCGTGATGACTAGTTGCGACTCACTTTGCAAGCCACAAGAATGGTACATGCAACAAGTCCAATTTAGCACCCTTGAGCCAACAAAAGTGTGGATATCAAAGCCATCTATTGAAGCTGAATCAAAAAAGTTGAGATGCGATTATAATCCAGAAAGAATCGAAACTTATGGGATTATGAAAGAGGTTGAATGCATGGAGGATGATGAAGGATGGACTCTTGTAACTCGAAGAAGGTCAAAGAAGCAAGTCAGTCCACAACCAGAACCTGTCCGCCGAAAGAAGAACCAGGTGACCAAGAAGAGACTACGTCAGGCGAAAGGGAAGAAAAGACTCAAGAGGAGTCTGAGCTCACATATACTGCCTATTGATCCTTTGAAGCAGATTCCACCAAGTCCCATTACCTTACAAGACTTCTTTCCGGAGGATTACTTCGATAAAGTTGGTGTCAACGCAACCTCAGGAGCATACAAGATCGTGGATCAAGAAGGATTACGCGTCGGACCAATCAATGGAAAGTTCTTAAAACGCTACTACTCCTAAAGCTACAGATCGACACTCCTGGCCCGCAAGAGTATAAACTGTGAACGGCAAAAAAAAAACAAAAAATTGAACTACGTTGACTTGATCTTGCGAAGTGTCATGCACGTGACTTTGTAAGTACGTAGGTAGCTTGAGTACAAAAAAAAATTATATTCAAGTGCAGTCTCAAAAAAAAATATTAAAAAAAAGAATGACAAAGTAGTCTGACGGCTCTAATGCATAACTGCCTGGATGGCTTTCTTGCATTGATCCAACTCCCGCCTCACCTGCACCAAGTCGTCAGAGCTTGTTCGGATAGTTCTCAATTCATCTAACCTCTGTTGAAGTGCACCAACGCTCAACTCGGCCGTAGCAATTACTTCCACTTGTCGGCTTTGCTGGTGTCTTATGCTCTTTGCCTCATCGTGCAAAGCTCGTAATTTGGCTTCAGCTCCCTCTATTGCCTGCGCCACTACTTCTCCATGTCTCTCCAAACTCTTGCTAGTTCGAAGAGCACCTTTGTAAGTCACTCGAGCCGAACATAGACTGCCCTCAATCGCAGAAATCTCACAGGCATGACAGGCGGAGTTGCTAACAACACCCTGCTGGACTACAAGGAGTTTGGCAACACTCTTTACATACGCATCAACGGCCTCATGAAGAATGGAGGTGTCATCGCCAAAATCTCGAAGGCTAGCAAGGAAGTGGGTAACATGCGCAGCTACACCGCTGACTTCTGCGTAGGGAGCTTCCGCAAGAGCATCGTTGCGCCTGCCTTCTTTTGGAAGAGACTTGTATCGCAACGTTAGTTCGTCACAAAATGAAACGACTATGTCGAAGAAATAAAGACAAGTGAGGAATTCCCAGGAAATTGGAGGAGTCACAAACGGTCTCACTTAAAAACCAATCTCCTTAGACTCGTAAGTCTTGGTGACAGAATCCTCAAAAGCTTATTTTTCTTGACACAATGAATTCAAAGTGTGAAACTACCCCCGATGGATAGCAGTTTCACGCAAAGAAGGATAGCGGGTTGGTCTCTCAACAACAAGCCAGAGTAACGTCAACAACAGCGCATCAACGTCAGAGCAGTAAAATCGGCAACTGTGGATAGAAGGAGGCCTAGTCATGAACAAGGAAAAGAAAATCAGTGAGACAAGATGTAGTCACGTTGCTCAATACAGTCGCCAAAAAAAAAATCAAGCAGGTAGCTAGTGTCTCACTGCAGCAAAAAAAAAATAAATAAATCAAGCAAGTAGCTGGCGTCTCAATACAGCCGTAAAAAAAATCAAGCAAGTAGCTAGTGTCTCACTGCAGCAAAAAAAAAAATCAAGCAAGTAGCTGGCGTCTCAATACAGCCGAAAAAAAAATCAAGCAAGTAGCTAGTGTCTCACTGCAGCAAAAAAAAAAATCAAGCAAGTAGCTGGTGTCTCAATACAGCCGTAAAAAAAAATCAAGCAAGTAGCTGGTGTCTCAATGCAGCCGAAGAAAATAAAAAGATCAAGCAATAGCCGACACTCACCAGGGATCGGTTCAGGAGCTTTGAAAAGAGATGATCAGAGGAGTGAGGCTCTCGATTTTGGGATGGCTTGAACTCTTGACTCGAGGCTCTATTTATAGAGAGGATTAGGGCTGGCCGATTCCTAAAGATTATGCCCAAGGATTATCAAATCAAGTAGATTTAGGAAAGATTTCCTAATCTCATCTAACCGACTCTGCTTTATTTTCAAGCTAACTTAGTCGGCAAGTCATTCTAGAAGATTTCAGAACCGCCACGCACGGGAATTACTGTTCATCGTCCGAAATCACTGTTTCACGGCCAAATTACTATTCATCCCGGAATTACTATTCACGGCCCGAAGCTACTGTTCATCCTGGAATTACTATTCACGGCCCGAAGTTACTGTTCACGGCTCTGACATGTGTTGACGGCAACAGCCGCCAATGCTTAGGCTTCTTCCGGATGGATCACCCACACCAGTGATTTTCGAACGCACAATATTATCCTTATCTTGGTTGTGCAACTTTGGAGAGGATCAAGTATGACAAATACAAAAAAAAATTACGTGGAAGCTCTTACGACAAGTTCGATATTCACAAGAATCTCAAGTCAACCGTCAAGTTGGAGAACAACATGGTGGCTCAAAAAAAATTATGTGGAAGCTCTTACGACAAGTTCGACATTCACAAGAATCTCAAGTCAACCGTCAAGTTGGAGAACAACATGGTGACTCAAAAAAAATTATGTGGAAGCTCTTACGACAAGTTCGACATTCACAAGAATCTCAAGTCAACCGTCAAGTTGGAGAACAACATGGTGGCTCAAAAAAAATTATGTGGAAGCTCTTACGACAAGTTCGACATTCACAAGAATCTCAAGTCAACCGTCAAGTTGGAGAACAACATGGTGGCTCAAAAAAAATTATGTGGAAGCTCTTACGACAAGTTCGACATTCACAAAAATCTCAAGTCAACCGTCAAGTTGGAGAACAACATGGTGACACAAAAAAAATCTCAAGTCAACCGTCAAGTTGGAGAACAACATGGTGACTCAAAAAAAATTACGTGGAAGCTCTTACGACAAGTTCGACATTCACAAAAAATCTCAAGTCAACCGTCAAGTGGGAGAACGACATGGTGACAAAAAAAATTACGTGGAAGCTCTTACGACAAGTTCGACATTCACAAGACTCTCAAGTCAATCACTCATGATCACGTCGCGCTGAGACACTCAAATTGTGTCGCACAACATGATCATGAGGGGGCAATTTGTAGGCACTAAAAAGTTTAAGGACCAGATCAAGATTATTAAAGTATAAATGGGCTGACCCACAAGGGATATTTGGGTCAAAGCTACAAGCCCGGTCCATGAGTTAAACTCAACCCAAAGCACGGGCCCAATCTCAAGCCCACTAGTGAACTCTATAAATAGAGCATTCACTTCACAAAGAAGAGACTCTGAAATTTGAGAAGAAAGCACAAAGAAGAGTGCTCTCAAAGGAAGCGTCAGCCTCCAGCAACCGACAAGTACATGCCGTCTTCCCAAGCATCCAGCGTCAGCCGCCAGCAACCGACAAGTACGTGTCGTCTGTCCAAGCATCCCAGCGCCGTCTGCTAGAGCATCCAACCGCAACGCAGACACGTGAGACCAAGTCCCCGCGACCCTCACTCCGCTACGCACGTGAGATCAAGTCATCAAGACCCTCACTACGCAGACACGTGAGACCAAGTCCCCGCGACCCTCACTCCGCTACACACGTCAGATCAAGTCATCAAGACCCTCACTACGCAAGACACCTGGCGCTACGCCTTCATCCGCACACATCAAGCTGAGTAGACCAAAGCAAGCAACACCGTAGAATCAGAGGAAGCTGACAGAACCGCTCGTCGTCAAAGCGATTTGTGCAAATAAATTTATAATAGTCCGCTACTCGCAACTATACTACTGGGTAGTACTTGGTAAGTAGGGGTCGAACCCAAGGGAACCAGGGGAATAATTGTTCTTCGGGGGGATTACGCAGCGTGAGAGCGTGTTTAAGGTCGGTTGGTTGGTTTTAAAGCTACCAGCTATTTTGATTGATTGATGGGTTGGTTGATTGATTTTAACACTGGAAAGTAAATTACAGTTTATAATTAAAGAGAAATGTTCGGTTTCAGGGGACTTGTATTATATCCTGTTTATCATTGACCTTTAGTGAATCATCTAAGTATTCAAACGGTGAATCGAGGCTAGTTACAGCTCAAGACTTGCAACACCGGTTTAAAGCACTCCTGTTCTATTTCAGTCTAGCGCCAATACCCTAAGGTATGCTAGCCTGGGTGCATCCACCTGATCTCACAGTTACGCTCGACCAGATGAGGTTTAGGATGAGTCGAACTCCTCAGATAGCTTTGCTTGTTACAGCTTCCACTACCTGAGTATGATCACGAATTCCCACAGAAGAACTTTGCTTGTTACAGCATCCACTCAACCTTGGAAACTCTGACTATATATGGCACATAGAACAAGTTTTGAATACTAAGACTAGACACTAAGTTAATAGTCTTAAAACATTTTATAATACAAGTGCGCCCCTTAGACCGAATTACTAGTTTAGCTACTATTCATCACGCTAAACATTATACTAAGGAATTAAAGACAACAGTTAAATAAATACTGAAAGTAATACTTACAACCGTTGAAGCGCCAATGGAGCTTTCCTTTATTTCCAAAGCAAAATTACAACGTTGCAAATATTACAACTTCTAGAGAGAGAAGTGAATTTGAGTTGAGGTGTGTGAAATGAGGAGGAGGAGCTCTCCTTATATAGCCATGGGAGGAGGAGGAGATGGAGGCAAGTGTTGCATTTTGATTGGAGGAGAAATCAAGGGAGGAGATGGCCACATGTGGAGGAAGGGGAGGAGGCCGGCGGCTTTTGGTGGAGGAGGTGGCGCCGCCGGTTGCCGGTCACCCAAAGGGGAGGAGCTCCTCCCTTGCCCACCTCCTTGAATGGTGGCCGGTCATCCTTGTCCAATGTGTGAGTTTGTACAGTTTTGTGCAGTCTTTTCACAAAACTGTAAATGTGTTTCTTCTCCGGGCTGTCTTGACTCCACTCCTAATTCTTCTGATTAATTTGTTCTAGTCAATTCAACGTCAGGATCCTTGATATTTCTTCAGTCGGCATATGATCTTGACCTTGGATTGACTCTTGTTATCTTTTCAGCGTAAAATCCTCTCCTTAGCGTGTTTTCACTTCAGTCTCTAAAATGCCCTGTGGAAATATATCGGGACTAACACGTAGAAGTTAGATAGACAAACAGTCTAATTTGGTGGGTTTTACTGTGTTTCTGACTCGTATAACTTTGGTCCATCAGATTACCCCACACTTTTAGTTGTTCGTCCCGAACAATGCTATTAAAGGGCGTAAGTTCTAAGTTTGGCTTTGGAATATGAAAATTAGACTGTGGTACTCGATCTATCCTAATTCATGCATTGCTTACTTATTACCAAATTAAACTACGTAAATAAATAGAAGAAACTTAATAGTTGTACCTCCGTGCTGAGATGCAAATTATATTGGATGTCTCGGGAGATAGCCCTTTTTAGGCTCCTGGACTGCAATCTTGGGATCGTCTCGTACTATATGGTTTTCTTGTAGCTTTCTCTAGCACATGATTCGATTCGGGTTTCAGTGAGTTGAGCCTTTTTGATTTTCTTCTTTGGCGAGGGACTGCTTTTTTGTTGTAGTGAATCGGTCTTTGGCCTTTGATTTGACTTTTTTGAGTGCTTCACTTTTGCTCGGTTAAAACCTTCACAATTTTGGGCCTTTGGCCTCTTTTGATTTTCTTCTTTGAGTTTTTCGCCTTTTTGTGACTGCTAGTCCATTTTCTCAAGCCTTTTTGGAAGGTCCAATCATCGCCCGCAAGCCTATGGAAATACCTCCCCGCTCCTCATGTCTTTGTCGTTTTGCGCGGGTCAAGATGAGGGTCGCTCATCTATTTTCTCGGCTATTTTGACTAGAGAGAGGACGATCTGATTCCCGTCCTTGCCTTTGCATAGATGCTTCTTGGCGGAGTTGACTTCAATTATTCACTGAAAACCCGAAGTGCAGCCTCCACTGACTTCGAAAACCATATAGTTTGATCTGATCCTTTGATTGCTTGCCAAGCCTCTCTAGGGCAGTTTATATCAACTCCACATCCCTAGTTATCTCAGCACAAAGGACAAATGAAAAGTTACATTCTAAGTTTTTAAACAGTTGAATTTTCACAAGGTTAATGCATGAATTACGATTTATCTTTTTCACATTCTTAAGTTCATATTTTCAAAAAGGTACTTATTAAAAAAGAAAAAACAGCTGCATGTTATTTATGTACAGAGGTGGATCTCACCCCACACTTTTGAACGAAGGCGTGCCTTAGTTCAAAAGTCATGCAAGCTTAAAACTAAGTACTGAATTTAAATGACAGAAATTAAAGTGCGGAAAAGTAAGATAGTGTCGGGTTACCTCCCGACCAGTGCACTTGTTTAACGTCGTTGGCTCGACGATACCTCGTTTATGGTTCATTGGTTTGGGTCCCATGGGTGGCTGAGGTCAAACTTTGCCACCGTTCCAGTGTTGCTTCTTCCTGACTTCTTGCTGGAGTAAGAGCTCCTTTGTTTTGGTGTTTTCTCTTTCCATTGTTTCTGAGAAGGCGGGAGACCTTTGACCATAGCTGCTGGTCTTGATACTTTTCTGGTCCCTAATGACAGGTCAAAAAACTGTGCACCGTGATCTGAGATAGGTGTTATGTCTGGCGGTTTCTTCGTGTCCGGGAGGCTCTTATTAATGTAGAAATGTGCAATTTTGCCGCCGAACTTAAGTGATAATGACCCTTTCCCCACATCGATTCTTGCTTTAGTGGCGTAGAGGAATGGTCGTCCCAATATTATTGTTGGTGGGTCGTCTTCGCAGGTTTCTTCTGTTGGTATTATATAGAAGTCTGCAGCAACGACAAGCTCTCCCACATGGAGTATTACATCTTCCAGTTCTCCAACCGGACGGATGCAGGATTTATCCCCCAGCTCGATATTTGATCGAGGTGGTTTCAACGGACCAAGTCCTAGTAGGTAATACAAGGAGGAAGGCATGGCGTTGACAGCAGCCCCAAGATCGACTAAGCATTTATGGATCTGGGTTTCACCAATACCACAGGTGATTGTAAAGGCTCCTGGGTCTTTATCTCTTTCCGGTTGTGATTCATGGTCTGAAACGAGGGTTCTTTCTATTCCTGGACCAGTCTGCCTATTCCTTGGCCTTAAGTTGTTGTCGTCGTCCCATCCTGATGCTGGTACGTCGGTGTGTATAATTGGCGGTGGTGTTATGCAGACGGTGAATGCATATCGTCCATTGTCGGCATGTGTAACCCATGTTTTGCCATTATTGGGACGATCTTCCTCTTGATTCCAATCAGGTCGACGTCTGCGGTTGAAGTGATTGTTCGTGAGTTTGTAAGTTGGGGATCGTGCTACTTCTCCTAGTGCAGCCTTCATGCTTGACCTCTTTATCATGCTAATGTTCGCCTTTGGATTTTGGATGGTCTGTGAAGGAAGTCTGCCAGGTTCAGTAGTGAGTGTTGACATTGTGGTGGCGAGCTGGGACATTTGTTTGGTCAATTCTGAAATTGCACCGTCAGTTTTTGCCTGGTACTGGTGTAGCGAAGTACCCAACTGATTAATGTTTCCCGCGAGCTCCTTCATCGTGTCGTTGAGCGATTTGCTTGGTTCCTGCTGATTGCTCGGCCCGGCTTGGTACTGATTTGGTCCTTTTTGTTGATATTGGCTTGCCGATTGAGCGTTCTGGTTATACTGCCGGTGGGGGGTTGGTAGTATGACTGAGCTAGTTGAGGGACAACTGGTTGTGTCTCCTTCTGAGGATAGCTGTTGTTGTTGTGCCAGCTTGGTTTGGATGTTTGACCGTACTGTCTATTTTTTCCAGCTCTGTCGTTGTTGTTGTTGTATCCTTGATATCCTCCCACTGCATTTACGTCAGCCGGTTCTTCTTCTATCAATGTTGGGCATGCGTCCGTTTTGTGGTCTGTAGAACCACAGAACTCGCAAGGTTTTACCGTAACTGGCTGTCTACGTATGATCTCAATCATCATCTCCTTTAACTGTTTCATCTCTTCAGTTATGGAGTTTACTGATGCCTCGGTTTGTGCTACCCTTTTTGATCGAGAGAATTCATCTTGGCGAGTGGTCTCTTCTCTAAATCGAGCATTTTCAGCAACGTTGGCGATGAGATTTTTGATGCCACTTAATGATAGATTCATCATGGACCCTCCTGCTGAGGCATCCAAGAGCATTTTGTCTAATGGTCTTAATCCATCAATAAGGTACTCGATGACGAGTTTCTCGGGCAGTCCAAGGGTACAGCAGCTCCTTTCTAGGTGATTGAACTTTTCCAGGTAATCGTACATGGTTTCATTGGGACCTTGTTTGATTTCCTGTAGTTGCTTCCTTACTTGCATTGCTCTTCCAACCGGATAGTATTTGTCTAAGAACTTCTTCTGCATCTGAGCCCATGTTCTGATGCTTCCGAAAGGCAATGAAAGGAACTAGTCGCTTGCCGAGTCAGTGAGGGAAAAATAGAACGCTTTTAACTTGAAGTCGTCCATATTCACTCGATTGGGCTTTAGATTCTGACAAATGCCATGTAGGCGTTGGAGGTGAGTTGCGGCAGATTCTCCAAGAGATCCTGAGAATTTAGGCAGGCTGTGTGCCACTGATGCGTTGATGGTCACGTTCTCTAATTCAGGGCTCTCATAGATGCACCACGGCTGTGTCTCGAAATTAGGGGCATTTAACTCGCCCATAGTTGGTTCACGGTAGTAGTTGTCGAAAGCGGGTTCTCTTCTTGGCATGTATCGAGGTTGAGGTTGTGGTCGTGGGGGATGGATAGGAGGTTGTACTGGACCAGCTGCATTTCGGTCCTCGGGTAATTCTTGGTTTCTTCTGACTGCTTCCCTATCACGAGCTCTTCTGTTTCTGATGAGTTGTTCCGGATCGTCGACGAATGGAAATGGTACCTCATCATTCTGATCGTACAGGTTTATTTCTTCGTCATCCTGGTAGTCATGGTGACTTTCTTCGCGAGACATGGTTTGCGTAACGGTTCAAAGAACAGTTATCCGATGACTAGTTCCCCGGCAACAGCGCCAATTTGACAGAACCGCTCGTCGTCAAAGCGATTTGTGCAAATAAATTTATAATAGTTCGCTACTCGCAACTATACTACTGGGTAGTACTTGGTAAGTAGGGGTCGAACCCAAGGGAACCAGGGGAATAATTGTTCTTCGGGGGGATTACGCAGCGTGGGAGCGTGTTTAAGGTCGGTTGGTTGGTTTTAAAGCTACCCGCTATTTTGATTGATTGGTTGGTTGGTTGATTGATTTTAACACTGGAAAGTAAATTACAGTTTATAATTAAAGAGAAATGTTCGGTTTCAGGGGACTTGTATTATATCCTGTTTATCATTGACCTTTAGTGAATCATCTAAGTATTCAAACGGTGAATCGAGGCTAGTTACAGCTCAAGACTTGCAACACCGGTTTAAAGCAACTCCTGTTCTATTTCAGTCTAGCGCCAATACCCTAAGGTATGCTAGCCTGGGTGCATCCACCTGATCTCACAGTTACGCTCGACCAGATGGGGTTTAGGATGAGTCGAACTCCTCAGATAGCTTTGCTTGTTACAGCTTCCACTACCTGAGTATGATCACGAATTCCCACAGAAGAACTTTGCTTGTTACAGCATCCACTCAACCTTGGAAACTCTGACTATATATGGCACATAGAACAAGTTTTGAATACTAAGACTAGACACTAAGTTAATAGTCTTAAAACATTTTATAATACAAGTGCGCCCCTTAGACCGAACTACTAGTTTAGCTACTATTCATCGCGCTAAACATTATACTAAGGAATTAAAGACAACAGTTAAATAAATACTGAAAGTAATACTTACAACCGTTGAAGCGCCAAGGGAGCTTTCCTTTATTTCCAAAGCAAAATTACAACGTTACAAATATTACAACTTCTAGAGAGAGAAGTGAATTTGAGTTGAGGTGTGTGAAATGAGGAGGAGGAGCTCTCCTTATATAGCCATGGGAGGAGGAGGAGATGGAGGCAAGTGTTGCATTTTGATTGGAGGAGAAATCAAGGGAGGAGATGGCCACATGTGGAGGAAGGGGAGGAGGCCGGCGGCTTTTGGTGGAGGAGGTGGCGCCGCCGGTTGCCGGTCACCCAAAGGGGAGGAGCTCCTCCCTTGCCCACCTCCTTGAATGGTGGCCGGTCATCCTTGTCCAATGTGTGAGTTTGTACAGTTTTGTGCAGTCTTTTCACAAAACTGTAAATGTGTTTCTTCTCCGGGCTGTCTTGACTCCACTCCTAATTCTTCTGATTAATTTGTTCTGGTCAATTCAACGTCAGGATCCTTGATATTTCTTCAGTCGGCATATGATCTTGACCTTGGATTGACTCTTGTTATCTTTTCAGCGTAAAATCCTCTCCTTAGCGTGTTTTCACTTCAGTCTCTAAAATGCCCTGTGGAAATATATCGGGACTAACACGTAGAAGTTAGATAGACAAACAGTCTAATTTGGTGGGTTTTACTGTGTTTCTGACTCGTATAACTTTGGCCCATCAGAAGCACTTGAGATTACGAACACAACTTCTGCTCTCAAGCATAAATCATTTGTAAAACATTATTTTGTATTTGATACGAAATATTGTGACGTTACAAATATTATATTTTAAAAATTTTGTCAAATATGAGGGTGGTCCTTGGACCCCCAGGATCTAGCTAGAACCGTCCCTGATAATAGAGTATGAGAGCATGGTAGAAGGGTAAGGTATGATTTTTTGTTTGATGACCCTTACCCTGCCTAACGCTTATAGGGCAGGGTACATATAGGGTATAAGACCGGACATGATAGGATCAGAGTTACCCTATGGACATTTTGATCATGGGATCAAATGATGAGCTAGGACTTCGGTCTAAGGCTCTTGACTATGACTCTATGAGTGCAGTATGTAACTATCCGTGTAGCAACGTAACGCTTACGTGGCTCCTATGTGAAATGGAACAAAATGCCTAGGTTAAAACAATATTTTATTCTATAAGCACACGTTTATAATTAAAATACGCAAGACCTAACACCGTTTCTAATTAATTCGATAGTTCAAGAATATTTCTGATTATCAGGTAAATATGGAAATACTTTCAAAATATTGGGAAAATTTCGAAATTTGATAACTTGATAGTTATTTTTTTTTCTTTTCTACTTATAAGTTATACCCCAATTTTGATCCAAATTTGGAATCGAACTCGTAAGATTTTCAAAAACTAATTTTTATAAATCTCGTCTTATCAGACCACGTCTTGGTGAGCTGTCTAAAGAAGGTATGGCGAAAGGGCAAAAACAATGTCTAATGCGTCGACCGGTTGTCGATTAGTATTCTTATTTTTTTTCGCCTACATAGACAGGCTATTGCAATCAGAGTCAATAATAAAACACATGAACAAATTGTACTAATCAGGGATCAATATGAAATAACTCAGCTTGATGTTCCACTCCAATATTCTCAGTTATTGTAAAATTTCCACACAAATATTTTCTTTCCCAAAAATTATCCACACAACATTTTCTTGTTCTAGAAGAAACCTCACACTACTTCTGCCGAGTCATCTTGGTCAACCTTGACCAAAACCCTGTCTTCTTCTTCTTCTTCTGCTGACTCATCATCAAGCTTTCTTCTCCACTTGCTGACGTCATCGAGTTACTCTTCCTCAGAGCCTCCCCAACCGCGCCGGAAAAATCCGGTACCGGCCTCTCCACATCAGATCCGTGCCGATGATGAAACGTCGCTCGAGGAGACGAATCCGAACAGACTAACCCGAACGACGCAGCGGCTTTGCTTCGGTCAGCGGTCAGCTGCGCTAGCCTCTCGCGCAGGCACGACGGGCAGATCCCCGGTTGACCGATCTCGTCTTGATGCCTCTCGCAGACTTTCTCAAGACTCATCGTTGACTTAGAGTTGACCGGTCTGAACAGCGACCCTTATAGATGTCGAGAGTCTTATTTATATGTGGGACAGGCGCACGTGTGGTAACCAGTTTATTGATTTAAATATTTAATGAATGGGACACGGGGCGGAATGTGAGTGGCTGTAGGGTTTTAATCGAACGGGAGATAGGGAGCGGAGAGACGTGTTTAGGAAAATGGACGGTGGAGATTGGGAAAGATTTTCGAAATTAGAGGAGCGGCCAGCGGGCTAGTGCACGTGCGGGGGAGGAGGATCTCAAATCTTCTTTGCGACTTTAATTAATGGCACACGTGTGGACTGTGGTCGAGTATATTTTGTGGTCTCGACTCCTGGAATATTGCATTGATTTATTGCATTGTTGCAGACCGTGGATTTTGATATTATTGATTGAATTTCTTTTGCAATTTTAACCAAACAAATCCCACCGCACCATATCGAATATATATTGCGTCAAATATTTGCTATTCGTACTATGATTTTGTTTTTCTTATAGCCAAACAAAATACAAATATATTATTTTTTTACCAATAAAGGATATCGTGCAAATAACTTTTTTTATATAAAAACTACAAACTAATGACACTTATTTATTTAATTATTTAGACAGATGAGATCATCATTTTACTATCAAACTTTAAACTTTTAAGATTGAATCATCTCTACAATGCATACGAATTATTATTCATGACAAATAATGACGTTCATCATAAAAATGGAGCATGGAACAAGACGATAATTACAGTTGCAGACAAAAGTTTTTGTTAAGACATAAAACAATGCGACTTAAGATGAAAGGACATACAATAAACAAAATCCAAATATCAAAAAAAAAATTCAAGTCGAGATCAAAGCCTCCGTCCCTAAAATATATGTACCGCATGAGAAAGACGTCAATGGGTAAACACTACGGAGTATCATCTAATTTGAAAGTAACTATGCTGTTTTGGCCAGGAACATATGCGTGAAACCTAGTATCTGTATTCTGTATCATCCCTCATGATAAAAGTTCCATTACAAGTAAACCCTATTGGATGTATGTTTTCAAACATTGGTAGTTGAAGAGTCATATCCAAATCTCTTCTACACTAATACAGCTTCTACTCTGCAACTTATCATCCGTTTTGTGCATCTGACCTCGTCTCGGTCTCTGTGCCATATTATCTATCAGGTCCCAGATATCATAAATGTGTAAATTCATTACTGAACCTCCTGCTGCAGCATCAAGCGTAGAACGCTCTAGTGGAATCATCCCCTTAAGAAAGCTCTCAAGAAGAAATAAATCTGTTAATCCATGGTGTGGACAGCTTCCCTCAAGGTCATTGAAGCGCAAATAGTACTCATATAATGTTTCGCCATGGAGTTGCTGAATGGTAGAAATTTTCTACCATAAACCTTGAAGAGTGGAAGCCGTTATATGTCTGTATCTATCCAAAGGTTTATTTGTCATATCCAAAGGTTTATATGTCTGTATCTATCCAAATTTTCTACATCCAAAGGTTTATATGTCTGTATCTCTTCTTGTCTACAATTTTGTAGCCGTTAATGGAAGTGTCATATCCAAATCCTTGAAGAGTGTTTGATCCCTTATGATCTCTTCCCTCGGATAGTTTAAAAAATTTCTGTTGACCAATGCAGGGATTCCATATAAGAAGTGAGTGAGTATAAGGTTCGGGTCGCTTCACACAAACAAAGTTAAGCAAACCATCGCTTGACGACGAGTACAAATACAAATACTCCAGATCGATAAAATATTGGTTAGGATATGAGAGCTCTACCACCAATTGAGGTTGACAGTCACTGCCCGATATCTTATGGGCATATAGATGGATTTTTTTTTCTCTTCCAATTGAAATGAGCGCACACATGATATTTGTCACCATAAGCTCTGGACTAGTCATCTTTCGATCCATACAAAACCTTCAGCTGGTAACTGTTTCCTTCCATAGTTTTGACAGAGCTAGAAATTTCACTAAACTTTTATTAGGTAACTTTAGCAATATGGAATAGATGAGATGATCTGAAAGTTACACTCCTCCAACTATGACAACTTTTTCAAAAGTCTCTGCAGACCTGGATGCATATTGATGGCTCTTATCGAGCAGTGACACAAGACCTCTCATGCTCAACTGATTTTGCAGCAGTTCCAAAAAAAAAAACTCAGCTTTGAAATTTTTTTTTAAAGAAATTAAATAATTAAAAAAAAGAACCATGGAAATATGGAAATAATGTCATAGGGGAGCACTCCATGCAGAATTGGTAGAATAAGGCAGCGGGCCACATTATGAATCACTTATTTTGATGATGTGTCACTGTCTCATTCTAATTTTGATGCCTCATCTGAACGTTCATCTAGTGTCATATGTATATACATATCTTTGAAATCCTTGTTCTACGATAACTGCTTATATCTTTTTTTTTTCTTCTAACTTTTTTTTTTGTCAATTAGAAATAGAAATAGGTTGCAATTCAATTAGCAGTATTTAACATCATCAGAAAAAATCCGAACCTGACTGAGCGCCGCTAGAAACCCTAATCCACACTTCTCGATTACTGCAGAATCCAAAACGAAAATTACTGTGAACCAGAATCTAAACCGACAGCTTACGATAAAAATTTCAAAGTCAACTGGTTGCGGTGATCACCTTGAGAACTTGGAAATCGAACGGCTTGTACGCCACCGTCTTCTCCGGGAGCCTCAACAACGCCGCGCTCGGTATTTACTAGTTTTGTTAAAATAATAATTATTCTATTTAACAATTGTAATCGTATTAGTTGATAAATTAAATTAGACTAACAAAGCCCAATAGGCCCATCATGGCTGATTGGCCTAATTTTTGGTAGGGCTCCACATACATACCTTGCCTTCCTTTGAAAGTTTGTTTGGATTTAGGGCAAAATACATATCAGGTCGTCAACTATCATTGTTCTCCAAATTAAGATCGAAACTCTTTTTGTTTTTTTTGTTAATATGGAGTAAAATCAGAAATTTTGTTAAAGTTAACATATTGAATTAACTCCATTAGTTGATTTTGTTTCACTATAGTATAAAACTATAAATGATTTTTTTTTTGATAATGAGGGTTCCATTAGTTAAAGTCTCTGTCGTTTTTTTTGATGGGCATATTTACAAGTATTGTACAAGATTATTGAAATTTTCAAGCTAATCTAGTACATTTAAATCCATTGAAGCACAAGCCTTGCGGCGTCTTTTGAGGAAAGCACCTCCTGTGAAGGGAGGAAATTCCTCACCAAATATTGGTGGGAATGGTGCATTATGGGAGGATTGAACTCATGACCAATTGGTTACAAAGTCAATGGTTGAACCAATCCAACTACAACCCCACATGCAAAGTCTCTATCGTTTTGTTTTTACATTGTGTGTTGTTTTTTATTTAATGATTAATATAAATTGTTAATGGGGTAAATTAAAAATACAGTGGGAGCAAATTCAAAATATCAGTGGAGGCAAAGTCGAAAATCACACTAAAGCTAGGGATAATTTGATAAAATCACTGAGGGCAGCTGCCTCCACTCCCATATACATACATCCGCTCCTGATAGTGGATGATCCGAGGTTGAAGGTCATGATAGAGAAGATTTTATAGAAGAAGCAAAGGCTGTTTATGGAGGAGAAAGAGAAACTTTATTCTCCTTCTATTTTCACCTCCGCATCTACATCATCGTCGGAGACAAACGAAACTACAGAAAATGTCTCAATATCCTAGTTAGAATCGGTGCCTTCGGATATCTACTGTTTCTGGAAACTAGATAAGCAAGAAATTTGAGACGTTGGTATGGTCGCCGATTTGATGGAAGTTCAAGGATCTTTTAACGAGGAACAACGGCGAAAAAGATAGTCAAAGTCCGTCTTTTCAACTTAGTTTCTCGAAGTTTATATTTATTTAGGCGATGTAACGAAGATCATCAAAGTTAAAAATAGGTCACATCATCATATTGATTCAGCATCGTAACAAATAAAAAATGATACTAGACTTAGTTACTTCTTTAAACAGCAGTTTAAACCTTAAACGTTGTCAACAATAGTACCTTAATGAAAATGAATGTTTTGAAAAATAATCAGAAACGATTCATCAAGCAAATTGAAAAGAAAAAAAAAACTCAAAGTCTCCAACAACAAAAACACGATCATTGTGAACACACAAACAACGACAATAGACAATCAAACTAAATCACTCATAGAGAGAGCTATAGAGACAGAGAGGACTCCACTCACTCATCGGTACCAATTGACAACATGGTATATTCCAAAGGATAAACTTCACCAATCCATTATATTCCTCTCCTCTAATCATTTCTGGCTATATTCTTTAGTGGGTTGCTGCTAGTGAGCCAGTCTACCGGTTCCTTTTCTTGCCTATTCCCACTTTTAACCACCACACAAATCTCAAGAAAATGAATGAATTACTGAAAACCCTACCCTGCCTTGTCTTTTAAAAGTCAATACTTGTTAGCTTTTGACTCTGCCCATTTGTCAAATTTGAACTGATTCAGAGTGGCCAAACGCCAAAGTCACACCATGTGTGCACTTGAAGATTTCTTTGGAAAGTGGCAAGAATATTCTTCCCCAATATATAAATGTTTTTTGTATATAAAAAATGAGATAAAGTAAGGCAAGAGGAAACAAATGCTCCCTTTTACAATTTCCACCGCCCAATGTGGACCTTCCATTCACTTGTGAATGAGAAACAAACACTTTGATATTTTTTTCGTTACCGGACTAATTAAATATACTCTACACATGTCGTGGCGGCCTATAATATATTTTTCTGAATACTGGTAAATGAGTCTGTTAATTTTGAAATTCTCAAAATGAAATCTAATTTTGATATAATTCGTATAGTTTTTAGTAATGGGGGCACGAAATTATAAAATTATTGAGGGCAGAGTGATAAAATTGTTAGTCATATTAAACAAAATAAATTATAATAATCAAAGAGTAAAGATCAGGTACAAATCATATTTTTGGTGTGAATTGTAAAATTCGTCAAAAACTGTTTAAAATTATTTGTTCCGGACAACCAAAAGTACGACATAGTTCATCAAAAGTAATTTATAATTCGTCAATAAAAAATTATCCATACGACGAGATTTAATCTCATACGTCCGAATAATGACAAAATCAAAGGATGGTATATGTTTGTATTTTTTACAAAAATAAATTGTATACAACGAAACCTTTTTCATAATCTAAAATCTAAAAAACTAGTGGGACCGCTAGCTGCCCCCCATTCGCATTCATGTATGCGTCCCCTCTAAATGTACAGCAAATTCTCTACTACTTCCGGTAGCCGCATAAACATAAACGAACAACTTGTGGCTGTCTCTTGTCCCTCGTTTATTTTGCAGAGACATGTGGAATCCAATAACCTACGTTCTATAATCGTCCGACATATAAGTGGTTGCATTCAAATTGAAGTATCTATTCAGTATAAACGAATAGCTGGAAATATTGAAGTATCTATGTAGTATAAACGGATAGCTGAAAAATGAAGAAGAAGGTTATTTGTATATATTATTTTATTAGTTTGCATGAAATATATATGGTGGGATGTGCAGCCTGATAATTAGAATTTAATTGTAGTTTCGTAATCTAACTAGATTAGAGTTTCACTACTTTTTCTCTCTTTATACTATCGCAAAGATGGGTTAAGATCAAAGAGGCCAGATCTGGTGCAAAGCCAAAAAATGATGCAAAATACAAACTAATCTAAACCATTCATTTTTGTAATCCTATGGCTGATATTATTAAGATTAAATGAATTAATAAAACATATTTATGCGTGTAAATCTAAATAGAAGGGTATAATTGACTCAAAAATTAACAAAAATCAAAACAAATTCTCTCCTCAGACGAACGACCAGTCGACGACGACGATTTGCGATTCGTTGAACGACAAGCCGACAAACGACAAGCCGACAAACGACAAGCCAACGAAGACGACCACGAACAATGGTTGCGATTCGTTGAAGCAGGGTTTGCAGTCACGCGATTCGTCGAAGCATCGATTTTTAGGGTTTGTCGGTTCATGGCAAGTAAAGCTTCTGCTATCTAAGGGCTTCGTTGTTCACGGAACCATTCGCGAACCAAGTAACCATAAATCCTTCCTTCTTTCATTTTTTCTGTTTTAACATTTCAGTTTAAAGTTTTTCGCTGAATTTCGTAAGAAAAAAATCTGTAAGAACTATAAAGTATTACATAATTGAATTACTATTTATAATTCGTCATCTGTCATTTATAGTTTGTTCAGCACTATGTTATAGTTCGTTATTGTTTACTACCCATTAAACTGATCAATATTGCTGCCATTTGAGTCTGGTAGTGTATAGTTCGTCAATTACTATTTATAATTCGTCATCTGTCATTTATAGTTCGTTCAGCACTATTTTATAGTTCGTTAATGTTTACTACCCACTAAAATGATCAATATTGCTGCCATTTGAGTCTGGTAGTGTATAGTTCGTCAATTACTATTTATAATTCGTCATCTGTCATTTATAGTTCGTTCAGCACTATGTTAGAGTTCATTATTGTTTACTACCCACTAAATTGATCAATATTGCTGCCATTTGAGTCTGGTAGTGTATAGTTCGTCAATTACTATTTATATTTCGTCATCTGTCATGTTATAGTTCGTTCAGCACTATGTTATAGTTCGTTATTGTTTACTACCCACTAAACTGATCAATATTGCTGCCATTTGAGTCTGGTAGTGTATAGTTCGTCAAATACTATTTATAATTCGTCATCTGTCATTTATAGTTCGTTCAGCACTATTTTATAGTTCGTTAATGTTTACTACCCACTAAACTGATCAATATTGCTGCCATTTGAGTCTGGTAGTGTATAGTTCATCAATTACTATTTATAATTCGTCATCTGTCATTTATAGTTCGTTCAGCACTATTTTATAGTTCGTTAATGTTTACTACCCACTAAACTGATCAATATTGCTGCCATTTGAGTCTGGTAGTGTATAGTTCGTCAATTACTATTTATAATTCGTCATCTGTCATTTATAGTTCGTTCAGCACTATTTTATAGTTCGTTAATGTTTACTACCCACTAAACTGATCAATATTGCTGCCATTTGAGTCTGGTAGTGTATAGTTCGTCAATTACTATTTATAATTCGTCATCTGTCATTTATAGTTCGTTCAGCACTATTTTATAGTTCGTTAATGTTTACTACCCACTAAACTGATCAATATTGCTGCCATTTGAGTCTGGTAGTGTATAGTTCGTCAATTACTATTTATAATTCGTCATCTGTCATTTATAGTTCGTTCAGCACTATTTTATAGTTCGTTAATGTTTACTACCCACTAAACTGATCAATATTGCTGCCATTTGAGTCTGGTAGTGTATAGTTCGTCAATTACTATTTATAATTCGTCATCTGTCATTTATAGTTCGTTCAACACTTTTTTGTTGTTTTTTTACTCCAATAACTTTTCATACCATTTCTGAATAGATGAGATTGCATCAGGCCATGCTTTGTATATACTCATCATAATTAGTTTGTCACATAATGTTATCCTCATATTATTTTTTATGTAGGCCTTCATTAATGAGCAACCTTCATTATAGTGGCACACATCAGTCGATAACGTGGGAAATGCGGTGCCTTATGAAAGGCTAGTATCGAGCAGTCCTTCGCAAATTCAAGTACGTGGAGGACTGACTATGTTCACAAGGACTGCTCTTGCCTCAACATCCAATGATGCTCAACCTTAGGGTGATATGCATGATATTATGTAGAGGAATATTATCTTTTTGATAACCTTTTAATTTCTCATTTTGTATGAGTCAGAAAGAAACCAAACCATGTACTCTTTTCTGGCTCTTTAGGTTTTGTTCTAGACCTGAACATGTCTTATAGAGAACTGGATGAAGTCTCAATGCTTTTAGTTTGTGAAATATGGATAAATAGATGTCAAAATTTGTACTATATGTATTTTGTATAATCTGAACATTACTTTATTTTGTCAAGTTAAAGAACAAAACTGGTACACAATAAGTTCAGTGCACAGCTACATGGAAGAAAAAACCGAAGATGCCTGAAGATACATATAATTGTCATCATCATCGACATCTAACAAGTAAAAAATGCCGATTCAAATCAACACAACTCCAGAACTGAACTAGGAATGCAACACGATGGCTCATCAATGAAAAGAGAAATTTCCCAACTCAAGAGGTCTTCTTCTTTGCCAGCCATTTCAACTTTACACTCTCCATGCCCTCTTGCTTTCTCTGCCAGAACTGAACTAGTAAATTACAGTTGCCGTAGAAAGGCAATAGCTGAGGGAAATAAGAAGTGCAGATTCCAAAACCACATGGCTGCTGAACTTCTGAATGAAGAGAACCTGAATTGACAACAGAAAATGAATAAATTAATGACTTCAAAACTCAGAACATTTGCAAAGAGAAGCATGCACTCTACTCGCTGTCCTTTACACTTGAACTCGGACCATAAGCCAATTGACATGTATTTACAATTCACCAACATCCCATTTCAATAATTCCCAATTTTATATCTATTAATAGTCATGTTGTCACACTGTCCCAGCAAAGAAGCTAGCTAACACGAGCATGAAATCGACCCTAAGTAATGCTCTAAAGTCTAATGATCCGTGGCAACTGAAAAATACACCAGCTAGCTAAATTTATATATGCCCAGTCTTATAATCTTTATTAGAATTCAGGTTCGTGCAAAAACTAAAGTCGACCAAAATTTGGTAATTGAGTCTCATTCCAACACTCTCATATACTACACAACTCTGTAAATACCCGCAATTGCACAAACTGCAACAACCAGATGTCAATTTTTTTTCTAGATCCATTCAATCTCTGGGATAAAACCGAAGTTTCTAAACATAAAAAAACAGCGCTACATGTAAATTAGAAATATTCACCTCAAGTATCCTTTTGAAAAATGGATAGCTAGTGCCGAGCATATCAGCACGAACCTCACATCCTTATCCGGATAAATCACAAACGAGGCCAGCGCCGCAACCATCGCAGGCGCGTAAAGCAGGGCCATACCTGCTCTACCAGAGAGCTTAATACCAGCGAGCGGTGACGATTTGGCCCGGTTTGCGTTCCAGAACTTAGAATACTGCAAGTGTTTGCCTCTGATCTCGGACAAGCCAGTGTTGGCGAGCGACACGACGCTGATGAAAGACATCGCGGCGATGAAGATGGAAGGCGTAGGCGGGAAGAAGACGGTGGAGAGGATCGGGATCGGAATCGGAGCTGCGGTTAATCAAGCAGGTTAGGGCTTTGACTCTTGAAGAGAAGGAAGAATCGAAGATGAAAAGAGGTGAGAGAAAACGGCGAATGAGAAGAAGGTCGATGAGAGATAAATCTGAAAGACATATTTACCCTTCTTTTAATTGTTATTTGAATTTAAATTGATTTAGTTCCAATTAATCTGATCCATTGAAATATCAAAATCAAGGGTGTTAATTAATTTGTATTTTTTATCATAATATGGGCTTTGCACCTGAATCCTTTCCTAAGATCAAATACAAAGTTAAATTTTGATACAAAATATAAAATTCGTCAAAATCATTTTATAATTCATCAGTTTATTTTATAGTTCGTCAAAATTATTTTATAATTCGTCACTTTTCAAGCTGAAAAATGAAAAAGATGAGCCGAAAAATGAAAAGACGACATAGTTCGTCAGTTTCATTTTATAATTCGTCACCAAGAAAAATACCAAAAAACCAAGATTTAATCTCATCCATTCAAATCACAAGATCATTGGCTATGATTAGTTTGTATTTTGTACCAAAAAATTAACTTTGCACCGGATCCTTACTCCGCAAAGATTACTGTAATTGTATCTCATCAATTATATTTATAAATTGTAACCCGCATTCAACTCAAATGTAATTATAATTTTTGACAAACTGGGTGAACAAATCTTTTAAAATTTAGATCATTATAATCATTCTGTTCAATATTATTAACGATTTTAGCATTTTGTCCCAGTAATTTTAAGAGTTTGCCCCGATAGTTAAAAATTATACAAATTATATCAAAACTAATTAAATTTCATTTTGAGTCGATTGCCCAATTAGAAAACTCTCTGGGTCCGCCACTGATTTCTTCCATAATTCTAACAAACTAGAGAATGAGATATAGTTCATGAGTTGCCAATATGGGTGGTAGCCTGTTGTTTAAGGAGTCCATCATGAATCCTTATACCCCGAGTTCGAATCCTGAGGTCACCAATTTTTCTCACAATTTTGTGAGATTTTCTTCCTTTTCCTCTTACATTCCCTCTTCCTCATCTCACATCGCGCGTGGATGCTTCCTACATTCCTCGTGGCCGTGGATGCCTTCCTCGTCCCGCCTCGCGCGTGGATATTTTTCCTCCCTCTTGTAGGTGTCTTGCAACGATAAAGGTCAAAGAATGTACCGATGTGGTGGATGTGCGGATCCATGTTAAAGGTGTCGAACATGATCAGCGCTTCAGAAGTAGAGAGATATACTAGATGATTTCATATCCGACCAAGATGTCTTGCTAGAGCTTCAAAAAAGATCAATATATATGTGTGTACTAGATGATAACGCTTTAATAATATACATTGTAATGTTCTGACTTGTTGTACCTCATTATCAAAAATATATATATAGTTCATGAGTTTTCTAAATTTGGTTAAATGGTTTTTATTTGTTGAAAAGACGATGAATATCATTGATAAAAAACTGTACACAAAAACCTCCCAATAGACCAACAACGCCTAAACGAACACAAAACTCTCAGGTACAAGTTAGCCTGACAAACAAAACTCCTTAGAGCAAAGGAGCAAACACCAAAGAATCAAGACCAATATAGCCTGACAAAACTAGTGCTACACGCTAAAACCTAGACTATTCAACCAATTCCTATCATGTTGACACAAATTTCTACCATCTACACCTGCTAATTTAATTTTTATACCCCAAACAATAGACCTTATAATATTATCATGTATAAGATTTTCTTGTATAAAGATAATGAAGTTCCTTGTCTTCCAAATCTCAAACTTCGAAGTTGTTAAACCTACAGAGATCATTCTGGTTCTCAAATGCGTTTGATTTCGACTTTTAAACCAAGGAATGAGAAGATGCCATGATCATTCTGGTTCTCAAATCCTGTACACACTACATGGTTTTCTTCTATCTGCCAAATGATTAATTTTTTTTATTTCACCTCATAAAATTTCAAGCTCTTCACAACAATAGTCAAACTTGGGAGCCTCTATACCTAATTTTTTGATGTGCCAGTAGGAACCGATGCTTTTCATAATCTGAACATATAGCGTAGGAATGGTTCTAATCAATGCTATTAAAATCAATAATCCAGTTATCGGTCCGCCCAGGTTAATAGGTAGGTTCAACCGGTTGTGGAAGAAAATATACTGAAATTTTTATTAATTCATAACTAATAAACCCACCGGATTCTGCCCCAGATTCCCAATCTAACCGATCGCTTGACTGTGTTTTGTATCCAATCCGACTTTTGTGGTAATGTGATTATTCAAAAAGATTCAAAATGTCAATTGGGGAATAATTTTAGGAGAATACATTTGGTTTGGGGTAATGATTTACTGGAGATGGTTAGGATTAAAAGCAGGAGTCGAGTCGAACCGATTATTGTAAAGTTCGGACCGGACTCAATTATGAACATATTAGGCTCTTAATCGACCCGAACCCAATGAATGAACTTACAAAATTCATGTTCGTACTCCGTTTACATTTTGTACTAGAACTTGACTCGAAATCTTATGAAGATATCGACACAGTTGAGGAGCGTTCAAATGAAAAAATCCTCTTTTTTCGAGAATTTGAGACCTCAATCTTCACCTTTCAAAATGATTATCAAGTCATTGTGATGTTGACATGTATCCCATATGAATATTCAAACGTGCATTTCATGCAAAGTCAAAACCACCAAGTTCAATCTAATTTAACGCAAAGTTTTTTTTTTTTATTGGAATTTAATGCAAAGTTGAAACCACCAAATTTAACATACTTATGAACTACACTCAATTTAGTTTATACCTAAATATAACATTGGGGTAACCATTTAGCCCTGGGACGAAATAAGCCCTATGGCGCCCCGAGTCCGGCCCTAGCCCTACGCAACCCTATTATGGCCCGACCCGAAGGGTTGAGGGTCGGGCTAAGGCTTCGATTATTCGGCCCGACTCGAAATACGAATCCGATTTAAAATCGTATATTTAATGATTTAAGGACGTTCTTGATATAAAAAATGTATTTTTTCACATCTATTAAATCTCACGCGTCCAAACTAGTAGTAGTTGCATTTAAAGAGTTATTGTCAATTAATTAGTCATTCATTTAGGGCGAAATTAGTCCGAACCCGACCCTAGCCCGAAAAGCCTTATGAAACAAAGGGCCGATAACGATGTTAGAGCTGATGAATTTTCTCAGAGCCCGGCCCAAATGTGTAAAGAGTTAGGGCTAGGCTCACCAAAACCCTACTCGACCCGACCTGATAGAACTAAGACTTACCCGACCCGACCTTCTGCGGACTCCTATCCTATATTTCCTCTCCCTTTTTTTGGGAGCGCGAGTTTTACAAAATCTTTAACCTTATCCAAACAACACAGAGTTGCACAATCACATTCCGGGATATTACTTTGATTATTTCTTTAAAATTCACTTAAGATAAGGAGTTTCAAATATTGAATATTAAATCTATAACAAATCTTTAAGTTAAAGTATAAGAATAATTCAAATAAGTTTTATAGGCATGACATTTGCCAAAATTGTTCTGTTAAAGCTCGATATAATATCATCAATTTTTTTATTTATTCCTTCTAAAAAAATACTTCAATTTTAGTCATTAAATATTCAGATATAATTACTTTTTTCTCAACCCTTGTCAACAAAAGTTATTTTATATATTGACAAAGAAGGAATACATGAAAAATAAATAAATACAAAATGTAAAGATAATATGGATATCTTTATGGAAAATTTCCCAATTTACTCAAATTTGGAATTTGAGTTCCAATTTTACACAATCTGCAGATTGGTTTTCCAATTTACACTAGTTTTCTAAGACGCTGTTGCCAAGGGCGTCTTAACATTAAAACGCTCTTGCCAACAGCGGCTTAAGCCTTGTGACGTTTTTTGCACCAAAATATGTGAGTCAGCAGCTGATGTGGATCGTTTAAATCTATTTTTTATTAAAACGCCGTCCGTAACAGCGGCTTAAGTTTCGAGCCCTAGTTTTTCTCTTCATCGCGTTCTATTAGAACACTCCTCCAACAGCGTTTTAAGGTAAGACGCTGTCTTCAACGGCAGCTTACGCTTGTTTGGTAATATTATGGCACATGACTGCATATTTTGGCGCAAAAACGCCACGAGGTTTAAGCCGCTGTTGGCAGGAGCGTTTTAATGTTAAGACGCCCTTGACAACGGCGTCTTAGAAAACTAGTGTAAATTGGGAAACCAATCTGCAGATTGTGTAAAATTGGACCTCAAATTCCAAATTTGAGTAATTGGGAAATTATCATGCCTTTATGAGGTTTTGTGATAACACAATTTATAGTAAAGGAATAATTAATATATAATATTTTGGTAATTTAAATAACCATGAAAACTTTTTAATTTAAAACTTTTTTTTTGAAAACTTTTATCATCCATTACTTTTAACAATTTTATGAAAATACGAATGTTTGTATCATGAAGGGAAGCGCTGAATTGGACTCTCACACTATTTGGGTAGATTCATGGACTCCCACTTCGCACATTTGAATCAAATGATTCAAATTTTTTTTAAATGAAAAAGGTAAATTTTGCAATTTTTCACTTTAAGGTAAATGAGAAAAGCGTTTCATTTTTTACCTTTTAGATAAAAGTAAAAATTTTGCACAAATTTTTGAAATTTTGAACCATTTTATCGAAATCACAAAAGAATCACAGGTGAGAGATCCATTTTGAACGCTACTACTTCATGAAACTAGAACTACATCGCTTTTAGTGTCCACATAAATAACATTAACTACCTTATAAAAAATATCAATTAAAGAAGATGTATCAAATATATATATAAAAAATTAGTGTAGCCAGCCAAATATTATATTATTATGAGAGTGAAAACATCGCCGTTTCAATAAAAGCGAGCAGGTCACTTAGATTGATATTTCGAAAAATATAACAAAATAATGTCATTTAGATCGAAACGACGTCATTTTAGTACACGCAGCATCTTGGTGCACTGCACCAGATCCAAATCCATCAAATATTATAGTATAAAGATATGATTTCGTTTTTTTGATAAGAGAAATAAATTTAAAAGATAATAACAACTCATTGTTATAATTTGATTTCTCAAACTGTTTCCATAATCGAAATGGATGGCGTAGGTTTCAAAAAGACATTAGAAAAACACAAAAAGAAAAGAAAAGAAAAAACCCTTTCAAAGCAAAATTCAACCTGAGTGCCAAAAACTGTTCATGCAACAAACACATCACAATCGCTATAAATAGCCTCTCTCGGGTTCCATTTCTCAATTCAACACATCATACACAACTTAACCCCCAGTAGATCTAGAGAGAGAAAATATGGGTGGGAGTTTCAACAGGGTTGAGAGTTTTAGTGTCAGAATCGATTCAAGCGGTGATCATGAGATGGTCGGAGTTGTGAACATGCAGGCTGCTGCTGCTGAAGATGATCAAGCAGCCAATAAGGAGGTCCACAAAGTCTGTTTGCCACCACACCAAAGCAGTCTGAAGAAATTGAAGCATAGAGCGGCTGAGATTTTCTTCCCAGAAGACCCTTTACACCGATTCAAAAACCAAACTCCGGTTAAAAAGTTTATTCTCGGGTTGCAGTTTTTGTTTCCGGTGTTCGAATGGGGCCCTGATTATAACTTGAAGCTCTTCAGGTCCGATGTTGTTTCTGGCTTGACCATTGCCAGTCTCGCCATCCCCCAGGTCTGTCTCAATCTCCATTGATTCACTGTTCAGTCCGATTTTTCATTGATAGAATTGAGTAAGTAATTGTTGTGATATGTTTACTTAAATGTCGCCCGAAAAAAATAATGAAAACTTATTTTAATTAATTTGAGTAAGTAATTTTTGGGATATGTTTACTTAAATTGTCTCAAGCCAGAAAAAAGATCGGGTGCAGCGCATTCAAATGCTTCTAGCGCTGAAACAATTTCAATAAATACGACGTTTTTTTACCAAAACGTTAAAACGATACTGCTCTAACACTCACACCATTCCGAGTAAGTAATTTTTGGGATATGTTTACCTAAATTGGGTCACAGCGTCAAGAAAGAAAAAAAAACTGCCAAACTTAAAATTTAAGTCTGACTTAATTATAATTGTAAGTCCCTTTCTTTTGAGCCTAGAATTCAATTGTATCAAATGCTAATAGTAATTAATACACCTATTATTAGTATAGCATGTTTTGCAGGTTCAGAGGGTTTAATGACTTAGGTTTTAATGGCTGCCATTATTTTAATTTCATGAAAAAATTAAAAAGACATTGACTTTAGCAGTCCTCTATTTAATGCTTGCTCAATTTAATTGTATCACTAAAATTGAGGCATGCAAACAGCAAACCTCTTATTTTCTTTTTCTACTTCCCACTTTTACTTGGTTGAAAACTAGGGGAATCCCTTTTTTCTGTTTGACTTTAAAGTTAGGCTTCATTTTAGATCTTAAGTTGAGTACTTAATTTAAGTTAAGTATTCAACTTTTTAGCTTAAAAGTCAAGTACAATATATTCAAGTGCTTAGATTAAAGTTATTACAAGTGGAGTTCGATTTAGTCGCTCAGTTTCAGTTTAGTTCAGTTTAAAAGAACTCATCCTAAGAAGAGTATTATTCGTAAAATTGACGTGCTTGAATTCGATACAACTTCCTTTTCTCCTCAAAATATTCTGTCCATTTTCTCCATGTTTATTCTATTTCCTAACAAGTGTTTATGTGTCGGTTTTTTAGGGAATCAGCTATGCAAAGCTTGCTAATCTACCTCCAATAATAGGACTCTGTAAGTTGTTCCAAACTTCATTTACTCAATCTTCAGAAATTAGTTACTTTTATATCATTTATATATATATATAAAGTTACACTGACAGTAATTACCGATAATTAAATAATTGAATTTTCTGTCCGGAAATATTTGTTTCAGATTCAAGCTTTTTACCGCCATTGATATACTCTGTACTTGGGAGCTCTAGGCATCTTGCGGTCGGTCCGGTGTCCATCGCTTCTCTTGTGATGGGCACCATGTTAACTGAATCAGTGTCTTATGCCAGTGACCCAACTCTGTATCTTAAGTTAGCTTTCACAGCTACCTTCTTTGCTGGCTTATTTCAAGCTTCCTTAGGCCTCTTAAGGTTGCTTCTTTTTTTTTTAATTTGCATCTTTTTTTTATTCTTTTCATCTTTTTTTTATGAACTTAATAAATTTTGATAATGAACACTTTTTGCAGGCTTGGTTTTGTGATTGATTTTCTGTCGAAAGCAACTCTGGTGGGCTTCATGGCCGGAGCTGCAGTCATCGTCGCTTTGCAGCAGTTAAAAGGATTACTTGGAATAACTCATTTCACTTCCAAAATGCAGATCATTCCTGTTTTGACTTCTGTTTTCAAAAACACACATGAGGTAAATTACCAGATGCGTAAAATATACGATATGCTTTGCGAAAAGGAAAAGAGATGATCATTTGAAATTTGGTTTAGTGATTCATTCTCTTCCACTTTTAAGCTAAAAATCTCAAAGCACTTCTTAAAGTAGGGATCATCACAGTCCAAAAGTAGTGATGTTAGGCACATAAAGATTTTTTATTTCGTGTCGATTGATTGACCTAAGGCCAATACACTAGCGTGATAAATAAGCTCGATCGATACCTAATTCGTAAATGTTCTTTCAGAATATGTTTATTGCAAGTTATGATTGTAGTATCACTCATTATATTGGTGGAATCTTTTTTGCAGTGGTCCTGGCAGACAATTGTAATGGGAGCTTGTTTTTTGATCTTTTTACTGTTGACAAGGAAATATGTAAGTATTTTTTCTAGTTGGGTGTTATACATTTTGTTCGCTACGTTCACGGAAAATTGATTATTTTTTGTGCCCAGAGCATGAGGAATCCGAAGCACTTCTGGGTCTCTGCTGCAGCTCCGTTAACGTCAGTTATCTTGTCTACGCTTATAGTCTTCCTCATCAAATCTAAAGCTCATGGAATCTCCATCGTACGTGCTTTATTGATTTTGTTTAAGCGACATAAATACTTTAATTATTTACCTTTTTTTCCCTTCAAATTGACAATGTGTTGTGGTGTATATTAATATGTGCAGATTGGATACTTGCCGAAGGGGTTGAATCCACCATCAGCCAACATGTTGTTCTTTCATGGCGATTGTATTGGACTTGCTATAAAAACCGGCATCATCACCGGGATTTTGTCCCTCACTGTAAGTTCCAACTGGTCTTGAAAATTGCGATATGTTTTATCCTTAGTCCTAAACTTCTTCGGAAAAATAAAGACTTTTTTTTTTGGAATTTAATAGGAGGGAATCGCCGTGGGAAGAACGTTTGCAGCTCTGAAAAACTACCAAGTCGATGGAAATAAGGAAATGATGGCTATTGGATTTATGAACATGGCCGGTTGCTGCACCTCATGTTACGTTACAACGGGTACTTAATTCACCGCTGAAAAATATTTTTACTCGATTATGATTTAGACTTTCGGTTAGGCTTTTGCATTTTAATTCAAGTCAATGTACAGGCTCGTTTTCAAGATCAGCTGTGAATTACAATGCTGGAGCGAAAACTGCAGTTTCGAACATTGTCATGGCTGCGACCGTGCTGGTGACATTATTGTTCCTGATGCCCTTGTTTCACTACACCCCAAATCTTATCTTGGCTTGCATCATCATCACAGCGGTGATCGGTCTGATTGATTTTCAAGAAGCCTTGCGAATATGGAAAGTCGATAAACTGGACTTCCTTTGCTGCTTTTGTTCCTTTTTTGGAGTTCTGTTCATCTCCGTACCGATGGGCTTGGCTATTGCAGTAAGTTTAATTTCCTTCTTCTCATCAACACGACAATATAATTTTTCAGTCCTTTCGAGCAGAGAACTTAGTTTTTAGTAACTTATTACAGGTTGGAGTTTCGGTATTTAAGATTTTGGTAAATGTGACGAGGCCTAATACAACAGCTCTAGGCAACATTCCCGGGACAGATATATACCAAAGCCTTCACAGATACAAAGACGCTTCCAACGTTCCTTCCTTTCTTATTTTGGGCATCGAGTCACCGATGTATTTCGCAAATGCAACTTATCTTCAAGAAAGGTTAGTCAAGTTCAAAAATACTGACGACAATTTTCAGGATCCCTAGGATCACAGCCTGATGTAAAATTGATCGGTTATTCTTAGGATTCTGAGATGGGTACGGGAAGAAGAGGAGAGAGTTCGTGCCACCAACGAGAGCTCATTGAAGTGTATAATCCTCGATATGACTGGCAAGTCGCTTAAAATCTAATGTTAATTTTTTATAAACTGATAAATCTATGCAAGTCTTAAATGAAGTTTCTTGCTACGTATAGCCGTGACTGCCATCGACACGAGTGGCATCGATACGATACGCGAACTCCGAAAACTGTTTCATAACAGATCACTGCAGGTACATATCCATTATCGATAAAAAGTACTTATTGTACCTTTATTCTTGCTGATTGATTTGTAACAACATCGGAACATTTTTTTTTATCAGCTTGTGCTGGCGAATCCGACGGCCTGGGTGATGGAAAAACTTTTCAAATCCCAAGTTTTAGAATCATTTGAAGATGGTGGTCTTTACATGAATGTTGGGGAAGCTATTTCGGACATTTCGTCAACATGGAAAGTCAAGCCTAAAGTTTAAGGGATGTTAAACATTTCACCAACATGACGAAATGGATCTGTAGGCATCAATAAGTTGTAAAAGTTTTGTTGTTATATGTCAAGTGTTACTAGAGAATGACAAATGTGTTGCAACAAATAGAGACATAATTGTGTAAGCATTTTCACATCTTTTTGAATCATATGAAGACATTCTAATTTCTTTTGCTTGTTATGTAGTTTTAAGTTTGTTTGAGGTTCGATATTTTCCTGTTTCTAGTGAGATCGGTACTGTAATTGCAGTGTTCGTCTGTTGGTGCCGATACGAACATAAATTTCCCATCAAAAGCCGACGCAAGTGGTTGACGGATAGAGCAAATCAAGTGGTTGACAGATGGGGCGTCAAAAAATCGAGGCCCGAGGGGTGCTTTAGAGGTGGCAAAATTATCTGTTATCCATTATCCGTCCATTAACCATCCGCGAAAATCCATCCATTATCCATCCATTATCCATCCATTTAGTTAATGGGTTGAACTAATCTAAATCCATTAAGAATCCATTAGTAAACGGATTTGATGCATGCAAGCATCTGAACTTAGTGAAGAGAAGTGAGCCTGAGGGAGGCACAGTTGGACCTAATGCAATTGAATATATGAACTTACTGCGTTGTTTGAACAAATTGGGTTGTTGCTAGCTAGCATTTGTGATTTCGAACTGCAAGGATGCTATGAAAGCTGAAATCTTGTTCCTAATATAGTCTTAATTAATAAATAAATAAACGTTTCTTTTTTCAAATTTAGTTTTTTACAAAGCAACCTAGTCTATAACGTATTAAAGGGTTAAACGATTTGAATGGATTTAATGGGTTAAATAAGTTAAATGGATTAAACGGATTAAATGGATGAAATGAATAAAACGGATTAAATGGATGAAATCCGTTAATCCGCCAACCGTTAGTGATTCATCCATTTAATCCATTAACACTAATGGATCTTAATGGATTGAATCTGTTTGATCCGTTAACCGTTTAATCCATCCGTTAATCCATCCATCCATCCGTCCACTTTGCCACCCGCTTGTTATTGAATCATGAAGTTCACAAAAATAAATGGGCGAAAACTACAAAATTGAAAAAAAAAAGTTAAATAAAATTTTTACCTTGGGTCAAGATTAGGTACAAAGTCAAATTTTGGTACAAAATACAAAATTCGTCAAAATTATTTTATAATTCGTCAGTTTATTTTATAGTTCGTCACTTTTCGAGCCGAAAAATGAAAAAGACAAGCCAAAAAATGAAAAGACGACATAGTTCGTCAGTTTCATTTTATAATTCGTCACCAAGAAAAATACCAAAAAATTAAGATTTAATCTCATCCATTCAAATTACAAGATCAAGGGCTATGATTGATTTGTATTTTGTACCAAAATATTAACTTTGCAACGGATCCTTTTCCTATATTTAGAAACCCACAATTCGAACTTTGACGCGTGGCGGCCCAATGGGCATTGAGGGAAAACAAACGCAACGGCACCGTTTTATGAAGGCGGGAAACGCCTCTAGTATACCCGAACCTGACTCCTACACTTTCTCTCTGCTAGGGCACACCGAAAGCCTCAGCAGCGGTCGCTTCGCTTGTCGGGGCCGCAATTCAGCGGGAAGGAAATACCGAAATACGTGAAACATTCGATTTCTTCGAAGTTTGTCTCAGAGATGCCGACTTACAGAATCAGGGGAATCGATGTCGATTTTCCGTTCGAGGCTTACGATTGTCAAATCGTTTACATGGAGAAGGTCATTCAGTCTCTCCAAGATGTGAGTGTTTTCTCCACTATGACTGATCTTATTTGTCAATTCTTTTTATTTTCTTAAACATTGGGAGGCTCGGATGAGTTAAAATTGGAATGAAAGATTCAAGCTTTTTATGAGAAACATTATATATGTGATTAAAATTGTGTTTATTGTTTTCTTACAGAAATGTAATGCTTTGCTTGAGAGTCCTACTGGTACTGGGAAAACATTGTGTCTTCTGTGTGCCACGTTAGCATGGAGAAAGAGCTTGGGCCCTTTCTCTGTTCGTAAGAGTTGTAAGAAAGGGGAAGGTGGTAATCTGTCACAGTCGTCTCAACCTGAAGGCTCGCAGTTTCCAACTATTGTTTATGCATCCCGTACTCACAGCCAGCTGCGTCAAGTCATTCAAGAATTAAAGAGAACTAGTTACAGGTATGGCTTTATAATTAGAATTGTGAGGATGACTTTGACGTAACAAGAACAAGCAAACCACTTGTGTTAATATTTAGGATTGTTCTACATATTATGCTCCTCTTTCTTACATGCTCCTTGTTGAATGTTCTCTAGTGATGTGTCATTTGCACTTGAGATATATCCGTTACGTGTGGGTTGAAGTGTATCTGATGGTTACTTTGTACTAAGAAACATTTAGGCCAAAAATGGTTGTATTGGGGTCCAGAGAGCAGTTATGCATTCATGAAGAAGTGAGCCAACTCCGTGGAAAGGCGCAGACAAATGCATGTCACTTTGTGTGCAAAAAACGCAAAAAGAATCGTTGTGGTCATTATCCTCGTGTAACAGGTATCTGATTATGTATAATATAAAAATTACAAAGATGATTAGCAAAATGTAGTACATAATGTTTCTTTTATATACTTTGCAGATTACCTGAAGAATAACCCTCAACTTGGAGATGAACCCCTTGACATTGAAGACCTGGTCAACATTGGAAGAAGCTGTGGGCCGTAGGTTATTCTTTCCAGATGTTTATTTCCTTATTGCATTCCTCTTAATATTTCAAATTTCAATTGATGAACTGCCAAAACCAAACAGTTTGTGTTCTATATTTATATGAACAACTGCTAAATGCTAATGAGTCCTTTTCAGTCTTTGTTTCATAACATTACTTTCTTTTTTAACACATGTTCAGGTGCCCATATTACCTTTCCCGAGAGCTCCATAAGGTTGTTGACATTCTGTTTGCACCTTATAATTATCTTATCGACCGTGGATATAGAAATTCTCTTACCATGGACTGGTCCAACAGCATACTGATTTTTGATGAAGCTCATAACCTGGTAATAACAACTGTTTGATTTGTACTGTGAAAACATTTTATTTGTTATGATATCATAGCTTGGTCATCTGCCAAGTTAGCCTCCACTCAGTCTCGTAGTTTTTCTCTGTACGCACATACATAAGATATTTCACTAGTTAAGTGTAGTGGCATATAGGCGCCTTATCTCTCGAGTATGAGCTTGGGTTTAATCTGACAGTCACCAACTATGAAAAGTTTTCTTTCTTAGTTGGCCATATTGAAGCTTTAGCTAAAGTTAGAACTCAGTGTCTAGGTTGGATGTAAGAGTATATGTTCGCCAGCAGTCCTGATTACTGCACAGTTCACTTATAACTATTATTCTTTTTTTATCTTGACGTGGTTTTATCACGAGGGCTCAATGAATTCCAATGTTATTTTGCAGTGGTACACCTGTTAACTTTATAACACATTATTTGGATGCATTATTCAATATTCATATTTTGGAGGCTTAAATCTCTAGAAATAGTTCCCTGACATGTACCATGAAATACAGGAAAGTTTATGTTCTGATGCTGCATCTTTTGACTTGCCTTCCGGTCTTCTATCTGCATGCATCTCTGAAGTAACTAACTGTATTGATATTGCTGTATCAAGGAGAGGAACGTCCAACGACAAATCATGTGATCCTGATAATTTTGCCATTCTTCGAGGTAAATTTACTCTTAATATGGCTAGTGCTAATCTATCATATTGATTCTATTTGACATTCTCGCCACTGCTTATTCACAGCTCTTCTTATGAAGCTTGAGAAGCGGATTTCTGAAATACCTATAGAGTCCAAAGAGTTGGGCTTCACCAAACCTGGACCCTATATATATGAATTTTTGGCTGAACTCAATATAACAGACCACACTGCTAAGCAGCTTATTCAAACAATTGACGATGCTGTTGTGCTTCTCCAGGAGGGTAAAGTCTCATGATGCCTTTATGCTTCGTATAACCTATCTATACTAAAAGTAGGATTTGACAATCTCGTTTCCAAATTCCAAGTGGTTTTAGTAAAGTTTGTATTATAGGTGATGGTCAAAATAGAAACGCTGCAGAACAGAAAGCAACAGGGAATACCTTTAGATTGGAAAGCATGGGAGATATTCTGAAGTTAATATTTAAGGACAGTAATGAACATGCTCATTCTTACCGTGTGAGTATACACATTTCTTTGTCTGTATATCACATAGAACTGAGTCTTTGCTATCTACACTTAATGTTGTCTCTTTGCTCATTTAGGTGCATGTTCAAGAAGTTGAAAAGGCTGGTACAGATGTTTTTAAAGGTGAATTCACTAAGTGAATAACTTGTTTTTGCAAAGTCCAAACTGTGAATGATGTAGGTTGGACCTCACGTGAATGTTGTAGCTCAATCTTCATTCATGATATACACATTGTGTTTTGCCCTTATTGTAATCAGTAAAATTATACTTGTTATTAGTATCACTGCATTTAAAATTTCATTGATATGTTTAAAACACTTATACTATGACCCAGGTAAAATGTCCAGAATGCTCAGCTGGTGGTGTTTCAATCCGGGGATCGCAATGGAAGAATTCTCTACGATGGGAGTTGGTTCTATCATACTGACTTCTGGAACATTGTCTCCCATGAATTCGTTTGCGCAGGAACTGAAAATGTGTGTGTTAAGCATTTCTCTATATCTAGTCATGTTTACAACAATAGCTAAATAAAGTTTGTTCTGGTTACACAGTGATTTCCCTATCCGGTTGGAAAATCCTCATGTTATATCCCCAAGCCAGATATGGGTTGGTGTCGTACCAGTTGGACCATCAGGTTGCTCATTCAACTCAACATATCGAAATAGAGATACCAAAGAGTATAAGCAGGAACTTGGAAATGCTATTGGTATGATGCTATGGTACCTTTGTGATTTTAGGTTTCTTTTTGCAAGGCATCAAGCATCATTATTTTCAATGGTTTATCAAAGATTGAGATGGGGCCACTAATTCAATAAACTCCGTCGAACTAATAGAATCATTTAGTCTTAATTTGCTTTAGAAGCTAGCAAATGAGCTAATACTTACGTGAAGTCGATGAAAATCATGTTGGCATTCAATCTCTTGGTGCCTGTGTTGGCATTACTTAACCACTATCCTGCTAAGATATTATTGTTGGCTAATAACAATTACAAATCAAGTTATATTTTGTACAAATACCTGCCTGATTTAGTTACAATACTCAATACATCATGCCTTAGAGGTGCCGATTCTCTAATTAATGAGTTGTAAGACTATCTTTCACACTTTCTCATTTGTCTCATCTCATATGCAGTTAATTTTGCCCGCATTGTGCCTGATGGTGTGCTTGTATTCTTTCCTTCGTACTACCTCTTAGATAAATGCATTGGGTTCTGGAAAGATGTGGTAAACACCATCTAAATTTGATAAATTCAGAATTCTCAGTTACACTTATGTAATATGTTATTTACTGTTTTATCGTCTTTTATAGACCACTACAGGGTCCACAAACTCAAGCACTGTTTGGGAAAGAATTTGCAGACACAAGCAACCAGTTGTAGAACCAAGACAATCATCACTTTTTTCTTCAGCGATTGATGTAAGTAGATATCACCAGTTGGTCGTGATGTAATCTAAAATATAATCAGGTGAAGACGGGTTCAACTGTATCAAGATGCATACTAATCAGTAGCTATTGTAACGCGAGCCATATGGATAATGAAAATATGATGATTTTTGCAACTGCCACTGTAATCTAGATACTTACAGTGTAATAATGAAACAAGATACACAGATAGTTTGATAGCGACACTGCAGTATGTATATCTATCAATGCATTACTCACATTTTCAGAGAACTGTACCTGTAATCATCCTGTATGAATATGAGTTCTCAGACCTTAATTTTTTGGACCATCATGGCAACGGCCTCGATTTAAAAGTTGTACTCAAATTATAATACAGAGTCTTCTTATTGATAAATGATAACTGTATACCTTGTGCTTCCGGAGAGTCTCATTCTTAGGCTTCTTTCTTCTGGCAGGACTACATGACAAAATTAAGAGACTCCACCAGGTCCGGTGCAATCTTTTTTGCTGTTTGCCGAGGCAAGGTAATACTCAATCACTAATATTTTCACTTTAAATTATGATGATTCTATCATTTTTCAAGTTAAGCATTCCCAGACTAGGCCACATAAATCCCGCTGATAGCTGCTGAGTGGCTCAGGGTCCATTTGAATTCGTTGGTTATATGATACGTTTCATCTTTTATTTTGCCTTCTGCAACATGAGCTTCACTTTATTCTGTTGATGCTTTCTGCAACATGAAATATGCCTTTTTAGATATATAGTTTTGAATGGGATGCTCACATTTTTCATTACTAATGTAGGTAAGTGAAGGTTTAGATTTTGCTGACCGAGCTGGGAGAGCTGTGATCATCACTGGTATGCCATTTGCCACCCTGACTGATCCTAAGGTTGGCCACATGTTGCTTATATTTAATTTCCTTTTTTCTGTTTCCCCCGAGTTCAACTTAAAACCCTATCTTTCGCATTCGTTTCGCAAGAGATCATTATCATCAAGTATGAAATACCACGTAAGCTACAAAATGCAGCTTGAATTCCTTTTGTAGATCTATGGGTTAGATATTGTCGTTCCTGTGTGCTTATTTAACATGGATAAGTTTAATAGGCAAAAGTGAATTTGGTGCCTGAATGCTGATACTTTTTTATCATTTGATAACTATTGAAATGTTAGGCTTTATATCTTACGTACGAGGTTCTAAAGGAAAATGAGGTTGCAGGCTGTATGAGCATGACAAAATATATTTTTAAGTCGACGCAGTTTTTATGATATATATATCGATACACATGTGATTCATTGCAAGACTGCTGATCAGATAAATTATTTTCTGTGTGATAGGTTCGTTTGAAAAGGGAGTACTTGGATCAACAAGCACATATGCAGAAGGCAGCATACCAGGTAATGTCTATATTTATGCAATATCTTCCCAGGGTGTTTGAAAATCATTTGATCAACTAATGAAACAGGCACTTACTGGAGAAGAATGGTACAATCAGCAGGCATCACGAGCTGTGAATCAGGCTGTAGGTCGTGTAATTCGCCATCGCCACGACTATGGAGCAATCATCTTTTGTGATGAAAGGTATCAAATCAATATTTTAAGTTTCCTTTTTGTTTTCAAGCCACTTTGTCGAATCATTTGGAATGTTTGGACGAGTGAAAGAATTATCCATGTCAAGGATATAAAACATGGAACATGAAATATTAGGGAAATAATTTAAAGAGACTGCAATATAAATCCCCATGTGGCAGAGTGCTACATATGTTGCAGTTAATGCATGTCAACAAACCCATTTCAGTAAGTTTTTGTTCGACTGGTTGTATCAGGTTAAAACTTTCCCATACCTTTTCTTTTTTTGTCTTGGAACTAACTCTTTCCCTGTACTTTGACTTACTATTTAATGTATCAGGTTTGCACAATCCAATCGCCAGTCTCAGATATCTCTTTGGATTCGACCACATATTGAGGTATGCTTATAAGCATTCTCCGGTGATGCTTGAGCAACTTAATGCACTGACCAAGTGTTGTGTTTGCAGTGTCACTCCAGATTTGGTGATGTTGTTTTCTCACTTACCCGTTTCTTTCGGGAGGGAGTTAAACCGGCTTCCAAAAAAGTAGAGTTCACACAAACATGTATGCGAGTTCATGTACTGTTCCTATCACAGTTTGCATCTTTGAGTAGTGAATCGTAAACTCACAATTGTAAAGGCTCTGTTAGTGTCTTAAAAAATTTTCTATTTCTATTCAGGCTCGATGTCCAATTCTTCACGGAAACCATCGTTAGGTGATATGAACTCCGAGCTGTCTTCAGCAGATGAACTAATTATTGATGAGAAATTGTCTTCTAAGCATAGTAAGTCCCCTATTCCCTTGTCACCTGCGGAAGTTTGGTTGTTTACTTGAGCGTTTTCGCAAGGATACATGCAATCATTGTTAGTCATATAGAGTTACTGTTCACTGTCTTTCAATGAAAGGTGTGCAAAATTTGCTTATTGAACAACTCTATTCCTCAAAGAGACATTGCTGATTTTACTGATTTTGGCTTCAGATTCCAAAGATCTTTTTCCATTATTGAAATTCTTCCATACAGGAATAGCAGGGGAGACAAAAAGTTTACACTGTTCAGTGAAGCTAGAGTCAGATGAATTCCCTTTTTCTTCGGTACCACATTTCAAATCTTGCCTTTATTTTTTTCTTTGAAATTTCTTTAGTCTTACGTAATACCTTTTATTGATTTATTTTCACTTTTAATATTTTGTATCTTCTTGATTAAAATCTCACACAGATTCCACAAGGCACCAAGAATTTCCAGGTGCAGTCATTGTCTTCAATGCTACAGGTGAAAAGAGGGGGCACTTCCACCCGTTTGGTAGATGTTCCTCCTGCAAACCGCGCTACTCTTACAGAAAGCAAGCAAACATTCAAAACTACTGTCAAGTGTTCGAATGATGTATTAAGTAAGAAGAGAAAGCTACCATCTTCAGTGGGCAAAACTACCCAGCCTCATGATCATGTAGTTGATTTAACGAGTGATGATATATCTGATTACAGTTCTAGCAAAGATCTGCTAACACCTTGTTCCAGCAATAAAGAAAAGCTACCAAAATTGGAGCCACAAGTGGCCTCCTCTGGTGTAAATTCTGGACGTTCGTTTGGTGTTAAAAAAATGAGCTTTGACGGTAGTTCACATACTTCTAGACACTCGAAACATGAACTTCCAACAGAAGATGGTTGCACAACAAACCATGACAACTCAAATTTTGGATTCAATGCTGATGCACAGAGACGAGATCTGCATGATGTTCAGAAAGGCAAGGAGACAAAGTCCAATGCAGTGCCGTCATCAGAAGCAAGCGGTGCTGCATTTTTGACTCAGGTAAGACAATGATTTCTTGCAAAGGATTAGAAAAATCTACAAAATTTTGTTGACACGAGCTGCAAGGATAACCTCAAAAAGATGTTACATGTCACAGTTTATTTGCAGAACCTTTTGCACTTACTGTTGCATGACTTGTTAATATAAGTGATTAGTTGATAGTGTGATAATACATAAGTGTGGCTCAAGGAGTGTTCTTGTAAAAATGATGAGATGTCTAATCTTATATGATAAGAACTAGATAGAATAGGATAGAATATGCAATCATGATACCTAGTGGAAAGCCGCTTCTATTTCATTGTAAGATACTAAGATATGAATTGGTTAAGTAGATTCTCTCATTAGTATCAACAAATATTCATGTAAACTAAGCATTTTTTTATATTATGTAAGAGATTTAAATACTATGCCTTGCAGGTTAAGGAGAAACTTAGTTCTGCCGAGTACAAGGACTTTGTGGAATTTATGAAGGGCTTGAAGTCTAAAGCAATGAAGATAAATTATGTTTTGCAGTCTATTGCTAATATATTTTCTGGCCCAGAGAGACTTCCTCTTAGAAGAAGGTAAATTGCCTGCATAAAATATGCAAGTCATGCGTCATGTCTCGTTTTAATTACATACTTTTCTAATTGTTCTGGTCACGTCACAATTCTTCTATTTTCCCATCTCTTATATGCCCAAATTCTCAATTAATTGGTTCAGTTTATCAAGATGGATTTTGATATAGGTAATAAGACCTCACCAAGTTGTTGATGTCTGTCGCAGTTTTAAGAATTATCTCCCTGCAAAGTATCATTGTTTATATGAGAAGTATTTTGAAGAAGCTGATGGAAGTGGCCGTTCATGAGAGTGAATTTCATTTCATTATTCAGCAATACATTTGCTGGCAAAATCTTTTTACCGGTAGGTTTAGCAAGTTTCTGGTACCAATTACCGCACTTTCAGTAAAAAAAAAATTCCTTCACTGCTTAATCTTGACGTGATTTTTTGTTTAATGCAGGCTTTACGAATTGTGCCAAAGCCTTGTAGATTGTAATTGCGGATCTGGTTGTTCATTATGCCATGTGCTTAAGGATGATGACATATCGGAAACACACGTGTACTACATATGTACATGCATCCTGCAATCGGCATCTTTGCTCGTGTAGCTGACTCGTACTCGTTCCTGGGGACTTGTTGGAAACCTTGTCTGAACCCAGCCTTAAATCTGCAGTCAAGTGTAAGGAAGGAATCAGTGTCCCAGTAGTACTACTTGTTGGATTCACTTGAAAAGACAACCTAAACAAGGTGTATTATTTATATTTTGTCAAAACTGGATCTCAGAATTCTACAGAAGATAAAAGTTACATTACAAAACTATCACTTCAATTATTGTTTGATTTCAAATTAAATATATGGTTTTTTTCTATATTTAATTCAGTAACTTTTATATTAATTTGCATACACTCAGTCCTTTTAATCATATCATCAATCATCATAAATTTTGATCAAATTGAGTTGACAATATAGCCACATTTATAAGTTTTTGATCCTAAAAGTCCTCAAACATTCGGAGAAATCTATGAAACCGCAGCAAAGGTCACTAAATTGAAACTTAAAAATGTCCGTTAATAAATTTGAAATCAGGCTTATAGCCAGTGTTCTAAAAAACGGCCGCCTAGGCCGTCTTTTTTAGAACCCGTTCTATTTTATGCAATTAGGCGGATGGGCATTCCTGGGCGGTCCTGGGCCGCGCCTAGGCGGTCTGAGCGGCGCTTGTGCGGTCCTGTGCGGTTTAATCGGCTTCTGGGCGATCTAAATCGGTCATGTGCGGAATGGTCAACTACATGTCAATAGTCAAACTTGAAGGGCTTATTTGTTAATTTTTAAAAATTAACTTATTGAAACTAGGGATTTAGATTTCAATGCTTCAATTTGTATTGTTTCTGCTGCATGTTTCTTATTTTTCATAATTTGGATTTGATTAAATGTTCATATTTCTTTGCAATGTGCTTGAACCCATGAATTGATTAAAAGTTTACATTCTGGAGAATATGAAGGAAGAAATTTGTATATTAAATAATAGGGGGGGCGTTCAAGTGTTACACCTTATTGTGTTACGTGTTACATGATTTTGAGCCTTTAGATCATTTGATCTAATGGTGGAGATTTGATCTTGCACTTTCGTCTTTTAGGTAAAAGACAAAAGTGCAAGGTAAAAGACAAAAGTGCAAGATGACAAACAACTTTGTTTATTTTTGACCTTTTGACTTTCATTTTGCACCTTTAGATCATTTGATCTAAAGGCTGAGATTGATGTAACACATAACACAATAAAATGGGTGTAACATTTGAACACTCCTCTTAAATAATGTATATACAATTATATATTTAAAAATATTAAAAATTCAAAACCGATTAATCCCCGCCTAGGCCCCGATTAATCCTTGGAGACCCTTTCCGCCCGATGTCCGCCTAGCGTTTTTTAGAACATTGCTTATAGCTCAAGTAATATTTTTGTAGTGTACAAAAAAAAATTAGGGACGTCAATTAAGCGTACTTATATTTTATTAACATTTCCATATTCTGTTATATTTTAAGGGTGCGGTTCAGGTACAAACCAAATTATAAATAAAAATTACAACCCAATTTATAAGCTGACACGTGTCCCATTTTAGCCGAAATCCCGAACAACACACGGAGGGGTATTATAGTCATTCCACACGGAGGGGTATAAACCAAATAATATTATTTTCAATTTAGTCCAAGAGTTGTTAATGATCAGAATTAAACATGGAAATGATCAGACTTAAAAAGCAGCAACGATCAGACTTAAGAGACTTAATGATCAGAATTAAAAATAGACAATGATCAGACTTAAAACAAGCAACGATCAGACTTAAAACAGCAATGATCGAACTTAAAACAAGCAACGATCATACTTAAAAACAGCAATGATCAGACTTAAAACAAGGAATGATCAGACTTAAAAACAGCAATGATCGGACTTAAAAACAGCAATGATCAGACTTAAAAACAGCAATGATCAGACTTAAAACAAGCAACGATCAGCCTTAAAAATAGCAATGATCAGACTTAAAACAAGCAACGATCAGACTTAAAACAAGCAATGATCAGACTTAAAAACAGCAATGATCAAACTTAAAACAAGCAACGATCAGACTTAAAAACAATAATGATCAGACTTAAACAAGCAACGATCAGACTTAAAAACAGCAATGATTAGACTTAAAACAAGCAACGATCAGACTTAAAAACAGCAATAATCAGACTTAAAATAAGCAATGATCAGACTTAAAAACAGCAATGATCAGACTTAAAAACAGCAATAATCAGACCTAAAAACAGCAATGATCAGACTTAAAACAAGCAACGATCAGACTTAAAAACAGCAATGATCAGACTTAAAACAAGCAATGCTCAGACTTAAAAATATCAATGATCAGACTTAAAAGCAGCAATGGTCAGACTTAAAAACAGGAATGATCAGACTTAAAACAAGCAACGATCGGACTTAAAAACAGCATGATCAGACTTAAAATAAGCAACGATCAGACTTAAAAATAGCAATGATCAGACTTAAAACAAGCAACGATCAGACTTTTACAAAGCAATGATCAGACTTAAAAATAGCAATGATCAGACTTAAAATAAGCAACGATCAGACTTACAAAGACCTAATACGAAAATTACTAAAAACCAAAAATTTCTAAAAACATTAAAAATTCAAAATAAAATAGGAAATGACTCCGGATGGCCAAAAAAGCCCATACGTCACGAGCAAAGCTCGTGGTTTCTGATCGTCACGCCGTTTTGCTCAGAATAAGGTATTATGGACTGAAATCAGACACCGATAACCTAAATCCATCTATTTCGCCACAACCTTAGTTTTTTAAGTCTAATCATTATTTTTTAAGTCTAATCATTATTTTTTAAGTCTGGTCATTAATGGTTTAAGTCTGATCATTGTTTTCTAAGTCTGATCGTTACTTGTTTAAGTCTCATCATTATTTTTTTTAAAGTCTGATCATTGTTTTTTTAAGTCTGATCGTTACTGGTTTAAGTCTCATCATTATTTTTTAAGTCTGATCATTGTTTTTTTAAGTCTGATCATTGTTCTTTTTAAGTCTTGTCATTACTGGTTTAAGTGTGATCATTGTTTTTTTAAGTCTGGTCATTAATGGTTTAAGTCTGATCATTGTTTTTTAAGTCTGATCGTTACTGGTTTAAGTCTCATCATTATTTTTTTTAATTCTGATCATTGTTTTTTTAAGTCTGATCATTGTTCTTTTTAAGTTTCGTCATTACTGGTTTAAGTCTGATCATTGTTTTTTTAAGTCTGGTCATTAATGGTTAAGTCTGATCATTGTTTTTTAAGTGTGATCGTTACTGGTTTAAGTCTCATCATTATTATTTTTAAGTCTGATCATTATTTTTTTAAGTCTGATCATTGTTCTTTTTAAGCTTGTCATTAATGGTTTAAGTCTGATCATTGTTTTTTTAAGTCTGATCATTACTGTAGCAAATTTTGGACGATTATACCCCTCATATCTTTTATGTATTTTTAAATAAGTCCACGTGAGTTTTTTTATTTACAAAAAGAACCCGAATGAGATAAATTCTGATTGGTCGATTTTTACACGTGACATTATTTTTGTGAATTTGTAATTTTTATTTATAATTATGATTTGTATTTGATCCAAATCCATATTTTATTATCGAAATCTGTTTTTGTGGAATGACGGTTGGTTGTGGGAGTATTGTGAACTTAAACGGCAGCGTTTTGAGGTTGATCGTTTCAATTTGTAGAAAGAGGGATTGATTTCTGGGTGATCAAACAACCATTCAGAGTTCCAAAAATGGAGGAGTCGACGAGCAGCAAAGATGCCATAAAGCAGAAAATCTTGCAACGGGGATCTGATCGGATGGTTTTCATCACCGGTCGCGTCCCATCCCTTGGACAAACCCATGGTAAAATGCAAATTGCAAACCCTAATCATAATATCTTTCTTGCAAATCACTTTTGATTAATTTTCATTTTTAATTACGCTGATGATGTTTTCCCAAATTTCTAGGAACAGAGTTGATCTTACATTTTTATATTTTGCTGAATTGGAGACAAAAAGGAATGATTTTTATTTTTCCTAAGGATTTGTTTATTTGATAGAATTATTTTTTGGGGTCTACGAAAATAAAAACACATTGAATTGCCAACATTTTGTGCCTTTCTATGCATCCATTCATAAGATTTACGGTCTGAAATTCGTGTTGTGCTAATGAGGTTGTTCGTCGGGAGTAAAATTTTGGGACTGGAGAGTTGTTTCATGGGTTAGGATATTCATATATAACTTAAATGCAGCTCCTATTTTGTCGCCTCGGTTTTCATACTGTTTAGGCTTGTGTCTTTAATAGCTAGAAAGAGTCGTTTTTTTTCTTTCCCAAGTTGTAATGGTGATCAATTTCGATGTTGGTATGCAGTTGGTGCTGATTGCAGCAGTGATATAGTTGGACAGTCGGAGATGAAACTTGAAAATGACGAGAATTTGTCTTTCATCCACGATGAGATTTTAACCCCCTCCTCTATTATTCGTAACCCTGTAAATGATCAGGAGATCTACCCAACACAACCCAATAGCAGGAACGTAGCTGCTGCTACTTTCAGTGCCAGAAAGATAAGCTCTTGCATCATTGCATCCGAGCCAACACGTAGCATATGTTCACTCACCATAGCCCTTCTCGTGGTTTTCTCATACATTGATAAGCCAGTTTTGGGATGGAACTTGGTGAAATCAGAGAGCATTGTCGCTTCAAGGCCTCTATACATACTCCTGCTGACTGATTTATCAATAATATTCGCACGGTTGCACCTTGAGAGGCGAAAAATTATTGAATATGCAGATGAGGAGCAAACAACATCTACTAGCCGTGAAGGGCAGACTTGGGCTGGAGCAGTTAAGGTTTTGGAGAACGGTTTAGTGGTTTACCAAACTATTCGTGCAGTGTTTATTGATTTCTCTATTTACACAGTAGTTGTTGTCCTTGGCCTATCTTTCGTCTGAGCTCTAGCTGGTTGTATATCGGCAAAAAAGTTATGTATCCTCATCCAGTCATAATACGTTGTCTTGCACTTTGTCAGCTTACTCAGCTACATTGATCTTTTGCCGAAGAAATAAAACAGAGATATTGTTCATGTTACAAACTTCTGTCTGACTGTTATATCAGTTACAAAGATTGTGAGTGTTTTTTCTCATATTTCCAAAATTTTGTGACACTTATTAATTGTTTGGATCATGGAAAATGCGGTGGAAAGAATATGATATGTAAATTTTATGAGACAATTATTTCCTCATGAAAAATGACAAGGTATTTTTTTATATAAAATCCTTTTGTTTTGCCATGATTTTCTGTACGTAACGAATTATGAGATTATATTTTCCTCCAAATTTTCTTTCCATCCCACAAATTTTCCATGAACCAAGCAGACACTGAAAATATTGTGATGTGTAAATGGATGAAAGATTTTTTCCACATATATTTCAGTACTCAGTAGTCTGTATAGCATTTTGTGTATTAAGAATCAAACAACAACATGTTATTTTGTACAGCCTCTAAAAGAATATGCTACAACAGATGAACATAAAAGAATCCTAGTCAATCAGTAACTGTTTTGTTTTTCGTTCCTTCTTATTTTCCTTTTTGTTGCTTCAGATCATCTATCTTCCAGTTAGCGACGCTATCCGCGAGGCCAAGTCCTCATAGTTTGGCAGATTAGGGTGGATGATGCCCTTCATTCCATCTGGGTCAAATGACTCAGCACGAGTCGGGCCCTGCATTGTTCTGGGAAACGGTGTTCGCTCTTCTGGCAGTGATTGTCCTCTGGTATGCTTCCCTTCCCTTAAAATAGCTGGATCACCTTTATAGTCTGCTTTGGGGCTTTCTTCGCTTAATGTCTGTTTGAATCTGTTCCTTCTGACTGATTTTGGCTTCGGGTTTTCAGTTTCAACATCTGAACGTTTATGGAGATCATTTATAGTATTTTCAAATGTGTCTCTGTCGCTTGATGCCGCAGGATATGATGCTTCTTTAGATTTGGAGTAGTACGGTGGCGGAGGGACTAGGCCATGGTGTTGAGGCTTCTTATTTTCAGCTTCGCTACGAATGCGTGGAAATTGGTAATCATTAATGATCTTTTCTTCCATCTTTCTGACTGGGATATCATCCTGGCACCCATTTTCATCCTCTTTACCAAATGATCCATACTTCGGGCAAAACAGAAAATCGGAAATAAGTTAGGGACTTAATTTAATCGAACTTAACTTAATTTAACTCGACAGGCTTAGCTAAAAATAGTTATATGATCCACAGAAAAGTAAAAGGTCCCGAAAGTACCGCGTTGTTGCTTCTAATGGAAATGCTAATACATAAAGACACGGGAAATATTATGCAAGGCTTACTTGTTCAGGTGGCGGCGGAGAATACAATTTCTGCTCAAGAACCTTGGAATCCCAGTCTATCGATGCTTCATGGGCGATTTCTTGCAGTAACTGAAGCTTCATTTCCTTCGTGGGATGTTTTAGCTTTAACTTCTCAACAAACTAATTACAGGTAATAAAAAAAAAATTGTCAGTTTTATGTGATGATAGCTGAGTTGGCTTTGATCCAGTTATGCAGAGTTTTACCTCTTTACTGACGTAAACGTCCAATGTATTTCCATACTTTGTGCTGAAAAGGTTTCTCAGATCGCGCAACTCAGGCAAATCAGCAAATCTTGCAGCAGCGTACATCAAAGATGGTACAGCTTCACGACACTCGTCAGGGCATTCCCTGTTATATTTAATCTAACGGATCAGGGTGATGAAACCAAACTAGGAATATAAATAACGTCCAGTTTTAGTATTATGAGCAGCACGCAGTGAAAAGGGGAACGACATACGTCTGTTTGTCCATGGTTGCCAAGTTGCTGGATACACTCGCACAAAAGGTTTCAATCATTTCATAGCACGAGGACATGTTGATCTCGACGAGAAGTCCTTCAGCCTGCGTCACCAGAAACACAACTACAGTAAGCATAAAGCGAAAGGGAACTTTTTTTTATCAGCTGCAGGCAGACTAAGAAACCGATAAAATTAGTAAACACTGGCAACAATGACTTCAAATAATTAACAAATAGTGCCAACCAGGAAACAACTATTGCAAAATTTAGTGCTGCTTTTAGTCAGTAAAGTTAACAACTTTGTCCAACAGCAGCTGTTTTTTTTTTTCATTTTCTGATATTGCAAGTAACATGGTCAGAGATTGATCAAAATAGAAACTTTTTAAAACACACAAGTCTTAAATAACAAGCCACCGTATTCTGTAGCGAACTATGAACGCGTAAATGTAAACCAAATAGCTGTCAAGGCAAAAATCAGCAGAAGAAAAAACAACAAGGTAAAGAACAATAGGAAAATGGAGAACAAATGATTTCCGAAAGAAACTTCCATCGAAAATAAAAATTAAAAAATGGAAAATAATTTTTTTTTAATACCCTTCCGTAGGCATTGATGTCAAGATTGTTCTTGAGAAGATCGACAATGTCAGCTCTGAAGAACTTCTGCACCGAATTCCTCCTCTTGATTATCTTCTCCATTCTAATCTTGATCAGCTTCAGATTCGTCTTACTGCGCACAAAAATTCAAATATGTTGTAAAACTGGAGGCAGAAAAAATGAGGCAGAGAATTTAACAATTCTCACCATTTGGTGTAAAATTTGCGGCCTAAAAATGCATCAAACATTTTGAAAATCGCCAGGGCTTCAAACAAGCAGCTTTGCAAGATGATAACGGAATTAGGATTTTGGGGAAGAGAGATTACAATGTGGGTGGTGAGGAATGAAAGTGAAACCCTAAAAACCTGAAGCTCAAGAAAACCCAAAGAATCTTTTTCTCTTGTTATTTTTGGAGGACGCTATAAAAAGATGGGAGAGGAATGTTTGTTGAAGAAACTTCAAACAAGCTAAATTTGGAGAACGCAGAGAATAAAAAAAAAAGTTATAGAGACGCAAACCGAGGTGTGGTTTTGGGATTTGAATGTGGAGAAAGACGAAGAAGAAGCTCAAAAGCCGGAGCAGGGCATTTTTTTTTTTGAACAGCGGAGCAGAGCATATTTTGAAAATGACGAAAATACCCTTTGTATGCGGCGAATAGGGCGCGGATTGTGTGCCGCGAAATTAATAGTTGAAGGTTACGGCGGGGTTTAATTAACTACTTTTCTATAACTGGCATTTTATCCATTCGAAGTTAATTAATAGTCTTTATCAACAAAAAAAAAGAAGTTAATTAATTGTCTGATTTTGCTATTTTTTTTATTTATAGATGGGTTGATTATAACTCATACAAAACCATTAGTACATATGGTGCGCGCTCAAATATTAACCACTCTTAGTATATTAACCTATTAACTCATTGTGATTAGTTGGATGAGTTTCATCCAAACAATAAATACGCGCCACCTCAAAAGCACGGGGCCCATTGGACATGTGAGTGGAGTAGTTGGGTGAGTGGGACACGTGGCTCATTGTGATTGGTTGGATGAGTTTCATCCAACCAATCACAATGAGTTAATAAGTTAACATGCTAAGAAGTGGTTAACATTTGAGCGCTCCTCAGTACATATGAATACTATCTAGTACATTTTATACAGTTTGTCGAGAATTAAACTCGAGACCTGAGGCATTACAAGTCAACATCTCAACCAACATGTCACTATTATTTTAAAAGGTGAAACAATGCTTTTAAATTAAGCATTTCAATTTTCACATTGAAAAAAAATCAATTGCATTTATTTGAGAATTCTGTGTATGTAAAAGTTGTTATGATATTTGGAATTTTGGATGGCAGCTTTGACAGTTATTTTGTGAAGTTGAAGGCAAGGAAGGCAGCTGGGGGTGGAAGTGGAGTTGGTTAGTGGTTACCAGTTGGATCTAGCTAGCGGTGTTTTTTGCTTTTTTGACAAAGCAATCCAAAAGCAAAAGCATTAGTAATATTCTCATGCCAGACTCGAGTCTTAAAAAGTCACACAAAAAAAAGAAAAACTTTTGCAACAAACTCCACTTGGCGGACACCGAGTCTTGACTTAAGTCAATAACTAACCTGGTCAAATCTGCAAATAGTCTAGAAGGAGATTTGGGTTGATAACAGCCTGGCCAGCCGGCTAAGCTCCCCATGCATTAATTTCAAAATAATGTGGTTATTTATTTTAAATTTTTTTATTACATAAAACGGCGTAGCTTTACGATCAACACGATGAAATTACAATACCCCTTGTTATTTATGTTGGATCATGCCCTTCCATCTATCTCATGTAATCCTATAAATAGGTGTCTGTGTTAAGAAGGATGAACAACAAGAATACAAATCTCTTTTACTATTTCTCTCATCTCTTGTTTCTTTCCCCATTATATTACAACACGTTATCAGCACGAGTTGCTCAAAAGGTAGTGATCATCCCTCTCTAATCCTCTCTTCTATTCTTGTTCACAATGCGATGATGGCAACCATGAGTCCTCTTCGTAGAGAAACTCAAAATAGCCTAGCATTCACAAACTCAATATTCACATCCATGTAATTCGTTCTATATTCACATGATGTATGAATATGTAGTATATGATTTTTGATTCACTCGAAGTGGAATCATATACATGTATCACTTGAAGTGGATACATGTATAGTTCATGTTTTATTTTATTCCCCCGAAGTGGAATCATATACATGTATCACTTGAAGTGGATACATGTCTAGTTTATGTTTTTATTTTTCCCCTGAAGTGGAATCACATACATGTATCACTTGAAGTGGATACATGTATAATTTATATTTTTTTTATTCTCCCGAAGAGGAATCATATACATTTTCTCCTGAAGTAGAAACATGTATAATATATGCTTTGATTTTGTTATGAAGTAGAATATAATCATATGCATGTATCACCCGAAGTGGATACATGTATAGTACATGTTTTTTGATTCCCTCGAAGTGGAGTCATATACATATATCACCCGAAGTGGATACATGTATATTATTCTTCTTCTTTATCTTCATCTCCCGAAGAGGATGTTTCATATTCACTCCTTGAAGAGAGTAAGATTCACTTCTTGTAGTAAGTGATAAAATATCGAGCATATATATTGTAGTGTGATTATATCATCTCCTGTAGTAGATGATTATAATCTAGATAAAATCACTTCGTGTTGTAAGTGATAAAGTTCTATTTTTTATGTTATTATTATTATGCACATTCTTAAATTCATCTATTTATTTACTTTTATAATGGTACATTTTTATTCATATTTCGTATATTTAATCCCCTGGAGCGGATTCATATTGATCATACACACTTAATCCCTTGAAGTGGATAAACATACATCAATATATATATATATTTATCCTAATGAGATAGTTAAAATCGTCCCCCGAAGAGGATGATTATGTGTAAAATATATATTACTCCTAGAAGAGTAATGTACCATTTTCCTTTGTTATAAGTGAAAGAAAAATAATGGCCCAAGAAATTGTTTTTATGTAGATCATATCTCTCCGGAAGTAAAGATTATTAGATCACTTTCCGTTGTAAGTGATAGATCCATGAAATTTGTCATTAAATATGTTGGATGTGTATGATCAATACTTAGTGATTTAAATGTTTTAATTTCATGCTTTGACTATTATATGCATGTCTACGTTGCAATACTTTAGTCTACTGCCTTAATGTTTCCGGAAGAAACTGTTTTACATGGGTAAACTCCTTTTAGCATGTAACAATTTGAGAGATTCTGTAAAAGAAAACTCCAGCACATCCCAGACGGATTGTGCTTACTTCGTCATCATCTTCACGAGAGCCTGAAACTCAAAACTTAATAGTCAAAGACTCCTCATACGCTGGAAGAGCTTAAATATTTATGAGATTAGAATATATGAATGCATATGGATGCACATGAGGATATGAGATTTTAATTAGTTCTCAGATTATGATTCTGAACTATATGGTATTGTTTTCAAACTTGAATTTATGTGAAGAGACTAATGAAGACGGAGATAAATTGGAGAAAAGATTGTTCTCTCATGTTATTAATCCTGTACTCCAGTAGTAGTACATGGAACATGATTATTTTTCCTGTTTGTAGTTAGTTACTTTTTAAATTCAGTTTTAATGACACAACTTTAATTTCCGTAACTGAAGTTATTTTATTTATTATGAATTTGTCAAGAGTTAAATTCTATTTCAATTAGTCATATATATTGTTTATATTTCTTTATAGAATGAATCAATCTTGTACTCCAATAGTAGTGCATGTTGTTTTTCCAACGGAAATGTTAATGATGGGGAGTTATGCCTTGTTGATAGTGCCACTACTCATACTATATTGAAAAATCCGAAGTTTTTCTTAAACTTGAACATGACAAAAATCAATGTTCATACTATCTCCGGAACGAGTAGTATTATACAAGGTTCCGGAAGAGCCTCTATCTTGTTACCCGAAGGAACAAGAATAAACATTAGAGATGCATTGTACTCAAGTGAATCGCAAAGAAACTTACTCAGTTTCAAAGATATTCGAAGAAAAGATTTTCATGTTGAAACCATGTGTGAAGATGGTATTGAGTACCTACTTCTTGTATCTTATAAGATTGGCCAGAAGCAAGTCTTAGAGAAAATGAGAGCACATGCGTCTGGTTTATATGGCACGCAAATCTACCCCATTGAAGTGTATAAAGTCACTAACCTGAAGTTAGTTGACAAAGAATTATTTTCTTTGTGGCATGATAGACTCGGTCACCCTGGTGAAAAAATGATCCGGAGAATCATTGAAAGTTCACACGGACACCCACTTAAGGACCTGAAAATCCTCCCAAAGGGTGACTTGACATGCACGGCTTGTTCACTTGGCAAATTTATAACAAGGCCGTCTGTAACAAAAGTAAACGCGAAATCTCCTATGTTTCTTGAAAGAATTCAAGGTGACATATGTGGACCAATAGCACCGCCATGTGGACCATTCAGATATTTTATGGTGTTGATAGATGCTTCAACACGTTGGTCACATGTAAGCCTAATCTCAACGCGAAATGTTGCGTTCGCAAGGCTTTTAGCCCAAATAATCAAGTTAAGGGCTCATTATCCTGATCAACCAATCAAAAGAATCAGGCTAGATAATGCAGGAGAATTCACATCAAAGTCATTCAATGACTATTGTATATCAATTGGTATAGTGGTTGAACATCCAGTAGCTCATGTTCATACACAAAACGGCCTAGCAGAGTCGTTGATAAAGCGGTTGCAATAATAGCAAGACCATTGCTAATGAATTCAAAATTACCCGCCTCTGCTTGGGGACATGCAATTTTGCATGCAGAAGCTTTGATAAGACTTCGACCGACCGCTTATAATAAGTATTCTCCTTTGCAACTTATCTCTGGAAGAGAACCTGATATCTCATATTTGAAATTTTTTGGTGGTGCGGTGTATGTCCCTATTTCTCCTCCACAACGAACCAAAATGGGGCCACAAAGGAGGTTGGGAATATATGTGGGGTTTGAGTCCCCATCAATTATCAAATATCTAGAGCCATTAACTGGTGATGTATTTCAAGCTCGATATTCTGATTGTCATTTTGATGAATCAAAATTCCTAACTTTAGGAGGAGAAGAAAAGGAGATTAATAAGGAGGTTGTGTGGAATACGCCTTCTTTGTCGTTCTTAGATCAAAGACCAAATGAAAGTGAACTTGAAGTTCAACGGATCATACACTTGCAAAATGTAGCAAATAGGCTACCCGATGCGTTTACTGATGCCAAGAAAGTGACGAAGTCACATATACCTGCTGAAAATGCACCAGCTCGTTTGGAGATTCCTGTAGTAACTCCAAACACAAACATTGCAAGTGATTCTCAAGTACATCGAAAGCGTGGGAGACCATTAGGGTCTAAGGATATAGTTCCCCGGAAGAGGAAAGAACACGCAAGATGTAAAACGGATGTCGAGATGTCAAATACGAACATTAATGAAGTAAGGACTCTTGAAGAGCCTTTACCTAACGAAACTGAAAATAAAGACAAAGATATTGATGGCAATTTTGAAATGTCAATCAATTATGCCAACACTGGTGTGAGTTGGTATCGAGATGAGGTAAATCTCAATGAAATCTTTGCTTATTCAGTTGCCCTAGAGGTCATTGGAGAAGATGACAATGATCCCCAAACCATATATGAATGTCGACATCGAGATGATTGGGAGAGCTGGAAAGAAGCAATTCAAGCAGAGTTGAAATCTTTAAATAAACGTGGTGTTTTTGGACCTGTAGCTCCAACACCCGAAGGTGTGAAACCAGTTGGCTATAAGTGGGTGTTTGTACGAAAACGTAATGAGCGTAATGAAATTGTAAGATACAAAGCTAGACTGGTTGCACAAGGCTTTTCACAGAAACCTGGAGTTGACTATTTGGAAACATATTCACCTGTAGTGGATGCAACAACTCTAAGGTTTCTAGTTGCTTTGGCCGTTGTTGAACGACTCAAAATGCAACTCATGGATGTGGTAACTGCATTCCTATATGGGTTATTAGATAAAGATATATACATGAAAATCCCAGAAGGATTAAAAATGCCTGAAGCATTACATGCAAATTCTCGTCATATGTACTCCATCAAATTGAAAAGATCATTGTATGGGCTGAAACAATCTGGTCGAATGTGGTATAATCACCTCAGCGAATATTTACTAGCGCAAGGGTTTATTAATAACCAAATATGTCCATGTGTTTTTATAAAACGCACAGAATCGGGATATGTAATCATTGCAGTGTACGTCGATGATTTAAATATAATTAGAACTCCAGAAGAGATCCAATTGGCAGCAAACTATTTGAAAAGGGAATTTGAAATGAAAGATCTAGGAACTACTAAGTTTTGTCTCGGCCTGCAGTTCGAGCATACAACTAATGGAATCTTTATCCACCAATCAAATTACACCGAGAAGGTTTTAAAGCGTTTTAATATGGATAAAGCGCATCCATTAAGTACGCCGATGGTAGTAAGATCACTCAGCATTGAAAATGACCCTTTTCGTCCACGGTCAAACGATGAAGATATTTTAGGTCCAGAAGTACCTTATCTTAGTGCAATTGGAGCGTTAATGTACCTTGCCAATAATACACGACCAGACATATCATTTGCAGTCAATTTACTTGCAAGATATAGTTCATCACCCACTAAAAGATATTGGAGTGGTGTTAAGCCTGTCCTACGTTATTTACGTGGAACAAATGATATGAGTTTATTTTTCAAAGGAACAAATGGAGTACAAAATGGTGAATTAGTTGGTTATGCCGATGCGGGATATTTGTCTGATCCACATAAAGCTATCTCACAAAGGGGGTACTTATTCATGTATGGAGGAACTGCGATTTCATGGCGTTCGACAAAACAGACATTGGTAGCCACATCATCGAACCATGCAGAACTGATTGCACTATACGAAGCTGGACGAGAATGCGTTTGGCTTAGATCATTTATCAACCATGTCAAAACCTCTTGTGGATTAGTATCAGGCAAACAGAGTCCGACAGTAATATATGAGGATAATGCTGCTTGCATCGCCCAAATCAAAGAGGGATACATCAAAGGTGATAGAACAAAGCACATATCTTCCAAATTCTTCTCCACTCACGAGCTTCAAGTGGAAGGGAAGATCAACGTTTGCCAAATACAATCCAGTAAAAATTTGGCAGACTTGTTCACTAAGTCATTACCGACACGAGTTTTTAAGAAACTTGTAAATGACATTGGGATGTGCAGTCTTAAAGACTTGTCGGTTTGAGGGGGAGTTTTATAACTGTACTCTTTTTCCTTAACTTGGTTTTATCCCTTTTGGGTTTTTCAGGTCAAGGTTTTAACGAGGCAGTTCACCGAATAAGAAGTGTACATTCAAGGGGGAGTGTTATGATATTATGGAAATATGAATGTACACTCAACCTTTGGTTGTCTAACCTTTGGTTAGGCTCATTTAGATCACTTCATAATACCCCTTGTTATTTATGTTGGACCATGCCCTTCCATCTATCTCATGTAATCCTATAAATAGGTGTCTATGTTAAGAAGGATGAACAACAAGAATACAAATCTCTTTTACTATTTCTCTCATCTCTTGTTTCTTTCCCCATTATATTACAACAAAGGTAAATATTTTTCAATTATTTATTGCTAATAAAAAAAAGGAAAATTGACTAATCTCCGAGGATGAAGGAAGGCATCCTGACAACGAAAAACACAATGATCCAAGCTTGTTATCGGGCCTCACAAGCGTGACCAGGATCCCAAATCATATGCGAAGCGGCCCAGGCCCAATACAACCCCCATCCTCGAAGATCAGCAGGAGGAGCCCTAGCTTTACATTCGGTATAATAATCACCGATTCACATTTCCGTTCGTTTCTTGCAGACCTAGGGTTTCAAATCGGCGCTCATGGTACGGCATTTCTGCACTAAATTGCTTCCGATCTACTAATCGCTGGTATCGAGCTGTGTTTTGTGTAACCTCGCTTTGTATCAATTTTGAGTTTTTTGTTGAACTGATTTTTGTTGCAGGGTAAGGGAACCGGGAGTTTCGGAAAGCGCAGGAACAAGACTCACACTCTCTGTGTGAGATGTGGACGCAGGAGCTTCCATTTACAGAAGAGTCGTTGCTCTGCTTGCGCCTATCCAGCTGCACGCACCAGGAAGTGTAAGTGCTGTTTGTTACTGAGTAGCTGTTTTTTTGATTGGATGTTGACATCTTGTGTTGGCGGATGGATGGATGGATGTGACTGATTGTGTGATTGATTTTGTTGTTGTGGTTAGATAATTGGAGTGCCAAAGCTATTAGGAGGAAGACGACTGGAACTGGCAGGATGAGGTACATGCGTACTGTGCCTCGCAGGTTCAAGAGCGGTTTCAGAGAAGGTACGTGTTTTAGCTTTGTAAGAGCTGTGCGTTGTGTTTGGTTAACATGTGTGTTGCGTAAATATATTTTAGAGTATCAGCACGTAGAGATTATTTGTAGAAGTTGAGTCTGTCTCGGGTTTGGAGCATGTTTTGTCTATGTGATTTGCCTGGATTTGGAACTAACAACATAGAAGTTATTTGATTGAGAAGTCATTACGCGCCTATCAGCATCCTGGTTTGTACTCTATGATTTGTTCTTAGTTGTTGATTCATGTACATGTTACTCAAAGACCATTTTACATGGTTCAGCAATAAGTCGGTTGACACTTGACACTGATGTTTCTTTTTCTTGTGTGTGTGTGTGAAGGAGTTTATTCTGTGGACTTGTTTAATTTTAATGAGTCGTCAGTATGGAATAGAGGAAAACACATTGCTATGCATTGTCCAGACTTTCGATCAATTATTTTTCTCTTCTTGAAATAGGCACTATGATCCAACAGTGGCCCTGATGCTCAGTTGGCTAGTTCTAGTTATAGTGAAATCATATATAAGCTTATTTTACAAAGCTATTAAATGTGATGTGAATATAGCAATGTTGTGTAGTTCCACTGTTTTCATTTATCTTGCTTGTTACAAATTCATTTTGGTTCTTTCCAATCAGGCACCCAGGCAACCCCAAGGACTAAGGGAGCTGTTTCAGCTTAAGAAGATTCTTGTGATTTTGGACTTTTTGCGGACATGCTCCTGAAATCATTTTGAATTGCTTTAAATTGTGACTGGAAGTTTTGATCATTGACTATGTAGACACTTCTTTTATTTTAGACTACTTGAAGATGAGAACTTCAGAGTTATATGAGTTGCAATGTTTCTGTTCACTGTATCATACACAAATCACAAATATCTTTATTAAAGTAGTAGAAGCCAACACAAACGATCGAACCGGTAAACCAATGCAGTCTGAAACTTACAAAAAAACACATCAACAGCACACTATCTCAATCGTATGGGAGAGGAAAGTGAGCAAGAAGCCCAGTTTCTCTCTTATTCTTCTCAACGGCACTCTCTCTAAACAAACAAATAATCAATCCAAAGAACTTTTATATACCACCTGAGCTGCCAGACTGAAAAGTTTCATATCTTCACTGCCGATTTGATAGAAGATTTCACAAAGCATTTCCCCTTCGTATGATCCTCGTCATTATCTTCATCACTCATCACAATGGCTTTTTTCCTCATACAGTCAACCCCTTTGCGCATGCCCAATATAATTGATGGGGAAGATGGGAAGCGAAATGACCTTGCGCTCTCACTCCTTGCCAAGCCCTTTTCTTTTACCCTCTTTTCATTGCTTCCCTTCCATTCAAAACTTGCACGATTCTTCACTTTCAAACTTGTGTTTTTCATGCCTCCAGCATTATCATGTTGAAAACAAGCTTTGTCAGACACCTCGTTGTCTCGTCTCTTTATCGTATTATTCTCCTCATCCTGGCCTTCTTTACGTTCTGGAGATTTTAATAAACTGTTAACCTGACGCTGTGGACTGAAGGATTCTTTGATCTCAGGTTCGATTTCTCCCTGAGAGTTGTCTAACAGCATTTTGAGCCATCTTTCCACATTTCCTCTTCCCCGCTGACACCTGCTGCTCTCATCATCTTCCTTTGTTTCCACCTGTTCAAAGGTTGCAATCTTCACTTCCCCAATTCGACTCAGTAAATTTTGATCTTTACGCCCGTTATGATTTTCACTCCCGACACTGACAGATAATCTGGTGTGCTCAAAATTATTTTCAAAAGCATTAATCTGTGCTTCCTTGTCTGTATTCGCTGGCAAGCCTGTTTGTGAAGCCCTTTGTTCCTCTTCCAAAAAGACACGTAATTGCTTGTGAACTGATGAAGCCCTTGCCTTCCTATGTGCATAAGAAAGGAGTGCCTTGTTGCACAACTCTTCATATAATGGGTTGATACGCACACGAGATGGTGGAGACTCGGACTTTTTATCCTCAATACTTGAAATTATTGCATCAGCTCTTTGCTCCAACATTGAATCCTTTCTTGCTGACATTTCTTCCACTGGTTTGGTCGATGGAAGTGATAGAATAATTTTGTTATCTGCACAACCTTCTGATTCTGAAAATGTGTCATCCATGTCCATCCTCGACCTCTTCCCTGCTTGCTCCAAGTAAGGTCTCCCAAATTGTTCGATATTATCCCTCTGTTTATATCTTTTAATAAGTTCCAGCTCTGAATCATCACAAATTGCTTTCTGTGCTTCGAGTCTTGCAGTTAGCGCATTAGTTGCAGCCTGGCTAAGTCTCACCTGCTCCTTGTAGACAACACTCCTGAGAAGTTCAAAACAGCATAATTTATCGAGTGAAAACAAGAAACCAGTGTATGAAACAATTTGCAAGGCAACTTACTGATGCATAGCATCTCTAACCATCTTCTCGAGCATGGTCTTGTAAGAAGCCTGTGCCTCAGCAAGCCGCCTATGCTTTTCAGCCCGTCTCCTGCTTTTCATTAGCTTCAGTTCAAGCTCTTGAATCGACATTTTGTCCTCATCATTTTTTTGCTTTAAGTCACTCACTTCATCATCCAATTTCTGAATTTCCAGCTGCCGTTTCATAGCTTCTTCTCTTTGTGTCAAGGAATCTCTTGCAACGACAATGGCTTGATACGGATTGGTCACTATGTCAGGGGCTGCATTTTCCTTAAATACAGGTGTTCTTGATTTTTTTACTGCCACAACACGAAAACATATCAGCCGTCAATTAACATTACTAACTAGGACTTGGGCAAATAGGAACTGTTTATTTCGAGGAACTGACCAATCATAGGAGAGCTGGCCCTTGTCTTCCTATTAAGGTCTAGAGATTTAAGTATTGACGAGGCTTCGTGTCGATCCCTGCGAGCCAATACTATTGCAGCCGGAGCAAGGCCTACTTTCTTCTGTGATGTGATATAATGCTGAGGGAAATTATGGGAATCCGCCGTCTCTGAAGCATTCAGTTCCTCGCTTTCACCTTCCAAGAACAGGAATGAGAATCCCCTATGCCTGCACAAAATATGTTTCGCTTTCGCATCTAAACCAACCAACATTTTAAGTACATTGATAAGCTTCTAAGAAGAACGACTAACAACACCGACCTGAAGTCAGAATTAGACGAGGCGAAAATAGACATAAACTGGTTCACTGAGATACCCACTTGAAGATCCCACCACGGAACTAGAAACTCCAATTTGTTGCGTTTTCTTTTATAGACTTGCCACTGCAAGATCCTCAAATTGCTTGGAACAGACAAGCCTCCCCCTACAACATCCCATCCATCCACACATAATTTCATCAAATATATAAATTCAGAAGGACCAACAAGAGATAACAATTTACAACTGACTATATACAACACTTACTCGAGCAAGGAAACCGATGGTCTATTTCCCAAGCCAGAGGTGAAGCCGAATCCGCATGATAGTATAGCACATTTCCATATGGATCAACTCGGAATATAGCAGGATCAAAACCAGCATTCCTAACATCAAAACACCCAAAACCTTAATCAGCTTCACTTCACTTCAAATTCACTAATGATTTCTTTTAGCAGATTACCATCTCAATTTTCATCTTTAGCCAATTTCACCAACTTAACATAACAAAAACTGAGCATATGTAAAGTAAGTTTTACCCGAGGTGGTCGAGTTGCTTCCACAGAAGACTGGCATAGAGATTAGGGTTTGTCTTAGGTTTAGCATCCGGATCGACGATTGGGAACAATTCATCAAATTCTTCAGCCCTAGAAGCCTGCACAGTACACATCACACCACCAATTCGACAATTAACCGATCATTCCAAATCTCAAACAATCCCAATTTAATCAATTCCATAACCCTAATTTCAAATTTTACTGGAGTCTAAACAAAATCAGATCATTTTAACAATCAAATCCGAAATGAAACCCTAGAGCAACGAGAATTAGCAAACCATCAGATCAAAAAACCTGTTCGGGTTGGAGAGCGTAAGGAAGAAAAGCTGAAGGCGGTCCGTGGCTGTAAGAGCTGAACGAGCCATCTCTGCAGAGCTTGGCGTAAGCTTTAGGGTAGCCGAGACCTTGGTCAACCACCATCTCATTCGCGGACAACACCAGCTCGGCCGCCATGATGAGTCAGAAAATCAATCACTGATTGGAATTTGTCGATGAGTGATAACGGAGTTGGATTGAGTGAAGATGAAGAAGCGGAGGTGTAACGGTCGAATTTATTTGAATATTTTGGGGAGTTGCAACGGCTAGAAAATCGTAATGTGTTATAGTCATAATGATAGGCGGTGTTGAGAACTAGGGATTAATTTATTATTGGATTTGGTTAAGTCAAAGTCGGTCAATGATCTTATTGGTGCTAGCTGTATCATATTTTGAGTGGGGGGAATATGCAAATCATGACTACCCAATTTTTTTTGATTGCGCCACAAAGGCTACAAAAACGAGTCAGCTGCTCCCGAAGGGGCATTACTCATAGAAAGGGCACGACCAAACATATAGTTCTGGTCGGACCGACCGCAGTGGCCGACACTACAACAACGGGTGACGAACTGTCGTACCCTTTGAGAAAAGCAGGAGACGAGCTCCTGAAGAGAAAAACTACAACAATTAAAGAAATTCAGACCGAAAAGCGGCTGAGATAGACAGCTCAGACCGAAAATCCGGCTGAGAGAAACTAAGCTAAACTAAGACTAAAACTAAAACTAAAACTAAACTAATGCTAAACTAAACTAAATTAAACTATCTAACCTACAACTACAACCGCCAGCAAAGCAGCCACGCAACCAGCCGAACTCAGCCCTCTCAGCACCACCCGACGACAGCCTACCACTCCCAAGACATCGAGAGATTCAGCCCGCCATCCGCCGAGCTCCGACCAGGCATGTTTATTATCACCCTAATCTAACCTCCAAAACAGACACCGGCGTGCGAACCAGGGGCCACCAACAGAACCGAAGCCGTCCAAATGCCCAAATCCGCCACCAAACTTCAACACCGTCATCACTCCAGCCTTCCAGCACCACAACCCAACCAACCGCCCCCTTCACACACCTCATACCCCAACCCAGATCGACTACGACCACCACCGCCACCTGCTGAAAACGACGACAGCAACCAAAGACGATGGCCCAGACCAGGGAGAGATTAGAACAAGACGGCATCGACCAAAAAACTGGCCCTCATCGGACCCCTAGCCCCCACCGGCGGGCAGATCCGAAAAACTTCTACTGGCTTCTCAAGGGTTCGAGAGAAAATGAAAAGGAGAGAGAGAAAAAGTCATGACTACCCAATTTGAATTTTGCAAAATTTTGAGCTCGATTTGTTTTAGTTTATGATTGTGTTGAATTTGTGTAGTTGTGTTGTGTTTGGTTGATAAATGAGTGTTGGAGGTGGAGAAGAGAAATTGTTGGGTGCTTTATAAGGGTGTAGACTGTAGTATGTAATTCGTCTTCCGCTCGAATATATAGTTGGTGTTGTTGGAGATTTTAGGCTTAATCCTTTATGGATGAATTTGATGGTTTGAACCGGCCGGCTCAGGACAAGGCACTGAGCTTAACCGGCCGGCTGGGAACCTCAGAGACTTGTGATGCTGAAGGCTTGTGTTGAGCCGACCGGCTCGGACAAGAGCAATAAGCTTAGCCAGCCGGCTGAGAACAGTTTTCTACTGAAGAGTTGCAACTTTCTGGCAGTTTTGAGTCAAATCTGCTCTTCTTCTTGTGTGATTTCAAACAGAAAATTGCAGAGAAAAGGAAGATTGAAAACTAAGAAATAATCTCCTTCAATCAAGATTAATTGGATATTGATTGAGTTACTCATTTCTACCATTTCTATCATTCCCGGTACAAATCGCTTGTCATATCCCAATACAATTTCTGGATACCCACATAGGGCAGAAATCTTATATTTGGAAAGTGAAATCGATTCACGTTTCAAGTAGAGTCCAAGTCAAGATTGTTGCTGTTTCAAGGCCCTGAAGAAGACGAGCACATACAATCAAATACAAGAATCCTTTTGAATCAATAACAATGTCTACTGCAGCAAGCGTGAGGGTGATGACTTCCAATTTCAGGAAGTTGGAGAAATTTGAAGGAGCACACTTTCGAAGATGGCAGAACAAGATGCATTTTCTGTTGACTACTTTGAAGGTGGTTCATGTCCTCTCTACCCCTATTCCGGTAGTGGATGATGATGCTCCGATTGAAGCAATCAGGAAGAGAAGCAAGTGGGAAAATGATGACTACATCTGTCGTGCTCACATTCTGAATGGTATGTCTGATCCGTTATTTGATCTTTATCAAAATGTAGAGTCTGCTAAGGAATTGTGGGATGCACTTGAGGCAAAGTATATGCAGGAAGATGCATCGAGCAAGAAATTTCTTGTGAGTAACTTTAATAGTTACAAGATGGTCGATACTAGATCGGTGATGGAGCAATTCAATGAATTGACTCGCATACTTGGGTAATTCAATGAATTGACTCGCATACTTGGGCAATTCAATGAATTGACTCGCATACTTGGGTAATTCACCCAGTACGGTATGAAGATGGATGATGCCATCTTGGTGTCTAGCATTATAGACAAGCTGCCACCTTTGTGGAAGGATTTTAAGCAAACGCTTAAACATAAGAAAGAGGAGATATCTCTTGAAGAACTCGGTGGTGAGTTGCGTGTAAAGGAATCTATACGGATGCAAGAGGATGCGAAAGGAAAAGAGACCATTGAGTCTTCATCAGTGCATATGGTGGAAGACAAGGGAGGTCCTAGGAAGTTCAAAGGGAAGAAACGCTTCCATGAGAACTCCAGTAGCAAGTTCACTAAGAAACCTAAGGGTTCTTGTTGGATTTGTGGTAAACCGGGACACTACAAGAGTGATTGTAGAATGGCCAAATCTGAGAAAGAAAAAATGAAAGTGAATGTTGGGGATTAGGGCAAATAAAAATGCCCTTCCAATCTTCAAGGTCAGATTTCTCTTTCCAATTATAATTCTGATGTGAATTATATATCATTGATCGCTGAAGCATTTTATGTTCAGCATGATGAGGTAGCTTGGTGGATTGACTCGGGGGCTACAAAGTATGTATGCAAAGATCGTCGTTGTTTCAAGACATATGAAACGGTGAAAGACGGATCAGTTCTACATATGGGAAATGAGTCAACTGCACCAATAATGGGCCAAGGCAATGTAGTGTTAGAATTTAGTTCGGGGAAAACCCTTGAACTGTTAAATGTATTGTGTGTACCTCTTATTCAGAAAAACTTAGTTTTCGGCAGTTTGTTGAACAAGTTTGGTTTCAAGCAAGTGTATGAGTCGGACAAGTATGTACTGTCCAAACATGGTGTGTTTGTTAGTTTTGGATACTTTTGTAATGACATGTTTATGTTGAATGTGAATAAAGTCGTGGATTCTATTTACATGACTTGTTCTAGTGATGAATCAAAATTGTGGCATGCTAGATTAGGACATGTTCACTATCAACGTATGAATATTATGTCCAAGGAAGGATTGAATCCTAAAGTTGATATGGATGTTGATAGATGTACCACTTGTATGCTAACAAAGATCACTAGGTTTCCATTCAAAAATATTTCACGAACATCAAATTTGCTTGAACTTGTTCATAGTGACTTGGGTGATTTGCATTCTACTCAATCTTTAGGGAATAAGAAGTACTACATAACGTTTATAGATGACTGTTCGAGATACTGCTATGTGTACTTGCTGCATGCTAAAGATGAAGCTTTAAACAAGTTTAAAGTGTATAAAGCTGAAGTAGAATTGATGCATGATTTGATTAAGAGGCTTAGAACCGATAGAGGTGGGGAATATTACGATCCTATATATTTCCAGTTGAATGGTATCATTCATGAGACCACAGCCCCTTATACACCACAACAAAATGGTGTGGCTGAAAGGAAGAATAGAATCTTAAATGAGATGGTTAATTCCATGTTATCCTACTCTGGCTTGAGTGAAGGATTTTGGGGTGAGACTATGTTAACAGCCTGTTATTTACTTAACAGAGTTCCTAACAAAAGAAACAAGGTTACCCCATATGAGCTTTGGCACAAAAAGAAACCAAATCTAGATTATCTCCGAGTTTGGGGATGTAGAGCGGCGGTAGTAAGATTACCGGCTCCCAAAATGAGGTCTTTGGGAGAAAGAGGTGTTGATTGCATCTTTATTGGATATGCTGAAAATTCTAAAGCATATAGGTTCCATGTGACTAGAACGAGTGATTCTATTTCGGCTCACACCGTAATTGAATCAAGGGATGCAATATTTGATGAGAACCGTTTCTCATCATTACCTAGACCTCAAGATTTGATTTCTAGCTCTACAAGAGCTGAGTTGGAAGATGATGTGAGTACATTTTCTAAAAGTACATCGTTTGAGCCTCGTAGAAGCAAACGGGGAAGGATTGAAAAATCCTTTGGACCAGATTATCAAGTTTACTTGATGGAGGGTTCTAGAGATGATATTGAGTATCAATATTCATACTGTTATCATGTTGATGATGATCCTAGAACCTATAATGAGGCTATGAGGTCTCAAGATGTTTCCTTTTGGAAAGAGGCAATAAACGATGAAATGGATTCTATTGTGGGAAATAATACTGGGGTATTATCGGATCTTCCACCGGGTTGCAAGCCTTTAGGCTGCAAATGGATTTTCAAAAGGAAAATGAAGGTTGATGGATCGGTAGATAAGTTTAAAGCTCTATTGGTTATCCAAGGCTTTAGACAAAAGGAGGGTATTGATTTTTTCGATACCTATGCCCCGGTTGCTAGGATTTCCACTATTAGGTTGCTAATTGCACTCGCTGCAAGTAACAATCTGGTTGTACACCAAATGGATGTCAAGACAACGTTCTTGAATGGTGATTTGGATGAGGAAATCTATATGAAGCAACCGGAAGGATTCATTATGCCGGGAAATGAAAACAAGGTTTGTAAGTTAATCAAATCATTGTATGGTCTAAAACAATCACCCAAGCAGTGGCATCAAAAGTTTGATGTGGGAATCTTGTCTAGTGGATTCAAGTTGAATCAAGCAGACAAGTGCATTTACACCAAGTTTGATAACTCCGGTAATGGAGTAATCATTTGTCTGTATGTTGATGATATGCTGATTTTTGGTATTGACCAAAAGCAAGTAGACCTTGCTAAGGATTTTTTATCATCAAGTTTCGCTATGAAAGATATGGGAGAAGCGGATGTGATTCTTGGTATTAGAATCAAGCGTGAGAACAAGGGTTAAGCATTGTCACAGTCTCACTACGTTGATAAAGTGCTTAAGAAATTCAACTGTTTGAATTGTTCTCCGGTTAGTACTCCCATGGACCCAAGTGTGAAGCTTATGCCTAATACGGGTGAAGCTGTTTCACAATTGGAGTACTCGCAAGTAATTGGTTGCCTAATGTATGCAATGACCAGTACAAGGCCGGATATAGCTTATGCAGTGGGAAAATTGAGTAGATATACTAGTAATCCTAGTACTCATCACTGGGAAGCTATTAGGCGGGTACTCAAATACCTTAGGGGAACCATGCATTATGATTTGGTGTATGCTGGTTTTCCCTCGATCTTGGAGGGATATACCGATGCAAGTTGGATTACTAATTTAGAAGATCACTCTTCTACAAGTGGTTGGGTATTCTTGCTTGGGGGAGGTGCCATATCATGGGCCTCAAAGAAGCAAACTTGCATCACCAGCTCGACTATGAAATCTGAATTTATAGCCTTAGCGGCTGCAGGTAAAGAGGCAGAATGGCTAAGGAATTTGGTGCATGAGATTCCATTATGGCCAAAACCAGTGGCACCTATTTCTATCCATTGTGATAGTAAGGCAACTTTGGCTAAGGCTTATAGCCAAATGTACAATGGTAAATTGATGAGTCAAATACTTGACTAATTTTCTTAGTATTTTTTATTCGTTTCCAAGTAATTTTAACGCCAATTAACACCCTTCTTGGTCTATTAGGTCTCAAAATGCATTTCGTCTCACTCGAAGCCTCAATGATCAAATGGAGCAAAAGTTGGGTGAATTTGAGCCAAAAATGATGTTTCGAGCAAAACAGGCAGAACGACCTTTGCGGCGTATTTTGCATGCCTAGATCGCATACGATGTCCGAATTGGTTGATTCAAAACTTGTTGGAAAGCTAACTCAAAGGGCTACAACTCTTCAGTTTAAGCCAAGACCTAATTCGGACGTTACGATCCCGAAACAACCGCCTGAAGCTCGGCCGAGCTCCGGGAAGCCCGCACAAGCCTCATTTCCATCAAGTCAGCCGTTGCACTCGCCCGGGTTCTGTTGCACTCGGCCAGGTCTCCACCACACCTCCCTCGGTTTGACATTGCACTCGTCCTCTCGCCACACCCGGCCAAGCTCAAGCTGCATTTCTCACCCGAATAACCTAACACCCGACCGAGTACCGTTGCACCCGCCCGGGTACCCAATGCTACCCGCTTGGATCAATCTCACACCCGGTCGAGTCCCTCAGCACCTGCCCGGGTCTCCCCTGAAAGCTCAGATTTTTACTCCTTGGCTATAAATAGATAGCTTGGGTTTTGGGCAAACTATCGAGGGTTTTTGGAGAAGAAGCAAGAGAATTGAGATCAAGGCATCAAGTTTGGAGCTACTCAAGGATAGAAGGGAGACTTTCATCCTAGTTTCTTCATCTTCTTTGTTTCTATTTCATCATCCTTGTAAAAACTACTTTGCTTGTTATTAAATATGACCTGTGAGTAGTCTCTTTTAGTTTCTAGGGGTCATATGGACCTCCTTGGTGTATAAAACTCTATCATCTATTGAATATATGCTTGAATGAGCTTTTGTTATGGTTGTGAATCTACTTTGAACAAATGTCAACTCTATGCCCTCTAAGTGTTTGATAAAATGCCTAGGTGGTCTAGAAACATGAACTTGAAGTTGAGTATTCTAGCGAATGAGACTAATAGTTCTAGAAACATGAACGTGATCCATCCTAGCATCAAGATAGGCTTGGTCAAAAACGCTCTTGGATATTGATCATTCAACTAGCGTTGATGATTGAGAAACTTGAGTTGGACGTGAGCTAAAAACATCGAGAGATTGAAGCTCACGTGCGAGGTGCCTCTTCCTTAAATCAAGTAAAAACATCGAGAGATTGAATTTGGTTTAATAGTCGCACGCCTAAATCTAATCATTGTATTGCTTGTTCTTGCATGAAATTGTGCTTATCGAGAGTCTAGTACACCAAGGAGGGACGTAGTTTCCTAGGAACGCCTTTTAAACCCTTGAAAACAACCTTTTCATTTCATTGTTTCACTTAATATTTGACAATCAACAATTTGAACCATCGCTTAGGGAATAGACTTATTCGAGTGAAATCGAATAGTGCTCTTAGGTTTACAATTGCTCCTTGGACGACCCGGTACTTACCGGTCTTATAAATTGTTTTTGACTATACAAATTACAACCGTCAAAATGGCGCCGTTGCCGGGGAGCAACGAATTAACCTTAGGAACTAAAGTAGATTTTACTAGATTTGGACTATCCCACTTGGTCTTCTTGCTTTTACTTGTGTTGCATTTGTGGCTTAACGGATTCCTTTGTTCTTGTTGACGGGCGTCGTTGTACCCGTCAAAAATAATATTTTCTTTATCTCCGACTAGCAAGTGGTAAGTCGGGTCGTATCCACAGAGATTTGTATAAGAATCTGTTCACTAAGTAAGAGCGTGACAATGGGGGTGTAAGTTCAAACAAGTAAATGAAAACGCAAGTGAGAAACAATGATTAACTGTCAAAAGAGCAATCGTCGCACAAATTCGAGTATAAAATATTAAAGATCAGTGCATACTAGAACTTTCGACTGTGATGCAAGACTAAATCATGGACCAAACCGTTTTGAATTCTAATGTTCTATAACTTAGAGCTCCCCACTAGGTTGTACTCCCCGTTCTTATTCTAGTACTTAATCTCGCGCTAGCAATAATCAAGACCCTAACTCGCTAGAGTTGCATGAAGATTTAAACAAGTTGTCCTAGGGTTTTTAATCCTAGTGGTATATTACTCGTGTCCTAGTTTACTATCCCCGCTAGGTTGCTAGTAAACTTTGACAATCGGAATCAACAAACAAACAGAAGCTCCCCCGCTAGGATTCCACTTATTCTAGCACATCAATTCCATAAACACTGCATAATAATATAACGCAAAACATAGAAATCAATATAGGTCTCAAGTCAAAACGTCACAATGTCGAGTTCTAGCCTACACATGAGTTTAGCTACTCATCGCGAAGGAATACATCATCAATTTGTTTGAATAGAATGAAACGAAATTACTAATGATGAATCCTCCACCAACTGCAGCTCAACTCTAATACTTGAATCCAGCAACGAATCCACGCTCAAGCTTCTTCTCCTCTCTATTTCATCCAAAACCAGCTGCCTAGGGTTTCGCTCGTCTTATTCTATTTATATCCTTCCCGAGAATGCAAATCCGAAATTAGGAAATTTTGACTGCCAGCTGTCACGCGCGGACGTCTCTTAATTTATATTCCGCGGAGGTCTCAACAATTATGGAAATTCAAAAGACCTCCGCGCCTTTAATGCTTCAGCCCTTCGCGCTTTTGCGCTCGCACAAATCAGACTTGTGGCATGAAAATAGTGTGCGTTCGCATGGCCCTGACCAGGTGTCTTCCGCGGACGTCTCTTGCTTTATGATTCGCGGACGTCTTAAAAATTAGGAAAATGCAGAAGACCTCCACGCATAGTATTCTTCAGACGTCCGCGTGATTCATTGACTCAGACTTCGAGCATCCCGGACTTCACTTCTTTCCACGCCAAATATCATCAAATAGGCTCCCTTTAGCCGATATTCCTTCTATGGTCTCTGAATGCACCTGCGAACGAAAACTACACACAGGTAGTGAAATAATATACAGGCAACCACTAAGAGACGGGGTTTTAACATAGAAAATAGTCGTAGAAATACGACTTATCACTTGTAGGCTTCGGTTGAATGCAAACGAGGTCCAAAGATAAGGAAAAAGTGAACGCTAGTTTTTTTATTACAAATGTTAGTGGGGATAGTAATTATATGATCACGAATTAAAACCTTACCGCTACACACCAAGGGCCTGTTTTTTGGACTTTAAATTTGTATTATGTAAACCATTTTAACATCACATAACATAAATTAACATAACATAACATAAATTAATATAACATAACATAATAGAAATTAACATAACATAAATTAACATAACAAAAATTACCACCATCATCATATCATCATCGTCATATTACCACCACCACCATCATCATCATCATCATCATCTTCATGCATCATGCATCATCATCATCCATCATCCATCATCTTCATCCATCATCATCATCATCATCATGATGATGATGATGATGAATGGTAATAGTAATATGATGAATAGTAATATGATGATGACATGATGATATGATGATGATGGTGAATAGTAATATGATGATGATGAATAGTAATATGATGATGATGATGATGACATGATGGTGATGGTGAATAGTAATATGATGATGACATGATGATGAAGATGAATAGTAATATGATAATGATGGTGAGATCGATGATGATGATGAATAGTACTATGATGATGATGAATAGTACTGTGATGATGATGAACAGTACTATAGTGAATAGTAATATGATGATGATGAATAGTAAAGTAATATGATGAATAGTGAGATGATGAATAGTATTATGATGATGATGAATAGTAATATGATAAACAGTAATATGGTGAATAGTAATATGATAAATGATAGTGAGATGATGATGATGAATAGTAATATAATGATGATGAATAGTAATATGACATGATGATGATGATGTTGATGACATGATGATGATGGTGAGATGATGATGATGCCATGATGATGATGATGATGACATGATGAGATGATGATGATGATGATGACATGATGATGATGTTGATGGCATGATGATGATGATGACATGATGATGATGATGATGATGATGGTGATGGTGACATGATGATGATGTCATGTGATGATGGTGACATGATGATGATGTAATGTTAGGTTGGTATAAACTAAAATAAATTAAAATAAATTAACATAACATAACATAAATTAACATAAATTAACATAACATAAATTAACATAACATAACATAAATTAAATTAACATAACATAAATTTCAACTCAATCAAACAGCCCTCAAATCTTCAAACCACGCCGTCAATCGCCAACTTAGATTGCAATAATGGGCCGAATCTAGGTAGGAGAAAATCTTGCTTAAAAGGCTTAAAAGTTGATCCAATCCAACAGCAGTCTTCTTTATATCGTTCCGGATGTCCCTAGACTTTTGGGTTTTTATTTTCTAATTAGATAAAGATGTAGAATATGTACCAGAGTGACCAGCAGTGTAGTCAAAGCATATTGGATATATCAAGCCAAATCTTGATTTCCTTGCATCAAATAGCAAGCTTTTACTCTTCAACATAACCTTCCTCGTCAGGTTATATAAAGTTGGTGTGTGAGTCTCATCTTTCTTCTTTGATCGCCCACTGAGTTCTGAAATCTCAACTTTGCATATGTTTGGTGACCTCTTTGCTGATTCAGTGTCTGAAATCTGTAGGATTTTGGAGGTTGGGATCGGTTGAGCTGTGATGTGACGATCATAATGGATGGGTGAGGCCGCTGAAGAAGGCATTGGTGGTAGCTAGCTCCAAGGGGGTGAAATCAGTTGATGGGACTGATGAAGAGTTGCTTGGAAGAGAACAAAGAAGATAGATCAAAATGCAAGTCACAAGTTGAAGCATCTTTTGATAAACCGATGAAGCCATCAACGTCTTGCCTCATTGACTGATATTTGACAAAGCTTCAAATTTCTAGAATGATGTACAGGCTGCTTGTTAATATGGATTAGGGTGGGTGCGTTGAAGGTATGAACTGTATGATTGGAATTGACAAAATTAGAATCGGGTGAGAAAAATATGGGTACATAAACTTCTGTGTTGACGCTCGTACATATTTTACATATAGGAAACAGTCAATCCTCCATTTTATTTTTCAAAATACTCACTTTTATTAAGACGTGTCTAAACTATTTTACACCGCCTGATGCAGATTTGATAATCTGCAACAGATTGAGATAAGGAGAACAAGAGATGTTGGGAAGAGAAGACGAAGGGGATTAGGGTTTTGAGAAGAAGGGAGGAGAACGAGAAGGAAAAGAGATAGAAATTGATTTAATTCATTGCTTGTCTATTTCCATAACAAGAGTTGCCTTTTATACTAAGGCACAACTACTAATAATGTTTAACGATAATGATTATTACTAATACTTAAAATAAGGTTCAAGATAATGAACTCTCCAAAATAAGACCTCTCCTTATATGCTCGTAACATTCCTCGCCCCTTAAAATTGACATCGTCCTCAAGGTCGGTGATTTCCGGTGGTCTGGGTGACGAAAACATCCAAATTTGATTGATAAAACCGGCTGATAATATGAAATCACCGAGCAAAAGATTTCTGAAACAACAACACATCATGATCAATAAAGCTCCATCTTCTCTCATTTCATCAGCAACAACTTTACCTCCTCCCTGATACACCTCCGGAATATTATCTTCCAATAACATTTCCTTATTGTTAATGTATTTGGGAACTTTAACATAATAATTGTCTTTGGGTCTGACGAGTGAATGAAATGAGAAGTTTGCTGTTTGCTGACAAGCCCAACTCTCATAACAATGATAGGCACCATCAACAAAACTCACAATTTGGCAGTTTGATGAGACTTCTTTGGGCATCTCATGATGAATTACCACGATCTCCTGGTGATGAGTAAACTCAATAAAGATTCGCCAATCATGCACAAAACTTCCACCATCATCAGGGCTGAGAGGACCTAGCTCACGATAAACATCACTGTTCTGGAAGAACACATCAATTTCATGCAACTTCAACCCTTCCTTAGTACCAGAAATAAGTTTCTTTCCCTCGTACTTTTCGAGCTGGCTAATAACATACACATCAACAACATCTACCATGTAAAGAACTCCACATCCCTTTTTCTTCAACTTCTCACGGATGCGTAATTTAAGGTTCTTAGTGAAAGCATCATAAAATTTATCGTAGTCTTCAATGTTCTCAGCAATCCCTTGAAAAAACTCAATACACTTCTTCATCAAATATTTTCTGATGACCTTAAGAATCATGTTTTGTTGCAACATAACCGAATTGATGTTGTTAGGTTTCTTTTGAGTGTCAAAAAGGTATAATTGATCATTTTGTGGCACAAAAAGGATGTTTCTAAACTCAAGCTGCCTCTCCATAAAATAATACTTAATCCATGGAGAAATTGAGTAGCTGATGAACTCAGAGTGCCGTTTGATTAACTCAGAGTCCCGCTTCCTTTTTGTCCCTGTGAATCTCCTACTCTGTAAGCCCCTTTCACTTTCATTGGAGTTGAACTCCTCATTAACATCAACACCTACCAACTGGTTGTCAAGAGTGTCCGCCAAGAGACTAATTTCTAAGAGTGTGCAACCAGCTTTATAAAGAAGCTTGTACAACATTTGATCAGCAGTTTTGACTAACGGCTCAACTGCAAATTCAGGTCCCATTGTACTGCACAGGTGGATGGAGTTCACATAACCAGCACATTTTGAAATCTTCTTCAAACCAGCAGATTTTGCAAACAACAGGGCATTCACAATTGCACTAAAGTTTTCTCTGAATTTATCATCCACCAGATTCACCTTCTCAATTCCTACGTGCACCTTGTAAGTGTTGTCCATTCTGAAACCAATGCGTGCTTGTTTTGCCTCTTCGACACCCTTACCAACATCAAAAATAATTGACCCTATTTTGACATTGGGAAACAATCCATTCCATCCGAGGACCCTAGCTGAACTTTGAATGTGATGCTTCATTTGCGGCACGGCTATAATAGTGTCAAATTCATCAATTTTGGAAGTTCTCTTCAAAACCCCTACAATAAGATATGCATCATCTACCATACATGCCCCTGCAGCTTTAGCATCAGCTTCCATGAAGGATTTTCTTGCAATGACTTCAACAATAATATTAGATTCAAAATCATAAATCTCGGTCTCGCCACAAAAAATGATACCAACATCTCTTCGTGTTCCAATATAGTGACAATGATGATCAATGACAAGACCTTTAGCAGATGACATTGCTGCGACAATGTTGCTACTGAAAATAGTTAAACCAGATAGTAAATTTGATGGTTGGTAGAAAACCAACACTTGACACACCTTCAATAAATCTGGAGGTTTTGCTGGTGGTTTGACAGCCATTGCATCAATCAGAAAAGGTAAAGTGATAGAGGAATTTCGTTGAACAGTTTCATGCTTACGGAGGTGATATTCATGCTTAATGTCTGCCTGATAGTATTTGCATTTTTCTACTTGCTATGTGTGTCCCTTGGGGAACTTTTGCATGTTAGATAATGAAATATGCAGTTTTCTTCCATTACCTGGGTATATTAACTTGCGACCTTTTTAATGATGCCAAAAGGGGGAAGATAACATGAGTGCACCACTTGAGGGGGAAGTCACTACTGAAATTCAAATCTAATGCCTATTTAAGGGGGAACTGTCGTGAGTTCGTAGAAGTGTCTGTCTATCAGAAACTGACTGAAAAAATCTATCTGCTGCATTAGTGATGAATCTGTCTGATAGATTAGTGATGATTTGAATTACATGTGATGGATTTCTGTTTTATTGAAGAAGTGTTTGTCATCATCAAAAAGGGGGAATTTGTTGGAACCCTTTGGTTTTGATGATTACAAACACTTAGCTAATGTGTTGCCTAAGTGTGCAGAAATCCATGGATAGATTTGTTGATGCAAGTTTCAGGTGAGGAAACGCAAGCATGCAAACATTGATTGAAGTTGAGGCGATCGAATTGCGGTTCAAGAAGATTCGAATTGAACCAATCAAAGAGCCTTGAGAACCACGCAACTAGGGCGAGTTAGCGTGTTAAGATCGAAGATAATTCGTGAAGATTAATCACAGATTTGGAAATCAAGAAGAAGATATCTGTTTAGCAGAATATGGAGAAGAATATTCTACAGATCAGATTCAAGAAAGATTCAGGATGGAATCTCACCTAATCAAATACAAATCCATTGGGCCTGGAAGGTTGGGTTGGGCCAGAGCATTGGGCCCGGATAGCAAAACCCTAGCAAAACCCTATATAAGGATGTAGGGTTTGACAAGAGGAGGTGTGGATGCTGAGCGGCGGATTTCCAGAGAGAAGAGCTGCAGCACCTCCAGAGAGCAGAACGACGATTTCTGAGGAGAAAGAAGCGAGTTTCCAGAGCATAGAGCGGCGTATCTTCTGAGTGAAAGAATGACCGACTGAAGGAGCACTTGCTGAAGCCACACACTGAGGTTTGTGGTCGAAATCGATTATTCCATCCGGTTGAGTAGAGGTCATCAAATAGAATCTGTGTGATCTAGTTTGTAAACCCTACAAGCATATCGGGAATAAAAGGAATAATCTGATTTCGAAAATCCTTTCAGTGGAAACTGAAAGGTAGTGGTTTTTAATCTTATCATAGTTTTGATAAGGTTTTCCACTATACATCCTTGTGTTGTTTCTTCTGTTGATTACTTTTCTGCTTATTATTCCGCTGCTACTTTAATCGTCAAACGGAAAATAACTTAGAGATAACTTTTAACTTCCGTCTGATAGATTATCGTATTCTGCTAACACTTCGATCCAACACGTGGTATCAGAGCCGACGGTTCTAGATTTGTGTTAGCTTTGCAGGAAAAGTATGTCGTCTATCAGTGATTCATTTTGGAAACCGCCGCTGTTGAAGCCCGGGCAGTTCGACTGGTGGAAGGATCAGTTCGAGGCACACGTCTGCTCACTGGATGGACAGCTTTGGAGCATCTTCGAGTCAGGATCACTCACCATTCCTCCTGATACATCAGATCCTGAGAAACCAGTGGAAAAGACTAAGGATCAGTATACTGATGAGGATTACAAGAAATTGGAAAAGAATGCTAGAGCAAAGAAAGTCCTATACATGGCCCTTTCTCCCGGAGACCAGATCAAGGTGGCTATGCACAAGACATCAAAGGATATGTATGATGGATTGGTGAGGTTGTATGGAGGGAACGAAGATATCAAGAGAAACAGGATCTTGGCCGCAATCAAGGACTATGAATCTGTTGTGCAGAAGAAGGATGAATCCCTTGAAGAGTTTTTCACTCGGTTCCAAGCCATCATTGGACAGCTGGAATACTTGAATGAGAAGCTCCCGGAATGGAAAATCACACACCAGTTCATGCAAGCCTTGAACTCGAAGTGGGACGACGTGACATTAGCACTACAAGCTCAAAACGGAATCAAGGATATCACACTAGAGGAACTGGTTGCTAATCTCCAAAGCCAAGCAGGAATCATGGAAAGGAAGATGGCAAGAAGACAGTCTGACAAGTCTCAGGCCATTGCTCAGATAGTAGAAAGAGCTCTCGATCTAGCACACGGAAATGAGTCACCAAAAGAGGATGATGATATAGCTCTACTCACAGAAGCCCTGAAAATGGCCAACCTTGGTAAAGGGAGAAGAGATTTCAGAAAAGGAGGAAGTCGTGGCAACTCCTCCAGATGGAATAAAGGTGCTACGTCAAGTGAAAATGAGGGAAACCGAGGAGAAAAGGAAGACAGAACATGTCACCACTGCCAGAAGAAGGGACATCTGTCTAAAGATTGCTACAGCAGAAAGAAAGGAGAAGAACCTGTCCCAAAGCCAACTCATGCCATGTTTACAGCTTGGGGAGATTCTGACAGCGATGATGGAAAATGTACCAAGGAGCCCTGCTTGATGGCTCACTCCACATAAAACCAGGTAACGGATACTGACTCCTCTATTGATGAAGTGTTTTCTGAATCTGACCTTGCAGAAACAATAACCAAGCTCCTTGAGAAAATTCAAAAAATGGAGAACAGAATATCTAGTATGCAACAGGAGCATCATGCTGACATAGAAGAGAACAATCTATGGGCAAACAAAGCTATGCGCCTTGAGTCGGAAATGGCAGAGCATGTATGCAAGTGTCGTACCTGTGATGGAAGAGAAAGACAAATCGGCAAGCTAAGTGACGAGCTGAAACGCTTGAGGATAGAAAATACTGAAACAGTTGACTTCAACACAGAGGTTGAAAGGCTGAATGATGAGTTGATGGACCTCAGGCGAAACAATGAGGAGCTGCTTCAAACAGTGGAAAACCTCAGACGCGAGGAGGAAGTCTTAAAAGAAGAGTGGCTTAAAGAAGTGCAGGCTAAGAAAGCTGAAGAAGAAAAGAAGGATTACAAGAAAAGGTTTGTTCGACCAGGCCTTGGATTCGAACAAGAAAAGGCTACTAAAGGAAAAGGCGTTGTGGTGGTGGAAGAAGGTGAATCCTCTCGGCAGAATAGAAGGCCTCAGACCATCAGACAGACTAGAAGGGAAGCCTGTCCACAGGAAGGACTTCATATCCACGATACGGATTCTGTCCCCTTCAAGGCAAGAAAAGCCTTTGAAATATGGAAGAAGATGAGCCAGAGTTGTAAGCCTTCAAAGATAGACTCCCACGCTAGAAAGATGCGGACATCTGTTCCACCTGGCAGAAGTAAGTACGTCGATCTTCCATGCCACAGAACATGCTGGTGTTGCGGAAAATCTGGACAATATAGATCCGAATGCCCGAAGCTAAGGGAGATACGTGAAAGCAATCATGAATGGATGGTTACACCCTACAAGAAGAAAGCGAAGTCCTACAGAAAGAAAGGCAGAGTTGATTACCTTCGCCCCCACTATGATCCAGCAATCCGTGGCAGACCAAGAAGTACACCCAGGAGAAAGATTGATACAACTAACCATTATGCACATTATCAATCTTATTATGTTCCAGTTGCTAGATTCATTCCTAAACCCAGTAAGCCCAAGCTTGTCTGGGTTCGGAAAAACTAATCTTTTCCTTGCAGGAAGGTGTGAGGTCCCGTCCCTGGCATTTAGATGGTAGCTGCTCAAAGCATATGACAAGGAATCCAGGATGGTTCGACTCGCTCCATAAACACTCCAGAGAAAGCGTAATCTTCGGAAATAAAAGCAAAGGAAAACATGATTACAACAGGAGAGATTATGTCCCTGAGGAAGACTGTATCTATCAAGTGTTGCAGAAGGATCCATCATATGGCACAAAAGGTGGAAAGCGCACTTGATCAGCCGTGGAGGAAACAGACGATGCACCTCCAGAGGATCAAGTGGAGAATGCTGAGAATGCTAATCCAACAGGTGGACAAGTCCATGATGACCCTGCGGTGGAAGTAAACGATGAGATTCCTGCTGAGAAAGAGATTGCTGGTGATCCTACCCCTGCTAGACCTGAGGGGGAACTCAGAACCAGGTCGTGGACAAGGAGTTCAGCCGCCAGCCAGACTAAGGGACTTCTACTGCTACACCTCTCAGAAACAGGTAGATCTTAATAGTTTATGTCAATTCTGTGGAGTTGCCTCTTTTGTCTATGTTGCAGAACCGAAGGTAGTAGTGGAAGCGCTTAAAGACTCAGAATGGGTCAATGCCATGGAATACTGTAGAACTGAATAGCAGATTGCAGACATCTTTACGAAAGCACTGCATAGGGAGTCCTATGAGAAGCTAAGGCTTGAATTAGGTATGACATCCCTTACCTAGTCTGTATTCCATGTTAGATTTCTCCAATGATTGGCTAGACTAGGATGCATGCTAAGTTGCCATGGTATGGAGTTGCTGCTTATGAAGTTGAAAACTGTGTGAAAGTTTCTCTGTGTGTTCACCATGCTTGCTTGATAAATAAAACTACTTGATAGCAGAATTTGAGCATGGCACAAAATTCTTTGTAGCTCAAAAGAGACTTCCAATTTGAACCCTCAATACATGCCACGGAAGTACTCTAAGACCAACCTAAGCCTGTAATGTGTGGAGACTGTTTGGTGATAGTTTAGCCCTTTGATTATGAAACATCACATATTTTTTTTGCTATCTCCACACTGCATGATATTGCTTTGATTTGACTTGGTGAATTGCTTGCTTCATGATTGAGTGGTGTTTTTATTGTACCTCTTGGGTAAACCTAAAGCACCACAACCCTTGTGAAAACCATGAGACAAAACCGGGGTTAATCTCAAGCTGGTTCAAATTGGTTCAATCATGAATGTGGCTGGTTCAATCAGTGGATAATGGTAAGTACCGGATGAAGAGTTAATGGATGCAAGCTGTATGGTAGTTAACATAAGGCATTTACGGTGATTGGACTGCACAGTTGAAAGGAAAAGGCTGCAAAACTGACTGACCTTGATGGCTTTTACTACCGATGATGTCATGGCATGGGAAACCCAATAATTGAAAGGCGAACAGTCAAAGGAGTTAAAGGTTTTTCTCCCAGATGGCCACATGTAAGCAAACTTCTCAAGTTGGGGAGTTATACGAAGCAGTTCATCATTGCCTTTTTGAATTTGGAAAGAAGTCATCTATGCATTTGGTTCGGTGAATCCAGAAAATCAAATCTTCAAAGATATGAAGTGCTGTTTGGAGGGTTGGTGGCTTCCAGCAAGAAAAGAAGTTAAAGGTGCTACATTGATGTCGATTAGAATGACCTGTATGGTTAAAAGCAAAAGCTGCGTCTGCAACACAGTCATCATCACTACATCGATTTGGACATGATGGCTGATGGTCGTTATGGCGTGAAAAAACAGCAAGGTCTCATTATTTGAACAATCTGAAGCAGTTGAGGTTTTTATTACCTGCAGATGGCCATGTGGCAGAAGAATGTGGAGCAAATTCAAAATTAGGAACTGCAAGAGGCGGTTTAGTTTTTGCCTAATTCTGAATTTGGAAGGGAGTTGGCCTTGGCTGGTGTGGCTTCACCAGAACGTGTCCTTGTTACTGTGGATGAGAAAAATGACAATGCTCAAATGTGAAGCTATCGAATGAGCAAATTCTTTAGTGCAGTGAGCATGTAGCACAGCTCATTGTTTATAATCACAGGTCTGCTGTGCAGAGTGCTTTGGATGGTGACAGTTCTGTGCACGCCAGATGATTGATAAAATGTCTAGAGGTTGGCGCTGCTGCAAGGTGTTTATTCTGACAAATGGAGAGCAGATTTCAGTGATGGCGCCTCGGTGGAAGACGAAAGGCAGCACTGTCAGAAAGAATCACGAAAAGTGGTTGCATAGTCAAATGATGGCCGAGAATTTGTGTCAGTTGCTATGAATGAATGATGCAAAGTAGAAGCTGAGTTGGTGCAGAAGAGCGCAGCTCTGGTTTGATGATCTGTTGATAGGTGTTGTGCGAGGAATTGTGCAGTTTGTAGTCAAACTTCTGGAGTTGGATTGTTTCTGGCAAATCTTATGGATTCAAGTTGTTGAAGTCAAGCAAAATAGTATATTCTCCCCTTTTCAGAAAAAGGGAGTTGAAGGGTTGTTTGCAGAAGTGGTTCACAGGTTGGTGAACTAGAAACAATGATGACTGAGTGTCTTTGATGAAGGCTTATATCATTTGCTCAAAGGCGAGCATAAAAGTGGTTCCATGGCGGAGGAGTGAACTGTGTCAGAGGAGGGTGATGTAAAAGTTCTAGAAAGGAGATCCGTGATGGTGGAATTGGTAATCGATAGGGAGTTTTTCGCCACACACCAGCTGGTGGAGTTTTCAACTTTCAGAATTTCCTCCTGATTGACAAGTTAAGAGCCAAAGAGCCTATCAGCCTTCCCAAGCAAATTTTACAGTATATGAAATACTGCGCTGTGAGTAATAAGCATGGATTACCCTACCCTGGATTTGTGAAGAAATTTTTGAGCCATTTTGGCGTCTATCAGCCAGAAGTAGAGAGTGTAATATCTACGGCTCTTGATATGGTGACCTTTGATAATTTCAACGGGAAGTTTGATGCTGAAAAGGGATGGCAGAATGCTCGGATAACCACCCCACAGCCAGCTGCACATCAGGAGGTTGATCCTCTGAAACAGCATCCGTTGCATCCAGATGAGGGGTCACCAGCCGTGATTGAGGCTTTGCAGAGGTTATCTGGAAAGGTGGACTTGCTGACTGAGAGAGTGGCTCATCTGGAGTCATTGGTTGAGAAGGAGGCGAAGGAGTCTGATGTTTACTGGGTGACGGAGCTGCGTACTAAGCTTGAAGCCCTTGAGTCACTGCCTACCCTGGTCAAGGAGATTGAAGAGTCTGCCGAAATCAATATTATTCATGGGACTTAGATTAGAGAGGAGATAGGGGAGATGAATCGACAGCTGAGATACGTGGGCACAGAACTGGTTGACCAGTTGAAGTTATTGGTGAAAGGTTAGCCCAGGGTCTGTCTCGTGGTTGCCCCCTTCTTTTGAAATCCCCACCTCATCTGCCTCATTATTTGCAACTTTTTCTTCGTTGTCATGCTTAATGTCTGCCTGATAGTATTTGCATTTTTCTACTTGCTATGTGTGTCCCTTGGGGAACTTTTGCATGTTAGATAATGAAATATGCAGTTTTCTTCCATTACCTGGGTATATTAACTTGCGACCTTTTTAATGATGCCAAAAGGGGGAAGATAACATGAGTGCACCACTTGAGGGGAAAGTCACTACTGAAATTCAAATCTAATGCCTATTTAAGGGGGAACTGTCGTGAGTTCGTAGAAGTGTCTGTCTATCAGAAACTGACTGAAAAAATCTATCTGCTGCATTAGTGATGAATCTGTCTGATAGATTAGTGATGATTTGAATTACATGTGATGGATTTCTGTTTTATTGAAGAAGTGTTTGTCATAATCAAAAAGGGGGAATTTGTTGGAACCCTTTGGTTTTGATGATTACAAACACTTAGCTAATGTGTTGCCTAAGTGTGCATAAATCCATGGATAGATTTGTTGATGCAAGTTTCAGGTGAGGAAACGCAAGCATGCAAACATTGATTGAAGTTGAGGCGATCGAATTGCGGTTCAAGAAGATTCGAATTGAACCAATCAAAGAGCCTTGAGAACCACGCAACTAGGGCGAGTTGGCCTGTTAAGATCGAAGACAATTCGTGAAGATTAATCACAGATTTGGAAATCAAGAAGAAGATATCTGTTTAGCAGAATATGGAGAAGAATATTCTACAGATCAGATTCAAGAAAGATTCAGGATGGAATCTCACCTAATCAAATACAAATCCATTAGGTCTGGAAGGTTGGGTTGGGCCAGAGCAAAACCCTAGCAAAACCCTATATAAGGATGTAGGGTTTGACAAGAGGAGGTGTGGATGCTGAGCGGCGGATTTCCAGAGAGAAGAGCTGCAGCACCTCCAGAGAGCAGAACGACGATTTCTGAGGAGAAAGAAGCGAGTTTCCAGAGCATAGAGCGGCGTATCTTCTGAGTGAAAGAATGACCGACTGAAGGAGCACTTGCTGAAGCCACACACTGAGGTTTGTGGTCGAAATCGATTATTCCATCCGGTTGAGTAGAGGTCATCAAATAGAATCTGTGTGATCTAGTTTGTAAACCCTACAAGCATATCGGGAATAAAAGGAATAATCTGATTTCGAAAATCCTTTCAGTGGAAACTGAAAGGTAGTGGTTTTTAATCTTATCATAGTTTTGATAAGGTTTTCCACTATACATCCTTGTGTTGTTCCTTCTGTTGATTACTTTTCTGCTTATTATTCCGCTGCTACTTTAATCGTCAAACGGAAAATAACTTAGAGATAACTTTTAACTTTCGTCTGATAGATTATCGTATTCTGCTAACACTTCGATCCAACAACTTCGGTAAATAAGCACATGAAAGACAACTACGCAATGTGCCGTCTAGAAATCAGAGCAAAGCGCAAGATTAAAAAGTAAACCAGCAAGCAATGGAAGCGCATATCCAATTCAGTAAACAAGACACGTAATGCATCTGATTGAGTTTAGGCACATACCATCTTGAGGGCCTTATTCGACACCGCCAACTTTTTCATCACTGTATAACTTAAGCTAACCTGAAAAAACTTTAGTAACTAGTATCACAGCTTCCTCTCATCTCATCAAGTACCCAAACCCAGATGCCAGATATATTTGACTACATTAAATTAAAACACATGAAAATTCTTCAAAAAAAAAGAAAAAGAAAAAAAGAAAACAGTGGAACGGGGACATACTGAACCAACTCATAAGACTACAAATATAAACAGTTTCTTCAAATAAACTAAACCCTAATTTCGATACTAACTGCCGTGATTGCAGCAGAAAAAACTATCTTTACTCGACAACAGGGCATAGTACATACTCCCTCCGTCCCATTTTGTTTGTCCAAAAAGACAATTTTCACGGGAATTAAGAAAAGTGAATAAAGAACAATGAGTGAGATAGAAGAGTAAATAAAAAAGAGGAAAATGTATGTGGAGTTGTATCCCGTACACAAATTATTTGTTATTTATCATTAAAAGTACAATTTTGTTAATAAAATAAATTTTTTTATTAGTAAAGAGATGATTGATTTGATTATTGGGTTGTATATAAAATGAAAGTGTATAAACATTAAGGGACACTCGAAAAAGAAAATGGACAAACAAAATGGGACAGAGAGAGTACATAAAAAAGAATACACATATCACACAAAATATATCATCGATGTATCTATCAAACCTCAAATAACAAAACCCCAGAATCGCGGAATCTTGGTGGAAAAGATTCAAGCTTGGAAAACAACAACGGGTCCCCAGGTTGTGCTGAAGAGAGAGATTCAGTGTAACACAAAGAGTACACGATTCCAAAATTGCGTTTCTATTCTGTGCCCTAATTTCGGACGTTATTTGGCTGTCTTGGGCCCGACGCTATTCATAGACTAATTTCATTTAATTCCAATTTTGTTTATTTATTTATTTAATCTTAGTTGACTTATAAAAAGGCAATCTCATGTTCAATTGGCGACTTTCATTGCCAGCTCCTTGTCCACCACTCCACCTTCCTCGTCAGATTTCCATCTCGGAGTTGTGAGTGGCTCAGCCTTCGCTCTTGTTTAAGCTCTTTGTTCTCCGCGCATTTAGTCAATCATAGTGCCAATTTTCTTTTTGTCCAGTGAAAGAAATAAAAAAAATGTTTTATGGTGATTGATAAAAGCTTTTTGTTCTCCGTGCGTGGCCTATGCTCAAAGAGTACACTTGTACCTAATAAAAGAAAGTTCTCATTCAATATGTATAAAATGTATGGTGATTGATATGTATAAGAATTGAGATTTAAAATCCACTCTCAAAAAATAATAATACAAGTCATTTTGTCTTCTACCTAAAAAGTAGTTTATTTTAGGTTTTTCTAATGGGATGGATGTTCCGTTTATTATTCTATATCTTCAACGTAAAACTGTTGGAAAATGTGTGTTTAGAGGTTTGAAGAAAATGGTGGTGCGCCACATTTTGCTTAATTCGATTTCAATTTTTGTTTGATTTCAATTTGAATTTTGAATCAAAACGTCACATAAGACTGAGTCAGTCTTCAGTGGGTAGTTGCTGAAATCATGGGCAGTTGGCTTGTGATAAGTTCGTCGACAGTTGCTAAGCTGATCGTGGGCTGTTCCCACTTCTTCTCCGTCGGTTGCAACTCAGCAATATAAAAGGGAGTTTGTCCTTCCTCTGAAAATATCAGACGCAAAACACACAGAAATCCCACACACTCGACTTCCCCTTTTTATTTCCGATTTGTGATAGCGGAAGGTCGAATAGGTTCGTACAGCAAGGGTTCGGTGCTCAATCGCTTGCTGTGATTCTTTCATCCAGGGAAGCTCATTGACATCAGACCCAACACCTAAGGGAGGCAATACAGCTTTAAGGACAGCGTCAACTTCTCGACGTGACTGAATTGTCTTCTCGGTTTGCTGTCCTATTTTCGTTCATTGTTTAAATATCTCGCAATGGTCATCTCACAACATGCTTGTTCTGGTTGCTTAACAACTGCATGACTGGTTTCTGTTTCATGAAATTCAGCATCTTTATTCTGTTCTGTTATCTTAGTAAAGCAGCATGATTGTATCAGTGAAGCAGCATGCTTGCGAAATTTAACTTGCTGTTTTGTTTTCTGATTAGTCTCATTCAGATATACATTATTACTTACTTTTAATGTATGTTCTGTTTCATTGTATGAAAACTGCTGGAATATGTTCTGTAACTCAGTGCTTTGCTCAATTAAACAAATGCTTTGCCCAGTTAGATACTGCTAATAAATGCTCTCTGTTTGTTTATCAGTTGAGTTACTATAATATTCAGATTTATATTATATATATATCCAACAATCTTAAAGCTGTATTGTGTGTTTCTGAATATTTATTGAAGTTACTGAAAAACATTAGTCTGTGTTAAAGACAGATTACGAAGATACAGATCCGAAGAAGCTGATCAAATCAGAATAGTCGGGAGAAGAAAACATTCTGATTGGAAAATAGAGGGAGATTTTTGAGTTTATGTAATCATAATTTACATGCTTACTGACTGCTTCCTTGATTTATGACAAAACGATTAGTCCCTGAGAGAATTAAAGAAGGAAAAAGGAATCAGATGTAAACTGATAATGCAGTTTTGTTGCCGACTTGATGATGAAATCATCTGAAGACAACTTGAAGATCCGGCCACAAAGATGGCAGATCTGAGTTCCGGTTTGGAGTCAGTCCGACTCATGGACCGCAAGCAATTTGTCTATCTTTTGCTTTCAATCCATGTATTTCGGTCTCAGACGTATGTTAGATCTCTTGATTAAAATTGAAGCCAGGTGTGGATCTCCGGCAGTGGTGATGAGGTTGTGGAGACGTGACAAGGTTGTCGACAGTTACGGGCGGTTTAGGCAAGTATGGCGAACGTGGCAAGAGGATTGCTTTCCCAAATAGAGACCAAAGAAAAATTGATGTTGGCACCCGTGAACCCTATTTTGGATGAACCGGTCAAACTGAGATTTGGCTAAAAGGATTGGGCTCTTGAACTTTAGCTCATTTTAATTTATCTTATTTTGTCATTGAATATTATTGATAATGACTAATTTACATGTTTGTTTGGCAGCAAACACCAATGCTTCAAATCATGCATCGATCTGAATTTGGGGAGCTTCACGGAAAGCTTTGACGGTGGCGACTTCCGGCTGGTTGAAAGTCGAGTAGGATATGATGCCGCCGGCGAAGCAGTTTCAGCGGCGCTGCAATCTTTGACCGGCTTCCATGGACATTCCGATGAGGGAGTCACGGCATCAAGAATGAGGATTGTATTTGCTGTCCTCATTTTTAGTCAACACGTTCTGGGAAGTGATGTTGACTTATGGGGATTTGCTTCCGGGAGAAACCCAAAGTGGTTGTGATGCTGGAGAAACAATCGGATTTAGATCCAAAAACAGATGGTTGTTAGCTCGAGCAAAGGCCTTGGACCTTCAAGGAATTGGGAAACTCCAAAGGCTTTCCTTGCAAAAGTAGCAGGCGGCTGCTGCTTGGCCTTTGTGTGGAGAGGCGGCGACGTCAGTGCTGCCATGGTGCCAGTTTGATGAAAACCTAAATGTGTTTTGGTTTATTCGAAATTGGTTCTATTAATTTTTGGTCCAATTTGTTCGTCTATCTTATAGGGTCAAAGTTAAGATTAACCAATTTCATTTTGTGGTGATGCCAGCTAGGTTTGGCTCACGAGAGCTGATGGTGATGAATGAAAGCTTGGGTAACAGAAGCTTTTGGCTCCCGGAGGTTGCCTTCCTAATGTCTTCAAGTTCATGTTTTGAACAAGATGATGGAGTAGGGGTTTGCTGGTGATGGCGGCTTGCTGCCGGAACCCTAGATGTGCGATTCATATGGATGGATGTGATCGTTACTGGTTTGGAATGACTGGGACGTCAAGATGAATCAATTTTAAGTCCGTGCACGTTTGGATTGATGATTTGGTTTGTTCAGATGGTCCATGTGTATCACAGTGGGCTATTGAAGGTTTATCTAGATCTTTGGCAAATGAGGTGCCAGGTGGATCGGCTATTAAGTGGAATAGCTGTCGTTGTCGATCAAAACCACCATTTGGTGTTGGTGACACGTACTGTGTCGGGTGATGGATTTGAATTTGGTTCAGCACGAACCAGTTCAGTATATATGGTTGAAGTTTGCAATTGGTTCAAATGAATACTCATTCACTCAGAACCTGTACATGAACCTGGTGGCTTCCAATGTGTGTGCAATCCCAACTATTATTAAAATGTTACATCATTTTAATATTGGGTATGGTCAGGAATAGACTTGCGAGTCTAGTTCCCAGAATATATCTGCGAGTATAGTTTCATACGCTTGAGTGACATGACTGTCAGTGCTCGACAAAATTGGATTGCATATCCAAATGTCAATGTAAAAGCACAAATGTAAATTTGCATTGAAGCAAATGTAAAAGTAAATCTTTTCATAGTGTTGAAAGCGATGTGAAATCCCTTGAGTCAATTCATATTAAGTTATGTGATTTGAGATATGGGGTGTAACAAGTATTTTGTGACTTTCATTGATGATAGTACACAATATTGTTATAAATATTTGCTTAATAGCAAAGCTGTGACAGTTGAGGAAAAACATGTCATGTGAAGTTGAATATCAATTACAGAGGTTGGGTAGCAACATCATAAGTTGAGAAAAGTGATATCGGAAGTGAACATAATCACTCCATCATACTCTCCTCAGTCGAACAGTGTTTCGAAATGGAAAAGTTGCATTCGAAAGAGATGATGAATGTGATAATGGTAAGCTCCGGGTTAACCCACCGAATGTGGGGGAGGCCTTCTTATCATCAAAGTATGTTTTGAGTAAGATACCTCGCAAGGAGTATAAGTCTCTTTATAAGTCATTTAAGGGAACGACGACTTCCTGTAAATACTTGTAAGTGTGGGGATTTCCTAGCTATGGTAATGGCCCCTGGTACTAAGAGAATGAGGAAGAATCTGAACATGAGATCGATTCGGAGAAATTGAGACAAAATAAGCGAGAAAGGATAGATAAATCATATGGACTTGATTTTCTAACCTACATGCTTGAGGCTGAACCTCAAACGTACAAAGAGGTCGTCAGTTTAGTGAAGAGTCTCTTATGAAAGAAACCATAAGATGTGATTGACTCTATCTTTGAGAACCACACTTGAGAGTTGGATGACCTCCCTCCTGGAAGTAAACCACATGGTTCAAAGTGGATCTTCAAGAGGAAGATGAATGCAGATGGATCTGCATCGATATACAAGATGAGACTTGTAATAAAAGAGTATAGATAAAAGAACGGTCTATACTACTTTGATACTTATTCCCTAGTGACGAGAATAACATCAAAGATGATAGTGGTCATTGTTGCTTTGCGCAATCTAAAAATTTACCAGATGGAGGTAAAGACATGCTTCCTCAATGGAAAGTTGAGGAAGATATTTACACTGAACAACCTGAGGGTTTAGTTGTTATTGTCGGGCAAGAGAACAAAGGTTGTGAATCTCTCAATAGCCTAAAGCAAGCGCCAAAGCAGTGACAGTTGAAATTAGACAATGCAATGATGTCTAATGTCTTTAAGATCAACAAGTGTGACAAATGTGTATACATTAAGTACATTGAACACAAATACGTGGCTTCGTGTCTTAATGTTGATGACATGTTCATTGTGGGAAGCAATGAGGAAATAATAAAGTCCACCAAGTGCTTATTAAACTGGAAGTTTGATAAGAAGGTTTGAGGCTGACCAATGTAATTTTAGGAGTTAAATTACACAAAGGTTAGATGGACTTGGATTAAGTCAGTGCCTATTGACGTGAGCCAACACATGTCTAAGAATAAAGGTGAATGCATCTCCCAAGTGGTGTATGCTAGAGTGATAAGCAGGCTAAGTACTTGAGGAATAGTACTAGCAGACAATGCTTACACTATCTATAGACGGGTGAGCTTCACGAATAATCCAGAAAGTGCACACTGGAAGGTTATCGTGTAAGTACTAAAGTATCTACGATTTACTCGTAAATATGGTCTATACTATACCAAATATTCGAAGGTCATTGTTGGTTTCAATGAATTCCAGCTTCGAATGGCTAAGTGTTCACTATGGGTGATGCAAACGTGTCTTGGAAATCCTTCAAACAGACTGTGGTAGTCAAAACTATTTTTAGGATGAGTTCGTCGCATTAGATAAATGTGGCGAAGATGCTAAGTGGTTAAGAAATATAGAGGAGGATGTTCCTACAAGGACAAACCTGTGCCATCAATGTGTTTACATTGTGAGAATCAATCATCGATGTCTAAGGCACATATTGTTATGTATAATGGTTAGTCTCGACGTATACATCGAGGACACAATACCATTAACCAACTTCTCTTCACATGAGTCATGTTGACTATATGAGGTCCAAAGAGAATATTGCGGATCCGCTAACCAAATGGTTAAGTTAAGGACCTAATAGAGAAGTTATCCAAAGGAATGGGATTGAAGCCTTTTGATTAGTAATATCAAAACACAGGCTTAAGCTCTTTTGGAAATAAAGTCGAGGCAAAGGAAAACCCTACCATGATGACTGGAGATCCCAAGAACTTGGTTCAAAGGGACAACCGACCTGCTAAGACTGTGTGAGGTCACTGTGGGGGCAACCCCCCTTCCTATTCCTTGATAAAACAGTGACTCCTGCACGAGGCTAAGCTCGAAGCTTTTAATGATTCTAGTAATTTGAATAGTGAGATTCAAATGGGTAACGCGGGATTACTTTTAGAAAGAATCACCTATGTGAGAGAGAAGTGGGGTCGCTTCAAAGGAGAATTCAAAGGGCTTAATTCTTTAGAAACTCTTGCAGAACCAGGAAAGGGGTGTCATGACCAAAATGAGCCCACCAGTAAGAACTGAATAAGATCAGGATAATATCTGTGGGAACATGATTTCGTTTACAGTATAAGACGAACAGTTCAAGGACATCACGTCTACTGAATAGTCAGCAAAGAGATCTTGTTAACCCAAGGGAAGGTTCAAGGGGGTAACCTACCTATCCTGTGCAGATAGTATCCGTAGAAGCTATCACCACATTGAGTCGAGGTTGATTATCGAGGATTATTGTTTTATTTGTTTTCACCACTCGATTTTCTTTATGTGGGGGATTGTTGGAAAATGTGTGTTTAGAGGTTTGAAGAAAATGGTGGTGCGCCACATTTTGCTTAATTCGATTTCAATTTCGGTTTGATTTCAATTTGTATTTTGAATCAAAACGTCACATAAGACTGAGTCAGTCTTCAGTGGGTAGTTGCTGAAATCATGGGCAGTTGGCTTGTGATAAGTTCGTCGACAGTTGCTAAGCTGATCGTGGGCTGTTCCCACTTCTTCTCTGTCGGTTGCAACTCAGCAATATAAAAGGGAGTTAGTCCTTCCTCTGAAAATATCAGACGCAAAACACACAGAAATCCCACACACTCGACTTCCCCTTTTTATTTCCGATTTGTGATAGCGGAAGGTCGAATAGGTTCGTACAGCAAGGGTTCGGTGCTCAATCGCTTGCTCTGATTCTTTCATCCTGGGAAGCTCATTGCCATCAGACCCAGCACCTAAGGGAGGCAATACAGCTTTAAGGACAGCGTCAACTTCTCGACGTGACTGAATCGTCTTCTCGATTTGCTGTCCTATTTTCGTTCATTGTTTAAATATCTCGCAATGGTCATCTCACAACATGCTTGTTCTGGTTGCTTAACAACTGCATGACTGGTTTCTGTTTCATGAAATTCAGCATCTTTATTCTGTTCTGTTATCTTAGTAAAGCAGCATGCTGTTTTGTTTTCTGATTAGTCTCATTCAGATATACATTATTACTTACTTTTAATGTATGTTCTGTTTCATTGTATGAAAACTGCTGGAATATGTTCTGTAACTCAGTGCTTTGCTCAATTAAACAAATGCTTTGCCCAGTTAGATACTGCTGATTAATGCTCTCTGTTTGTTTATCAGTTGAGTTACTGTAATATTCAGATTTATATTATATATATATCCAACAAAAACTTCTCTTCAGGCACTTATAAAATACTGCGAATTTGATATTGCTCTTTTTTTAAAAGAAAAAAGAAATATTCATTAAAGTTAAGGATCGAATACGCATACTCAAATAACAGGTGCATCCAGTCCAGCGATCCACTAACTGCATGATCATTTTGAATAACGCATACTTTTTTCAACAAAAAAAAAGTAACAGGTGCATCCAGCGATCCACGGAGGCTCGAACTCGACCCACTAACTGCATGATCATTTTGAAGGATCAAAATGAAAGTGGTAACCAGAATAGCCAAGTGTTGAAACCCTTAGGTTTTGATGATTACAAACACTTAACTAATGCGGTTTTTAAGTGTGCAGAAATCCATGAAGATATATTGATTAATGATTGAAGCAATTACATATGGCGAATGTAATGACAGATTTAATCAAGGAATAAATGCTGATTGAAGACAAAGACTAATTGAAGATTTAATCAAGGAATAAATGCTGATTGAAGACAAAGAATAATTGCAGATTTAATCAAGGATCAAATGCTGATTGAAGATAAAGTGAAGAGCCAATTAAATTGCTGATTGAAGAAAATATGGAAAGCAATTGAAGAGCCAATTAAATTGCTGATTGAAGACAAGGAGTAAATGCCGAGTGAAGTAATTGCAATTTGAAGAGAAAGAGTAAATGACTTTGAAGACAAAGAGTAATTACACTTTAAGACAAAGAGTAAACGTTGGAAAGCAAATAGAAAGCCTTTGGCCGTTTGAATTGCTGCCGTTTAGAAAACAAGTGAAGAGGCAAGCATTCATTGACAAGCATTGATGAGGCCAAAGTAATGTGCACTGATGAGGCCGAAGTAAAGTGTACTGATGAAGCCGAAGTTGAAACGGCAAGAGTACGCACACTATGAGGAGAAGCCTCAACTCTATATAAGAGAGAAGAAAGCTCAGATTAGAGTGGGCGAAAATAGAGAGAAAAAGCTACGACATTTGAAGCAAAGGTTTGCTGAAAAAGAGAACGCACGGAGGCGAGAAGCTCGAACCAAATTACTCTATCGGATTGAGTAGTAGTCATCAAAATAGAGTCTAGTTGAAAGATCTATTTTGTAAACTCTACAAGCACATCGGAATAAAGGGTAATCAGTTCGCAAATCCTTTCAGAGCAATCTGAAAGGTAGTGGTTTTTACCTTATCATCATTTTGATAAGGTTTTCCACTATACATAAGTGCGTATTTACTTTCGTCATTATTTTCTTGCAAAAATATTTCCGCTGCTATCTGACCATCAGACGGAAACACACTCTGTGACTTCCGTCTGACAGATTTCTAACAGTAACGATCCAACACGTGGTATCAGAGCCGAGTGCTCTAGATTTATCTGTTAGCTTTGTAGGAAAAACATGTCGATTCACGATTCCTTCTGGAAACCGCCGCTACTAAAACCTGGACAATTCGACTGGTGGAAGGATCAATTTGAAGCCCATGTCTGCTCTCTGGACGGACAGCTCTGGGGGATATTCGAGACAGGACCACTTCCAATTCCACTAGACAGAACAGATCTCGCTAAACCAGTGGAAAAAGCCAAGGACAAATACACTGATGAGGACTACAAGGTTTTGGAAAAGAACGCCCGAGCAAAGAAAGTCCTTTACATGGCACTCTCACCTGGAGATCAAATCAAAGTGGCAATGTACAAGACCGCCAAGGACATGTATGATGGACTGGTAAGACTGTATGGAGGAAACCAAGATATCAAAAGGAACCGGATCTAAGCCGCTACCAAAGACTATGAGACGGTTATGCAGAAGAAGAATGAGTCCTTGGAAGACTTCTACACTAGATTCCAAGTCATAATCGGACAGCTAGATTATCTTGATGAGAAGCTACCCGAATGGAAAATCACCCATCAATTCATGCAAGCCCTAAATTCTAAATGGGATCATGTAACCTTGGCATTGCAGGCTCAAAGAGGAATCAAAGAAACCACACTGGAAGAGCTAGTAGCAAATTTACAAAGTCAAGCTGGAATCGTAGAGAGGAAGATGGCCAGGAGACAGTCTGATAAGTCTCAGGCCATTGCCCTGAAAGTTGAAAAAGCCCTCGCACAAGCAACCGAGTCATCAAATGAAGAGGAGGATGAAATAGCTCTACTAACAAGAGCCCTCACTAGAGCCAACTTTGGCAGAGGACGAAACTCCAAATCAGACGGAAATTGAGGTAATTTCTTCAGGGGGAGCAGGGACTCTGGAAATTCCTCCTGAGGGAACAAGAATGCTGGGTCAAATGAAAATGGAAGGAACTCAGGACAGAAGGAAGAAAGAACGTGCTATCACTGCCAGAAGAAGGGGCATCTCTCCAAAGATTGCTACAGCAAAAAGAAAGGAGAGCCACCTGTCCAGAAGGGAGAAGAATCCGCCCCTAAACAAGATCATGCCATGTTTGCCGTATGGGGAGACACGGATGAAGACAGTGATGATGGAAACCATCCGAAGGAAGCCTGCTTAATGGCTAACTCTACAACTAACGAGGTAACGGATACTGATTCTTTTATTGATAAAGTATTCTCTGAATCTGATCTTGCAGAAACAATTGCTAAAGTTCTGGAAAAAAACCGAGAGCTAGAGGACAGAATTGAAGAAATGCAACAGGATCATCGTGATGACATCGCAGAAAACCGCCTCTGGTCAACCAAAGCTATGCGTCTTGAAAAGGAGAAGGCAGAACACGTGTGCATATGTCATACATGTGAGGAAAGAAAGGAAGAGGTCAGTGAGCTAACGGACTTCCAAGCCAAGATTGAAGAGCTAACTGATGAATTGAACCATCTCAGACGAGATAATGAAGAACTACTCCAGACAGTGCAAAGTCTAAGACTCGAGGATACCGCAAGGAGGGAGAATTGGCTCCGTGAACTGGAAGCAAATAGGGTAGAGGAAGTAAAGACGAACTTCAAGAAAAAGTTCGTCTGCCCAGGGCTGGGCTATGAAGCTGAAAAAGGAAAGGGAAAGATGACAGAACAAGGAGAATGTTCTCACCAGGAAAGACGACCACAAACTATCAGACGGACAGAGAGGGAAGACAGGTCACAGAAAGAATTCAATATCCACGACAAGGACTCTGTCCCCTACAAGGCTCCAAAAGGCTATAAAATCTGGATGAATATGAATCAGAGTCATAAGCCCTCAAAGAGAGACTTTCATGCTAGAAAGGCAAAGACGACAGTTCCACCCGGCAGAAGCAAGTACGTAAATCTTCTAAGCCATAGAATCTGCTGGAACTGTGGGCAGTCTGGACACTACAGAGCTAAATGCCAAAGACTAAGGGAAATAGATGAGAGGAATAGCCGCTGGATGAAAGCTAAAAGACGTCCCTCAAATGACGTCCATCGGAGGAAAATCAACACCTACAGGGAGAAAAATAGAAGCGATCACTTCCGTCCGCACCATGATTCGGCCATCTTTTGCAAACCAAGGAAGACGCCCATGCAAAAGATAGACTTGACTAACTATGATGCTCATTACTCTTACTACTCTGTTCCTATTGCAAAATTCATCCCTAAGCCCAGTAAGCCCAAGCTTGTCTGGGTTCGTAAAAACTGATCTTTCTTTTGCAGAATGGAGTGAGGTCCCATCCCTGGTACTTGGACAGCGGATGCTCAAGACATATGACGGGAAATCCAGAATGGTTCGACTCACTCCACAAAACTTCCGGAGATAGCATAATCTTCGGAAACAAAAGCAAGGGAAATGTGATTGCAATAGGAGAGGTAAGAATTTTGGATACCATCCGAATCAAACAGGTTAGTCTAGTAGAAAACTTGAAATACAATCTACTAAGTGTGTCTCAGTTATGTCAATATGACAAAAATCGTACTACATTCAATTCTAATGATTGTTTTGTAAGAAGCAATGGGACAGGGAAGACAGTCCTAAGAGGAATCCGTGTGAACGAAATTTACATTGTCGACCCAGATTTCGTCCCAGAAGAGGAACTGTGCCTGGTAAGCATAGCTGAAAACACCATCCTCTGGCATAGGAGGTTTGGACATGCAAGCGTGAAACTACTGCATAAACTCCATCAGAAGGAATTGGTGGTTGGTTTACCCAAGATGGAAAGTGCATCAGCACAGGTATGTAGTGCATGTGTCACAGGGAAGCAGGCACAGACATCATTCACATCAAAGCAAACTGTGAGCACCTCTGCACCATTGGACATGGTTCACATGGACTTGTGTGGACCTGTAAACGTCACTAGCCGTGGAGGAAACAGGTATATCTTTGTCATAGTTGATGACTACTCCAGGTACACATGGACCTTATTCCTACACACCAAAGATCATACATTCTGTGAATTTGAAGCGTGGTTGAAATTGGTAGAAAATAAGTTAAATCGCAGGTTAACATCTATTCGTACTAAAACGGAACTGAGTTTCGGAACTCGCAGTTTCTCTCGTTATGCAGGGAAAAAGGCATCGATCATAACTTTTCCGCCCCACGGACACCACAACAGAATGGTGTTGTTGAACGAAAGAATAGAACCCTGGAGGACATGTCACGTACCATGCTAATTGCTAGTGGAGTTCCAAAAGGCTTTTGGGCGGAAGCAGTTTATGCCGCGAGTTATATCCTAAACAGAGCATCACTGCGATCCATGATAGGGAAAACTCCATATGAACTATTACGTGGAAGAAAACCTAATATTTCCCACTTGAAGGTATTTGGATGCAGGTGTTTCGTCCACAACAATGGCAAGGAGAACCTGGGAAAGTTTGATGCTAGGAGTGATGAAGGAGTCTTCGTTGGATACTCAAGTCATAGCAAGGCATACAAAGTCTTTAACTTAAGACTAGAGCAAGTTGAGGAAAGCGTACATGTGAGATTCGACGAGACGGAAATGGCTGGTCAAAGGATAAAAGATTCCTCATCAACCGCCATGCGAGACGCTGGAGAACTCCAGTTCGTAGATGAATCAGATCCTGATTGGGAACCGCCATCACCAAATAACGACATCCCTCCCACGGAAGTCCAACAATTGAACAATGCACCTCCAGTGAATCAAACGGAGATTGCTGCAATACAAGTTCCAGCAGATGGACAAGTCCAGCATGTCCCTGAGGTGACTGTTAACGCTGAAATCCCTGGGGAGGAAGAGATGACTACTGAACCCATCCCTGCAAACCCTGAGGGGGAAGTCAGAACTACACGTTATGGACGACCGATTCATCGACCAAACAGACTGGGAGACTACCAGTGCTACACCTCTCAGCAACAGGTAAACCTTAATAGTTTATGTCAATTTTGTGGATTTGCCTCTTTTGTTTCTCTTGCAGAACCAAAGACGACTGCGGAAGCACTTAAAGACCCAGAATGGGTCAATGTCATGCAAGAGGAACTGCACCAATTCGAGAGGAATAAAGTATGGCGTCTGGTTCCGACACCCAAGAACAAGAACGTGATTGGAACGAAATGGGTTTTCAGAAACAAATTGGATGATAAGGGAACTGTCATAAGGAACAAAGCCCGTCTAGTGGTTAAAGGATACAACCAACAAGAAGGAATCGACTACGATGAGACATTTGCCCCAGTTGCAAGGTTAGAAGCAATCAGACTACTAATAGCTTACTCAACCTTCCATGGTTTCACTTTGCAACAGATGGACGTTAAGACGGCATTTCTGAATGGAATACTAAAGGAGGAAGTATATGTAAGCCAAACTCCAGGATTTGAAGATAAAAGCTATCCCAACCATGTCTACATACTGGACAAGGCTTTATACGGACTGAAGCAAGCACCTCACGCTTGGTATGAGAGACTCTCTCTATTCCTTCTGTCACACGGATATGTCAGGGGGGAAGTGGACAAGACTCTCTTCCTTCTGAAGGAAGGGACTGACACTCTAGTGGTTCAGGTATATGTTGATGATATTATCTTTGGTTCAACTAACCCTAGACTTGTCAAAAAGTTCACAGATCTGATGTCAAGCGAATTCAAGATGAGCATGGTGGGGGAATTGAAGTACTTTCTAGGACTTCAAGTAGCACAAGGGGAAGATGGAACTCAAATCCATCAGCAGAAGTACATAAACGAAATTCTGAAGAAGTTTGGGATGGATTCCGCGAAAACATGTGCCACACCCATGTCTCCAAATGACACGCTAGCAAAGGACGAGTCATCCCTCCAAGTGGATCCGACTCTATACAGGGGGATGATAGGTTCACTCTTATATCTTACAGCTAGCAGACCTGACATCTTATTCAGTGTATGTCTATGTGCTAGATTCCAGGCGGATCCTAGAGAGACACATGTCAAAGCCGTGAAAAGAATCTTGAGATACCTGAAAGGGACAGACGACTTGTGCCTATTCTATCCGACAGGAGGAGACTTACGTCTGAGAGCTTACACAGATGCTGACTATGCAGGATGCAGAACAGACAGGAAGTCCACCTCAGGAATGGCGCAGTTTCTTGGACCATGTTTGATCTCGTGGGGATCCAAGAAACAGTCTTCTATTGCACTATCCACTGCTGAGGCAGAATATATCGCAGCTGTTGCTTGCTGCGCACAATTGCTATGGATAAAACAACAACTAAGTGATTATGGCGTTACTCTTGAATGCGTTTCAATTCTGTGTGATAATACCAGCGCCATTAATATTTCGAAAAATCCAGTACAGTTTTCACGCACTAAACACATAGAAATTCGATATCACTTTTTACGTGACTGTGTAGAAAAAGGAACCATTGCCATGGAATACTGTAGGACTGAGGAGCAAATCGCGGACATTTTTACGAAAGCATTGCACAGGGAACCCTATGAGAAGCTAAGGCTTGAACTAGGTATGACTTCCCTCCCATAGTCTGCACTCTGTGTTGAGTTCCCTCGATGATTGGCTAGACTAGTTTGCATGATAGATTGCCGTGTATGAAGCTACTGCGTATGTAGTTAATAACTGTGTGAAAGTTGCTCTATGAGGTCACCACTGCATGCATGTTAAATGAGATTACTAGCTAGCAAATATCATGAGCATGACACATTTTTCTTTGTAGCCCAAAAGAGACTTCCAAATTTGAACCCACAATATAAGCCAAGGAAGTACTCTAAGACTAACCCTAGCCTATTATGTGTGGAGAATAAATGTTTAGCCCGTTGATGGTAAAATTATTTTCTTGGTCTTCTCCACACTACATGAAATTGCTTTGTCATGATTCGGTGAACTCTTATTTCTTGGTTGTGTGGTGTTTTATTGTACCACTTGGGTAAACCTACCACACCACACCACACCCAAACCTTGTGAAAACCATGAGACGGAATCGGGGTTAACTCAGCATTGGTTCAGACTGGTTCCATCAGATGGATTGTGGCTGGTTCAATCAGATGGAGGGTTAGTGGCTGCCATCAAGAAAAGAAGTTAAAGATAATACTTGATGACGATTAGAATGACCCGTATGGTGAAAAGAACAAGCTGCGTCTGTAGCACAGTCATCATCACTAAGTCGCTTCGGACTTGATGGCTGATGGTCCTTATGGTAGGGAAAAACAGCAAGGTCTCGATATTTGAACAAGCTGGAGCAACTAGGGTTTTAAATACCCACAGATGGCCATGTGGCAGAAAACTGTGGAGTGAATTCAAAATTTTGGAGTTGCACGTGGCGGCTTAACTATTGCCTAACTCCAGTTTTGGAAGGAGATTTAAATGTGCAGTTCTTTTGGAAGTCAAAAAGTAAATCTTGCGAGATTTGAGGATGCCGATTGGAATTCATAAATTGAAAAAGAAATTTCTAGATTCTCACAGTATAAAGAAGAGAAACAAAGACGGAATCTTGGCATCTATCAGTCAAAAGTTGACTGGGTGAAGGACTTGAGGAGCAAGGTTGATATTCTTGAAACATTGCCAGATCTGCCGAAGGGAGCTGAGGATTCTGCAGATGTGAATCCGGGGCACTGAATTCAAATCAAGGAAGAGCTGAAGGAGTTGAATAGTCAGTTGATACTTATCGCAACTAAGGTGGTTGACCAGTTGAAGACCGTGTTCCGCAGTTAACTCTGGATCTGTCTCATGGTTGCCCCTTTCCTTCCATCCCCACCATATCTACTACCTATTTTTGATGACTTCTCTTTCGTTGTCATGCTCAGTGTCTGCCTGGTAGTATTCAAATTTTCAGTATGTTGTATGTGTTCCCTCCGGGGCACTTTTGCCCTTTATTGATGAAGTATGCAGTTTCTTTCCATCACATGGATGTCTTTGATTGCATTCTTTTTGATGATGTCAAAAGGGGGAAGAGACAATGAGTGCATTCCCTGAGGGGGAAGTCACTACTGAAAATCAAACTAGATGTCCATCTAAGGGGGAACTGCTAAGCGATCGTAGATCTGTCTGCTGAATCTGTCTGCCTAACTAGAATTGATTGCATATCTATCTGATGGAATTGTGATAGTTGAAGAATACTTGTCATGAATTTCTTATCTTTTGAAGAAGTGTTTGTCATCATCAAAAAGGGGGAATTTGTTGAAACCCTTAGATTTTGATGATTACAAACACTTAACTAATGCGGTTTTTAAGTGTGCAGAAATCCATGAAGATATATTGATTAATGATTGAAGCAATTACATATGGCGAATGTAATGACAGATTTAATCAAGGAATAAATGCTGATTGAAGACAAAGACTAATTGAAGATTTAATCAAGGAATAAATGCTGATTGAAGACAAAGAATAATTGCAGATTTAATCAAGGATCAAATGCTGATTGAAGATAAAGTGAAGAGCCAATTAAATTGCTGATTGAAGAAAATATGGAAAGCAATTGAAGAGCCAATTAAATTGCTGATTGAAGACAAGGAGTAAATGCCGAGTGAAGTAATTGCAATTTGAAGAGAAAGAGTAAATGACTTTGAAGACAAAGAGTAATTACACTTTAAGACAAAGAGTAAACGTTGGAAAGCAAATAGAAAGCCTTTGGCCGTTTGAATTGCTGCCGTTTAGAAAACAAGTGAAGAGGCAAGCATTCATTGACAAGCATTGATGAGGCCAAAGTAATGTGCACTGATGAGGCCGAAGTAAAGTGTACTGATGAAGCCGAAGTTGAAACGGCAAGAGTACGCACACTATGAGGAGAAGCCTCAACTCTATATAAGAGAGAAGAAAGCTCAGATTAGAGTGGGCGAAAATAGAGAGAAAAAGCTACGACATTTGAAGCAAAGGTTTGCTGAAAAAGAGAACGCACGGAGGCGAGAAGCTCGAACCAAATTACTCTATCGGATTGAGTAGTAGTCATCAAAATAGAGTCTAGTTGAAAGATCTATTTTGTAAACTCTACAAGCACATCGGAATAAAGGGTAATCAGTTCGCAAATCCTTTCAGAGCAATCTGAAAGGTAGTGGTTTTTACCTTATCATCATTTTGATAAGATTTTCCACTATACATACACTACTACAGAAGAGAGATTAGGCAACGGTTCAGACGTAGCTTATGCAACGGTTTATCATCCGTTGCATAAGCTACCGTCGCATAAGGTCCATACCTTATGCGACGGTTTCCTGAAACCGTTGCATAAGCGTAACACCTATGCAACGGTTTGTTGTTAGAACCGTCGCATAAGAGCAACACTTATGCAACGGTTTATTGTTAGAACCGTCGCATAAGAGAACACTTATGCAACGGTTTGTTGTTAGAACCGTCGCATAAGATGAACCATTATACAACCGTTTTGGTGCTCAAACCGTTGCATAAGTGTAGCTCTTATGCGACGGTTTTTATGGAACCGTTGCACTAAATATGAAAAAATTTGGCAGGTTTCAGCTGTTTTAGCTCAAAATCCCCCTGAAAATTGAATACACATTCTAAACCAAATTTAGTACCCTGCTTTTACACATTTCCAAACATGGAAACACTTCCATTTTACTCAAAATACAACCATTCATACAAGTCCATCCATATATACATTGATTTATACAAACGTCACATATATAAATAATATTCACATGTAAACACTATGTTCGAATAAGTAGTTGTACAAGTAGGCGGCGATCTCATCTCGCACGTCTTGTACCTTCCCCAACTCATATGATTGTGTCCCATTAGGAAAAACCTATAAAAAATAAGAATACGATTAACATGAATATATAAAAAAATAGAGTTAGAACAAATTTGCCTAACTAGAACATGGATTTAGAAACAAACGTAGCTAGAACATAGATTTAGAACACACTTAGCTAGAACATGGATTTAGAACAAACATAAGTAAAACATGGATTTAGAACATGGATTTAGAACACAACCTAGCTACATTTGTCAACATTCTAATAGAGTAAGACGAGACTAGCATTCTTACTTGGTCAAAGTTCTCCACATATGCACCGTTATTAGCACGAACAAATTCCATTATGTCCCGAATATTTCTCAGAACATAATAACCGCATAAATTAGAGTTTGTGGGTTGTTTCGGACTCTGCATTATAAGTAAACTCAGTTAACACTTTATTAATGAAAATTACAAGTATAGTAAAGGAATGTTTTTCTATAAATAGTACCTTCACTATCTTCCATTCGACTTGACGATCAATCCTCGGATTACATCCTTGATAGTATCGTTGCAACCCCCTAAAATAAATAACAATACGTAATTAGTGAATGTCAATGCAAGTTACAAACTAATAGTAAGTTCGAAACTTACGAGTCCACTAAAGCTTTTGCATCGCGGTGTATAACGGTGGCGCCTTTTGAGGAGTTGAACCAATGGACTACACCTTGGTTGGGGAAGATAACGCACAACATCCAATGAAACCTACATCAACACACTAAATTCATAAACCCATATTTCAAAAAATAGGTTATATGGTACAAGTAATTTATGTACTTACTCCGTAGCATTTATATAAGGCATAAAATAGCAATAATTGCGATCCTTGTCTGGCATATTGAGTCTTGATACAAACGACTCAATCCTCTCATCTACGTCATTGGAAGGGCTCACGGCCGTGTGATTGAAGAACCTGAATCGAACCTCTGATTCAAGCATTTGATCGTATAAAGAACTACAACATGAAAAAGATGTAAAGTTAGACCTTCTGCAAGAAATGATGAACAATTAATGACAAGAGTATTACCTTATATACAAATCACAATGTGAGTTCGACAACGGTTTCAATGCGAATATATCACGGACATCATCTGGGCCCACTATGGAAGTGTAGTCGTCACCGAACAATTCGTCAGCAATGCGTACTCTAACAACGTCTCTGCCCAAGTTAGAGTACATGTCGTGTAGAAATCGACAGTCGATGGAATAATTCTCTACTTCATCATTTGAGGCCGGTGGCAAGTGGTAGTATAGTCGCATGGTATATTCCTGAATTTCGAATGTTAGTAAATAATTCATATAAAATTTGATAAATTAAATAATGGAAAGATGGTTCAAATAATTGATATTATTACCCTTGGGTTGATTTCAACCAAGTGCTTCGGCCATGCAACCAAGTCTGCTTTCTCCTCTGCATCTCGTGTTGTCTTTAATTTCTCTCCATGGGGAATGGGTAGTCCATTAATCTGACCAAGAGAACTATCGACCTTCACCTTCACCATTTCATCGGGCAGTGGTATAGCACGTAGCAAACGACCGTTCATGACTCGACCGACAGCCACTACTCGTCTCTCATTATTAAGTCCCTCTTCGATATATAATAGGCTTCTTAGCCCAATCTGTCAACGTAAATAATTCAAACGGATGTTTACATTTGTAAGAAAAATCTAAACCAAACAGTAAGGAAATAATGACTTTAAAAATCTCCAAGTACCTTTGGTATACTCTTCCAAGGGTCCGTATCTGTGGGAGCACCGTGGAAGCAGTACTGACTCTGTCGGTCAGACGGCTGAATATTGCGAATAGCACTAGCACTGGGTGTCACCCTCGAAGAGCTAGAGCTAGGTAATCCAATCCTCCATGGAATGTGTGACCCGAGTCCACGAGTGCGTCCAGGGTGCTCATCCGTGCCAATAGCCTCCGTCAATATGTCACGTCGGCCTTGTGATGAAAATTCTCCTCGAGCGGCCTTATCCACTAAATCATCCTATTATTTCAAAAAATTACCAATAGTTAGTGTATAATTTAAAAAATCTTAGCTATTAAACCACACATAACGAACTTACAATCTTTGTAGCTACTCCTCGAGTTGCCTCAGAGACGAACTCATCCGTTTTTCTCATTCGTCCCCTCTTCCACAAATCATGCCTCTCTATAGAGACATTAGAAGCTTGTTCCTCTTGAATTGCCCCCTGAGAAATTAACTCATCTCTTTTTTCTTTTGCCATTGCTTCTTCTAATTTTCTATATCCTCCTCGACCCAAGACGTGCTGATATACATTTTTCTTGACCAGATCCTTGTTTGTGTCCCTTAACTTCTTTGCAGCTTCGGAGAGCCTCTGCTCCTTAAAAGTCTTCCAATGATCGGAGTCAATGTACGAATACTTTTTCAAAGCATCTTCATCTGTTCCGTCACCGTAGATGTAATCTTTTGCGAGACGTGACTTAAATTGTTTCCACATCTTGCACGCAGCGCTAAGCTCCTGATTTTTATGATCCTCGACTCCATCAAAAACTGCCTGGAAATATATAAAACAAGTTTTAATTAATACAAAAGTTAGTTAATTACCATGTTTAAAACAAATACAATGTTATAATTAAACAAGCTCTTACAGTTGCCTCTCTCCACACATAGTCTTTAAAATGTTTAGGGACCTTCCTCCAATCAGAGTGTACGATAGGAACACGACATCGAACCAACGTTCCCAAGTAGCTCCTCCAATTGTCTCCAACCTTCCCTATTGGATTCCCTCTTCTATCCCATTCAACCGTGGCCTTGGTACCAGCGTCCTTGTGTCTCCTAACGAATCTGCCCATATATACAAGACCTCTCTTCTTTGGAACTTTACCAGAAGTGTCATTATGGTCATCCTCACTGCTGCTACTACTGCTGTGTGAAATGGCCATGATCTTGTAAACATGAAATTAATTCATCAATAAACCAATTCTCAGAAATAAATAAATAACTACACAAGTCATAAATAAATAACTACACAAGTCATAAATAACTACACAAGTCATAAATAAATAACATACACAAGTTAAATTTCTTTTTCCATAATGCACACTCTAACAATTAAAAAAGTTGTAAATGAGTTACATAGTGTATTTTACCTTAGAGTAGAATCTCTCGGAGATAATAGCCAAAGGTTGGATGCAGCGTCGACTCTGTAAAGTTATAACAACAACAAGTTAGTAAACGAAGAAATATCAAGTATCCAATTTGAATGGAAACATAAGTAGGAAATTAGTTTAATCGGGCAATTTACCTTAAAATAGAAGCTTGCGTAGAACAGTGAAGATTCCTCTTGCTATTCGGCTAACAAGTACTACAAGTAGTGAACGAATATCGGTAAGAAATTGAGGACAAATCAATGCAATAACATGTTGCTATAATACACCTTCATATATCCAAACAAGTAATACAACTAGTACGCAAATTTCTCTTGCTATTCGGCTAACAAGTAATACAACTAGTACGCAAATTCATCTTGCTATTCACAATGCCAAATCAACAAACAAGCAATCAATAAAACTAGTATAGTTGTTCTGACAAATATGAACCATTTGGCATATTGGGAACTAACCGGAATTCGTTCAGATTCAATTGAGCGAGGGAGCGGAGGCAGTGAACTGGGCGAGGGAGTTCAACGGCGCGGAGGCAGTGACTGGGCGAGGGAGTTCGACGTCGCAGAGCGGAGGCAGTGACACGAGGTACGAGGGGCGACGAAATGGGCTGAGAGCGACGGACCGACTGGCGCGGAGACGGTGAGAGCGACGGAGTTCGACTGGCGAGCGGAGGATATGGACAAATTCTTCGAGCGGGATTAGAAAGAACACAGAAGACTTGTGTTTTTTAATTTTAGGTTTGCGTTTATGCGACGGTTCTAACGAAACCGTTGCATAAGTTATACCTTATGCAACGGTTATATTAGAACCGTTGCATAAGGTTATAACTTATGCGACGGTTTTAAACAACCGTTGCATAAGTTATAACCTTATGCAACGGTTCTATAAACAACCGTTGCATACGGTTCTAACTTATGCGACGGTTTTAAACAACCGTTGCATAAGGTATTACTTAGGCAACGGTTTTAAACAACCGTTGCATAAGGTATAACCTATGCAACGGTTTCGTTAGAACCGTTGCCTAAGTTATACCGTATGCAACGGTTGTTTATAGAACCGTTGCGTAAACAACAACCGTTGCGTAATCGAATATTTGAACCGTTGCCTAATCTCTCTTCTGTAGTAGTGATAAGTGCGTATTTACTTTCGTCATTATTTTCTTGCAAAAATATTTCCGCTGCTATCTGACCATCAGACGGAAACACACTCTGTGACTTCCGTCTGACAGATTTCTAACAGTAACGATCCAACACCAAGGGCAACACCTTACAATATCTTAAAGCTCAGGACTGTTACGTTAAATCTTTGTTCGCCCTTACCAGCTGGTTCCATCCAACCTCTTCAATCTGCAAGTGGAAAGAAATTGAATTGTCTAAAACTGATGAACAAGTTTAGTTTATAGAATCAAGGGGATAAAAATGCCATGAGTGACTATATACAACGATATATATAGAAGGCTTTGCGATCAAAGATGTCCTGATTTAAAACATATTAGTGTTCACATTCCACATGTTACATTACATCATGCAAGCCATTTGGTAAATAAAGGTTGGGGATTTTAATGAAATGCAGGGAAGAGATATGAGGAACACTCAATACTGAGGAGGGAAGGCACTTAGCATATATTTAAAACTGAACTACTGAAAAGAATCCAACTCACCTCTAGATGCACTGCTCGACAAAATGACGACATAGCAAATTCATCCGGACTCTGTAACAAAGAAAATAATGATGGTTGATGGATCCGAATTCTTGGAAAGTATGCGACCAACATACATCCAAAATATGAAAGATTAAAATCTAGATTATCGTAAACTGAAACCTAAGATAATGGAACATAATCTAACCCTAAAGGCCTGGTTGGTTCACATAAAAGACTTTCTTTTTTAAGTTGATAAATGAGTTTATTCGCATTCCATACAACTTGATTAGCAATATAAACAAAATGCAAACAAAGTTACTCTTTTAGTAACTCTCGTGTTTAGCTAGAATGTAATAGCTAATAGGGCTCATGTAAGAGTGGCTAAAAGGATCATCATTGAGGATTCATCAATAGAATTATGACAGCCTACAAAATTGAGCATTATCCATTTCTTGAATATACAAACACACGTCAAATGTAAAACAAAGGCAGTCTAAGATGAAAAAGAGGGGCAAAGATTGTAAATTTCTTTGAGTCAATACAGCAAACAGTTGCCAGGCATACAGAATCTCCCACAAACCGCTGCGCAAACAAATATGACTACGGGTTATCAAAAGAAAACAAAAAACAAATATGACTACGGAGTTGCGACGGATGAACAAAAGATGCGAAAAAGCTGTATTTTTTCATCGATATCAATTACTAAATTGCAGGGCAGGATGTGGACAGCAGCTGATCGAAGATCGTGATAGCCTCGGAAACCTGTCGTTTCTGATTTGAATTATTTACTTTAGTACCCCTCGTGTTTTATGTATTGACAGTGAAGGCTGAGATAGGAAAGTAACGAAAGATAAAGTTGGGAGTGTCAAGAAGATGACATTTTTATAAAAAATGCGTTGTTTTATGTCTTTACTCTTTATTCAAATATAAAAAATGATGAGGTAAATTGGTTTGCCCCAGTGAGGGACTTCTTCTGAGTTTGTTTACAAATCAGGGATCGAAACTCTCATGCTAATATAATATGTCTAATAGATATTAACATCTGCTCTAATGAATTTTCATCACACACAAAAAAAAAATATATATATATAATAAAATGATGTTGACCATTATCGTTGTTTTTTTTATTTGGACCATCATCGTTGTTAAAATATAATAAATTACAAATATAATAAATTGATGTTGTTTTGATTGAGATGATGTGGTTATGTCACTAAATACACCGGATTCATAGTCATTATGAAAAAATGAATTTAGGGTCTAGAACAATACCTTTTTGTTTGAAAATCTATTGTGTTGCTCAAATTTTAACTCTTTTTCTTTAGAAGTCCACCATTGTCATACAAGTCGTTTGTCTTTTGCTTCTCTTGTCATCAAAATTATTGTTGTGGAGTATTTTTTTTTTGATCAAGGGGTATAATGATTGCAAAAGCATGTTACTTCTATGAAAGTAAAAGTTTAATTTGATCTTATCTTACGTTAGACCTAAATTATAACTTAGTTTTTTATAGTTTTTTTTAACTCTCAAGTAGTTGGATCATTTGTAATAAAAAAAAAAGTAGTTGGATCATTTAAATGTTTATTTAATTAATAAGAAAAGATCTGTTTTGAAGAGTCGCTTTAGGTTAGAGGAGGATTGGGTGAGACTACGCGGCAACGCATTCGTTTGAATTCATGAATAAAAGGGTACACCATTTTCTTATCGAAATCCTCACCTCCAGATCAATGTGTATCACCATCCGTTGTCATTACCACAAGAATATATTTCTTATTCAGGTACGTACTTTCGCTGGGTTTTCGTTGTAGTGACAGCGGTTGAAGGGATGGTTCAAATTAAGACTGGAACACTATATTCTCTATCAGAGCACCACTTGATAGATATTTGCCATAACCCTGGAGGTGAACAACAAAGAACTTTTAAGTGTATTATTAAAAATAAGAGCCTCAACTCGTCAGACAGGCATACCCCTCAAAAATTATATATATATATATATAATATGAGGAGCGTTCAAATGAGGCAGTCAAATAAGAATGGTACCGTGAGGCAGCTTCTCACTCACTCATTTTGCCAACATCATCTTCATTCATCCAATAGAAACATGACACGTGCCCCACTATCCCCACTTACTTTTCTCTATTTTATATCTTATTCTTTTACAAACTAATTAAAACTATTGCCTTAAGGGCAAAACAGACATTTTGATTGGCTCCTCTCCTCAGCCAAATCACGTCTTCTCTTTCTCGCTCCTCAGAAAATTCTCAGCCGATCCACCCACTGTTACGCATTCAAATAAGCAGAAGTTTAGGGACTTAAGCATAATATGTTAGAATGTTAATCAATTGGTATAAAGGATGGAAATGTGTAACCGAAAGAAGAAAAGCAATGAATTAATCGTTTCCAGTCTCTATCTTCTCCTCTCTCTCAGCTCTCCGTTCCCTTCTTCTCCCCAACCCTAACTTCTTCCACAATTCTTCTGTTTCTGGTCACTGATCTTGGGTGTGATATTCGGTATCGCATCATTTTGGTGTTTTCATTGAGAGATCTCATCCATGGCAACCTATTGCAACCCGTATTACTACTCAAACGCAGCGGATATTCTAGCTGCATATAAGAAAAAGTCTGAGGAATTTGACAAGGAATTCGACCGAAGGATGAGCATAATCAATGGTATGATACGTGGTCTACAAACTTCAAATTCGCATCCAGTAAAGGAAGCCATCGACTCCTTATCTCCATCGCCGGAACCAGAAGTGTGTGTCCCGGTTGAGACCGATATGATAAGTAATGGCTCATCCGACGCAATAGAAGTTAAGGAGGATTCAGGCGAGTCTGAGTTGGATTCGAAGACCGCTGAATTTTATTTTGGTGCGGTGAAGGTGGACGCGATGGTTGAATCAGTTGGATCGGCTTCGGCAGAGATTGATTTGGCTTCGATCGATATGACCGACAAATCTGATTCGGCTACTGCAACCGGCGATGACGGTCATGATTTGGATGTTCATCTTCATCTGGATCCGAAAATATCTGCTGTTATTGATTTCACTCTACAAGAGGTAACTCTTAATCGTTTACCTGTTGTCAATCGAACAGTTTCCATTACAAAGGCTGATCAATATGATGATTTGAATGAAGAACTAAGGTCTGAAACTTCATTAGGGGATCTGATTTGTTGTTTCAATTTTCGCACATCAACTGTTTGGGGAAATGCCTCAATGAATTGGCCTACTCCCTTTATTATGCATTTGGATTTAAGTGACCATCTGAAGCATATTCCGCTGTCAAAAAAGAAGGTAAGGGTTCTGAAACCTCCAGCCAAACCTCCTGATATCATTTACACTCGTTCACTGTGGAGATGTGGTGATTTAGGGACGGCATGTGAGGTTTTGAAGGAGATGAAAAAATGCGGGTTTTTATGTGATGAGCACACTTTTGGAAGTGTGCTTAAAGACATTGCGAAGGGGTTTGGATTACGATATGGTCAGCAGGTGCATACGGAGGTTTTGAAGTGTGGCTACCGGGAGAATGTGTACGCCGGGAGTGCCTTATTGGACATGTATGCAAAGTGTAAGAGAATGGAGGATGCTCATGTGGTGTTTGATTGTATGCCGGTGCGGAATTCTGTTTCATGGAATGCGCTGATTGCTGGGTATGCCGAATTGGGTGAGTATGAGATGGTGATTCAGCTTTTTGGTGATATAGAGTGTGAAGGGGTAAGGATTGATGATGGCACACTTGCTCCATTGCTAGCATTGCTTAATGATCCTAGTTTCCGCAAGTTGACTATGCAGGTTCACGGCAAAGTCATGAAAAGTGGGCTAGCATTCAAAATTATAGTGTGTAATGCTCTGATAAATTCGTATTCTGAAGGTGGATCTCTTGAAGATGCTAAGCATGTGTTTGACGGTATGGCTGGGTTCCAAGACCTAGTCACATGGAATTCGTTGCTAGCTGCCTATGTAGTTCATAAGCAAGGCGTCTTTGCTTTGAAAGTTTTCAGTGATATGCAAGCTAGTGGTTTTGAGCCGGATGTTTATACATTTACAAGTGTCATCAGCTGCAGCCTAGATGATGAGCTCGGGAAATCCTTTCATGGACTGATATTTAAAAAGGGGCTGGAAAGATCAGTCCCGATATCGAATTCACTGATGTCTATGTACCTCAAATCCGATAGCAAATCATTGGAAGATGCGTTAAGAATATACGAGTCCATGGAAAAGCGGGATCAGGTCTCTTGGAACTCAATTTTAGCTGGTTTCTCACAAAATGGATTGAGTGAGAATGCATTGGAATGTTTCAAGCAGATGTTGTTAGAGTTGGTGGAAATTGATCAGTATGCATTTTCTGCTGTCTTCAAAGCTTGCTCAGATTTAGCAACACTTCAGTGGGGTCAACAAGTTCACAACTTGGCAATGAAAATGGGAACTGATGTGTTTGACTATGTTGTCAGTTCATTAATCTTTATGTATTGCAAGTGCGACTGCATTGAGGACGCTAGAAAGGCCTTTGATGAAACACCGCAGGACAGTGCTATCATTTGGAATTCTATTATTTTTGGCTTTGCTCAACACGGTCAAGGGAACGCTGCACTTGATTTGTTCTACTCGATGAGGAATAGACTCGTTAAACCAGATCACATCACATTTGTGGCAGTACTTACTGCATGTAGCCATATCGGCTTACTTGGGAAGGTTGCAGCTTATGGTGGTGCAGTACAAGGACTGATTATGAGCGTTGAAAGCCCTTCAGCTTTTATAGAGGACAAGACAATTAATCAGAAGAACAAGTTCGTCAATCACATTTCTATGTACTCATTGCCAAGACCACCTGAAATCGCATCATTTTGGCTTCCGTTGTCATTTTGGTTTTCATCGCCAAGACCGCCAGAAGTAGCTGACCTTGAGGACAAGGTCGATTTTAAGGAGGGAGGAATGTTACGCATTCAAATAAGCAGAAGTTTAGGGACTTAAGCATAATATGTTAGAATGTTAATCAATTGGTATAAAGGATGGAAATGTGTAACCGAAAGAAGAAAAGCAATGAATTAATCATTTCCAGTCTCTATCTTCTCCTCTCTCTCAGCTCTTCGTTCCCTTCTTCTCCCCAACCCTAACTTCTTCCCCAATTCTTCTGTTTCTGGTCACTGATCTTGGGTGTGATATTCGGTATCGCATCATTTTAGGCACCAATGTTAGGCACCTAAGCCCAAGGGAAGAGCTCACCACAAAAGACTAGTCTGATGGATGAGAGAACCCCTAGTGCTTAAGTACCACTAGGTGTGGAAGCACCTAGCCAATGTGGGATTGTAACATTGCCCCACACTTTGGAGACCGACGTCCTCGTCGGCCCACTCTGAGTGGCTTTCACTCTGGCCTCATTGGGCAATCAGGTAGCCCTTTCCCAGGTCGCCCCCTTCGTGTTGGCTCTCAGTGAAAGCACCAAAATGATGCGATACCGAATATCACACCCAAGATCAGTGACCAGAAACAGAAGAATTGGGGAAGAAGTTAGGGTTGGGGAGAAGAAGGGAACGAAGAGTTGAGAGAGAGGAGAAGATAGAGACTGGAAACGATTAATTCATTGCTTTTCTTCTTTCGGTTACACATTTCCATCCTTTATACCAATTGATTAACATTCTAACATATTATGCTTAAGTCCCTAAACTTCTGCTTATTTGAATGCGTAACACCCACCGTCACCATCACGACCGCCGCATCTGGAACAAAATCAAAGCATTCGGCTTTGATTTTGAAATCGTTTCAAGCGATTTTGGCTTCTGCAACCGACGACCGCCGCTTCTGCAACCGACGAACTCCGCTCCTCACTGAAGTGCGTCGGTAAGATCTTCCCTACCTCAAACCCTAATTTAATTTAATCCTGCTTCCGACGAAACTGCGATTTCCAGAAACTTATATCGACTGTGCGATTTCCAGAACTGCGATTTCCAGAAACTGCTTCCGACGAACTCCGCTCCTCACTTCTTGATTGAGAATCTGGTGATGGGCAGGCTGGTTCATTGAGGTCCTTAAATACGAGGTTTGAATTGTATAGATTTAGGTTGATTGGGTTGTAGTTTAAGATTGTTTATTGAGAAATATTTTATGTTGATTTCGTTGGTCGAGTAGTGGAAGTTGATGCATGACAGTATAGGCACAAGGTAACTAATTGTTAAAAATGGTGCATCAAAAGCCGCTAGTTCTTAAGTGATGTTGTTGGTAATCATTTATAATTTTTGCATCAGCATATGTTTTCCATGCAAAAACTTATCTGTGTTCCCTTTTCAATTTCTAGGTTTGGAGTTTTGGGGGTCCGTAACAGGTAAGTTTACTTTATTACTAATGCTAGGATATGTATATTTTGTTTTGAGGATTTATTTATAGTTCATTTTCTTTGATAAAAGGTGCTGATCCTCTACTGATCCCATATATTTTGATGCCTTCTTCGATTTTGTTGATTCCCATTTGGTTCTTATGTTCCTATCTTGTGCCAAGTAATACTTACTTTTATTGTGCTTCATTGAGCCCTCTGCAACCGCATCAGCCTTGGCAGAAATAGTTGGGAATCATCAATTGTGTATGAATTGCTTTTTCCAGTGTTGGTTTGTCGCTTCAGTTCATGAAATTTGGGGGTCTGAGTGGGGCAAAGGATGTGCCCAATACTCTTGATGAGGTGAGTTACTGGAAACAGATATCGTTTATTTGTGCTGTAGCCTGCTGTAGATATCGTTTGTTTTGGTGATGCTACTTTTTTTGTTGTACTATTTTCTTTATAGCAAAGGGCGTACTGTTTTTGTTGTTGTCGGCGGCTTCAAGAATGTGATTTTGAAGGCGAATTGAGCAGTCTACAAAGGTTGATAAGCAAGGCTTATCAACAGCTTGCTTGATGTACAACCTCTTTTTTAGCAAATCAAAATGTTAGCTGGTGAGATAACGTTGGGTGATGGCTGGAGGTGGCTGTTGTGAAGCTGCCATTTTTTTTGGGTGACGCTGAAGCATATAATACCTACTAGAAAGAATCAATTTCCAAGTTTGGTTTATTTATGAAGTTATAAAGTGGATGGACTTATGGAGGTTTCATTAGTATTGGGTTCTAACAGCTATGAAGTTGTATTGGCAGGTATGATGGAGCACTTGGAAAACTAATGGAGAAGCATGGAGAATGTGTGATATCACTAAGCAAATGTATTAATATTATTTAGACTGAGAATGGTGTATATGGATGATGTATAGACATTATTCAGGTCATGTATAAACCACCAATGTTGTATTATTTTTCTTAAGATTTGTGTAAATGACAATTATTCGGCACCTTTGTTAATTATCTATTGCACATTCCTTTGTTTTATGAAACTTCATTCACTTTTTGATGCACATCCTCATTGTTTCATTATTTTGAGAGTTGATTCATGATATGCTGGCACATCCTCATTGTTTCATAATTCATTATTGTTGTAGGCACATCCTCAGAGTCTCTTTATGGTGTTTGTTAAGCAATGTTCATTGTTGGCCAAGGTTCTGAGCAAGATTCCCAAGGGACCATTGAAGGGCAAGAACAAGACAGAGTGATCCCATAAGAGTCAATCGGATGTATTTGTTTTATTAGTGATATTCAAATTGTATCAAGGATGTCGGATAATTGATGCTAAGGATTTGTAGTTCCATTTTGTTTACCAAAATTAGTACTAATTGAAAGTATTTGTAACTATGTGTATAAGTGTTTTGTTCATTTTTTTATTCTACTTATGTTCATTTTTTATAAATGAAATGTTTCAGAATAAATTGCAATCAATTTTTTTATTTGATATGTCATTACCCCCTTATTTCTTCATTACACTGTTATTTCATAAGTCATTACCCCCTTATTTCATAAGTCATTACCCCCTTATTTCATATGTCATTACCCCTTATTTCATAAGTCATTACACCCTTATTTCATAAGTCATTACCTCCTTATTTCATATGTCATTACCCCCTTGTTTCATAAGTCATTACTCCCTTATTTCATATGTCATTACACCCTTATTTCATATGTCATTACACCCTTATTTCATATTCCATTACACCCTTATTTCATATTCCATTACACCCTTATTTCACATGGCATTACACCCTTATTTCATATGTCATTGATGGACCATAATTATACGAATCAAAAACACAATAAAACCCACCAAATTAGACTGTTGGTCTAGTTAACTTTTGCTTGTTAGTTCCTACTTATTTCCACAGGGTATTTTGGCGCTTAGAGAGAAAACACGCTAAGGAGAGGATTTTACGCTGAAAAGATGTTACGAGTGATTCCAAGGTCAAGATCAGACGCCGAACGAAGAAATCTCAAGATCCTGACGTTGAATTACTCAAATTCAAATCCAACCAAGAACAACCAAAGTCAGACCGGAGTGAAATTGGACTGATAGTTTTGTGAAAAGACTGCACAAAACTGTTAGAAAACTCATTCATGGACCAAGTGACCGGCGGCTTTTGGCTTTGTGGTGACTCATGGGTGGCCAAAACCACCCCTTCCTCCTCCATGACCGGCGGCCCAAGGCAAAGGGTGGCAAAGCCACCAAAAGTCCCCTCCATTTGGACTTGAAACCGGCGGCTTTTGAGCCACCACAAGAAGATGACAAGTGGTGGCCTTCTCCTCCACATGCTCCTCCCCTCCTCCTCTACCCTTGGATGCAACACCACATGCCACCATCTTGGCCCTCTATCCTCCTCCCCTTTGGCTATAAATGGGAGCTCACCCCTCCTCATTTCATCACCACCACAATCCTCAAATCAACAATTCACTTCTCTCTCTAAGTTTGTGTTACTTTGTAAGGTTGGTTTTGGAAATAATACTCCTGTTTGTTCTTGAGTATTATACGCTTTGAAATAATACTCCTGTTTGTTCTTGAGTATTATACTGTTTAGAGAATACTCCTGTTGGTTCTTGAGTATTCAGTAGGAATTAGGAATACTCCTGTTGGTTCTTGAGTATTCCACCCCTTTCCTTTCTTACTGTTTTAAAAAACCCCCGAGTATTTAGCTATGATATCCTCTTCCATGGATAATCGTAGCTAAACTCTCTATTCGGTTAAAGGGGCATACTTGTATTGTAAAATGTTTTAGATCCTGCACCTAGTGCATCTTTGTGTTCAAAACTTGTTCTGTGCCATATATAGTCAGAATTTCCAAGGTTGAGTGGAAGCTGTAACAAGCAAAGCTCTTCCGTGGGAATTCGTGAACATACTCGGGTAGTGGAAGCTGTAACAAGCAAAGCTATCTGAGGAGTTCGACTTATCTTAAAAACCATTTGGGAAATCGTAACAGAAGATCAAATGGATGCACAAAAGGCTAAGATACTTCGAAAGGAGGAATTAGTCTGAAGTAGAACAAGTGTTTTCAACGATGTTGCAAGTCTTGCGCTCAGAAATGGCCTCGATTCATCTTTGAACACTTAGTATGATCATTAGCGGTCAATGATAAACAACTATGATACAAGGCCCCTGAAACCGAATGTTTTCCTTGAATTACAAAAAACCCCCTGTATTTACTTTTATTTACTTAGTATACACTGTTCGATCAACTACAACCATCAACCGCTCATCTACCGGAGGACTCACCAATCACGCATCACCCACTGTAAGTCTTCTTCCCTTAACTCCTTTACTTTCAATATTTTAATTTCTGTAATTTACTTTCCTGCACTCAAAACCAAAAAAACCAAAAACAGTAGCTTAGTTAATCGCGCTAAAATCTCAATCAACCTAAAACACGCTCCCTCGCTGTACAAATCCCTCAAAGAACAACGTATCCCCCTAATTCCCTTGGGTTCGACCCCTACTTACCACTAGCTACCCAGTAGTGAAGTCGCGAGTAGCGGAAAATATAAATTTATTTGTACAGAGAACATTGCACCTTAACGACAGTGCAGTGGGCTCCGTCAAATTGGCGCCGTTGCCGGGGAATTAGCCATCAGATAAGTTGTTCTTTCCCTCCCATGTCCTCATGACGCAACCCCCTTCATATGCATGGACAACACGACATCTTCCATTGTTCGGAGGTACGGATGGAGAAGACCCAGTACAACACTGCCGAAACTTTCACCACGTTTGCCACTTCATTAAACCTGCAAATGAAATATTAGAGGAATTTAAGCTTAAATGCTTCAAATTCTCTCTAACTGATTTTGCGACGATCTGGTATTACACGTCAACCGCTAGCAGTGTAGTACATTTTGTGGACCTCTGCGTTCCATTTCTGAAGGAATTCTCCCCTCCATCCTTACGACAACAAACCCGAGAAAAGATAATGTGCCTGCAACAATCCCGGGATGAGACCTTGGACGAATACTACACGGGCTATGACACCATCGTCTCAAGCTGCCCGCACCATGGATTCACGAAGAAAGTTCTGCTTCAAAGATTTCTTCGTGGGATGAAGGCCGATGATCTGACAAGGATAAACGAAGCAATGAGAAGATCTGCCAGGAACTTAACCATTGCAGACATGTGGAATCTCATAAATGACCTGGCCGCAGCCACAAAACGAATACCCGAGGCTGACGAAGAGATGCAGACAGAAGGAGAAGAAACTCCCGAGCCATCAGAAGAGACCCCCGAACCATCAGAAGACTGGGATATAGAAAGTATCGGGAGCAACGAGGAAGTGTCAGCAATGGAAGAAGTCCAGAATACCACCGACATGCTGTCAAAGCCATACCCAGCTATCATCACTCAAGCAGCAGAAACCATATATGACCAGTTCCTCACAAACAGACACGATGAAGCAGAACCGAGCCTTAAGATGCAAGCTTCCCGACTTTTCCCCTCGATCAATAGGCAAATCGCTGAAAACTATGTGATCCATGAAGAGGCTGAAAAAAGGATGGGAAAAGGGCCTGAGCAGAACGACTCCTCAGTTGAGCATGTTTTCGCCATGACTGGACACGATAGCCCTAAGCATCAGAAAACCCAGTTCAAAAGGCTAGTGGTCAAAGGTCCCTCGCCTTCTCAGAGACGTTGGAAGGAGACACCACCAGAACAACGGGAACTGGATCCAGGCACATCTGCTCACAAGAAATCGGGTAAAGGCAAGGCAAGAAGCAACGCAGGAATAGTGGCAAAATTTGACCTAAGCCACCCATGGGATCCCAACCAGTGATCCAGGAACAAGGTACTGTCGAGCCAACGACGTTAAACAAGTGCACTGGTCGGGAGGTAACCCGACACTATCTTACTTTCTGTCTTTTTATTTTCTGTCTTTTAGTTTTCATCAATAAGTCGCTCTCACCCACTTGGTGCATAGAATGATTGACTATTTAGGAATTGGTTTTTGGAGCACGATCGGATCAGCCAGGCAGCTTCCGTGAACTACCGGGCCTGCGCTGAGAGTTCAAGGCCCCAGCCAAACTCCCTCGATTATCCAGCCTCATGCCATTCGACACAATAAGGGAGTTCTGATCTTACCTTTCCTTAAATATCATTTCCTTCTCGTAATTGTCTGCTTGCATGGCTTTTGAACTAAGTAGTGCTGAAAGGCACGCCTTCGTTCAAAGTGTGGGGTGAGAACCGCATGTGTACATAAATAAACAACATGTTTTTTTAATAGTATCTTTTTGAAAATATGAACTTGAGAATGTGAAAAAGATAGGCCGCAATTCATGCATTTACCTTGTGAAAATTCAACTGTCTAAAAACTTAGAACGTAACTTCTCATTTGTCCCTTTGTGCTGAGATAAACTAGGGATGTGGAGTTGATAGAAATGCCCTAGAGAGGCTTGGCAAGCAATCGAAGGACTGAATTTCACTATATGGTTTACGAAGTCAGTGGAGGCTGCACTTTGGGTTTTTCAGTTGAGTCAAGAGTCAGCTCCGCCATGCAGTGTTTATGCATAAAAAATGAAGAAGGCGGGACGGGAATCAAACCGTCCTATCTCTAGTCAAAGTAGCCAGGAAAATAAATGAGCGACCCTCATTTTGACTCGCGCGAAACGGCAATGATGAGAGAGAGCGGGGAGGTATTTCCATAGGCTTGCGGGCGATGATTGGACCTCCCAAAAAGGCTTGAGAAAATGGACTAGCAAAGCCACAAAAAGGCGAAAAGCTCGAAGAAGCAAATCAAGAGGCCAAAGGCCCAAAATTGTGAAGGTTTTAACCGAACAAAAAAGTGAAGTACTCAAAGAGTCAAATCAAAGGCCAAAGGCCGATTCACTACAAAAGCAGTCCCTCGCCAAAAAAGAAAGAAATCAAAAAGGCTCAACTCATCTGCGAAACCCGAACCGAATCACGTGCTAGAGAAAGCTACAAGGAAACCATATAGTGCGAGACAGTCCAGAGGTTGCAGTCCAGGAGCCTAAAAAGGGCTATCTCCCGAAACATCCAGAATAATTTGCATCTCGGCACGAAGGTACACGTATCAAGTTACTTCTATTTATTTACACAGTTCAATTTGGTAATAAGTAAGCAATGCATGAATTAGGATAAATCGAGTCCCACAGTCTAATTTTCATATTTTAAAACCAAACTTAGAGTGCCGCCCTTTAATAGCATTGTTCGGGACGAACAACTAAAAGTGTGGGGTGATCTGATGGACCATAATTATACGAATAAAAAACACAGTAAAACTCACCAAATTATACTGTTGGTCTAGTTAACTTTTGCTTGTTAGTTCCGATTTATTTCCACAGGTTATTTTGGCGCTTAGAGAGAAAACACGCTAAGGAGAGGATTTTACGCTGAAAAGATGTTACGAGTGATTCCAAGGTCAAGATCAGACGCCGAACGAAGAAATCTCAAGATCCTGACGTTGAATTACTCAAATTCAAATCCAACCAAGAACAACCAAAGTCAGACCGGAGCGAAATTGGACTGATAGTTTTGTGAAAAGACTGCACAAAACTGTCAGAAAACTCATTCATGGACCAAGTGACCGGCGGCTTTTGGCTTTGTGGTGACTCATGGGTGGCCAAAACCACCCCTTCCTCCTCCATGACCGGCGGCCCAAGGCAAAGGGTGGCAAAGCCACCAAAAGTCCCCTCCATTTGGACTTGAAACCGGCGGCTTTTGAGCCACCGCAAGAAGATGACAAGTGGTGGCCTTCTCCTCCACATGCTCCTCCCCTCCTCCTCCACCCTTGGATGCAACACCACATGCCACCATTGATCGGTCAAATTCTTGACCTATTATTCACTTCATTCGATGATGTATTATGTTTGTTTTCCCGACATTTTATTGTCATTTGATCTCTTTTCTAGTGTTTCAGGTCATATATCATATATCTAATACTTTTGGATTGACCCGAAGTAAAGCAAAGCAATCGGTACAGATTTGGGCAAAAATAGGACAAAACAGGGCAGACAGACCTTTGCAACGTATTTTGCACATACAGGTCGCAATTGGTGTGCAAATGAGTCGAAATTTAGCTTGTTGGAAAGCTAATTCAATTCCCTACAACTTTGTAGTTTTTACCAAGAGCAGATTCGAAGGTTTAGAATTCCAAAAAGGCAAAACAAGTCAGCCCGTTACAAGTTCAGCAGCCGTTACACCTTGAGCTGTAACGGCTGTAACGGGCATGAATTTTCTCAGAGATTTTTGCTTAGCCCGTTACAGTTGTTACACCCAGCTGTAACGGGTGTAACGGCCCCGTCAAAGTATTTTGCACGTAGAGATCTCATACGGTGTCCAAATTGGTTGATTCAAAGCTTGTTGGAAAGATAATTCAAAGGGCTACAACTTTGTAGTTTAGGCCAAGATCCAATTCGGAGGTTAAGACCATGATAAATCGACCCAAAGTTGCTGCGTTTCTTCCAAATCCGTTTTTGGCAAGTTCTGATTCTTTTTGGCAATAGAGCAGTTTTTGGGCTTTTGGCCCTTTTTGGGAAAGCTATAAAAGAGCAACGATCAGATTAGTGTGTGGTTGTTGATTCTTTGGAGAAAAACCCTAACTTGGGAGAGAAGACAGAGCTTTCAGCGTGAGGATCAACGAGCTTCATTGTTTACGGTTTACTCGTTCTTCCCTTCTTTACACTGTTTTTGGTTTAATCACCATGAATAGTGAGTAGTCTTCTCTATTCCGGGATCCTACGGATCCCGTGCTATGTAACCCTAACTCTCATGTGATCAATTGAAGTTCATTATTTTTGCAATTCAAATATTCAACTTCATTGTGTACTTAATTTTATCGTTCTATGCATGTATTTACATCAAAGGGTATGTTTGCATTGATAGAACGTATTTAGGTTATATGCCGAAAGGTGGATGGGCCCTAGGGATTAACCGGATTCGCATGAAATTGATGTTAGGTCATGTTTACATGATTTAATAGGAAAACCTTTAATTTAATAAATCGAAATCATTGATAATCCGTGGATGGGCGGCGTTCAACGATTGAGATTAATCTAGACAATGATCCGTGGATGGGCGGCTTGTCTAGTGTTATTTCGGTTATATTCCATATTCGATAGCATGAATAATTAACGTAGAATGATTGCATGATTAGTGGGGTTAGCACGGGTGAAGTACGGATTCTGGGATTCTTTCTCTGATTTAATACAACCATTTATTTTTTGCTATTTAATTCCTACTTGTTTCAACACCACAAAACCTTTTGTCATTCGGAATAGCTAAATAGGTCACACTGTTTGCTAGTATTCATACGCATTGCTCCTAGGATCGACCCTTGGCTTACCAAGGTTTATAAATTTTGTTTGACTGCAATTGAACCCCTAAAACTCATTACTTTGACAACTATAAAGGGTTAAAAATACGCTTGTCAAAATGACGCCGTTGCCGGGGAGCAGCGTTTAGTGTGATATTAGATTTAACTTGTGTAGTTTAGACTATTCCATTTTTTGTATATACTTCCTTGTACATACTCTATATACTTCTGACCTTCACTAATCACTCTTATTTTGAATGTTGCGAGGATGTTCTCTTTTGGTCATCAAGACGCCTACCCAAGGGAAGAGCCTTATTGTCAGACATATTCGTATGATGCAAATTGGGAAGGAAATCAAAATCAGTTCTATGATCAACCATATTATCAAGATGACCACTACTATGAGAATTACCATGACCAGTCGCAGCAGCATCAGTTTTATGATTCACATCCATATCAAGATGATCATTATTATGAGGACTACCAGAATTACTCGCAGCAGCAACAGTCTCACGACCACCACCTCTGGATGAGTGATCGAGGTAATCCTAAGGACAAGAGGAGTGTGCATGATCCCTACCTCGCTGATAGAACAAAGGATATCGCTGAGTTAACCAACGCAGTAAAGATGCTTGCTGCTGAAATAAAAAATCTGAAGATAGACTCCTCTGTGAAGTCATCTGTAGTCGCCAATGTGATTGTTTACTGTGAAGTATGTGGTTCTCCTTCTCATTTCGCAGATGACTATCCGGTGATAAGACGAGAAATCAGCAACAGAAATCAGGAGGACGCCAACTTTGTAGGGCGCACCAATCAAGGTAATCAGTATAACAACCAGCCCCAACAGCAACAAAATCAGAATTCATGGCAATACAACTATCAGTCGCAGCAACAACCTCAAAATACGGTGAATCATCGCATTTAGAGTCTATATTGGCTAGCTTCTTAGCGGAGCAAGAGAGGATATCAGTGGAGCAAGATAGGCGAGCTCAAGAGCGACAAGCCAGACTCGATAATATTATAGGGACGGTGGAGCAACTCCCAATTAAGCAAAGAATACTGAAAGACCAGTTGGAGCAACAAGCTACGGCAGCCACCAATGCATGCAGAGATGAGGACATTGAGATGGGAATGGCCAACCATCAAGAAGTTCAAGTCTATGAAGCATATTCATCTTCAGCTTTATTTCGAATCGACGTGGAAGATGACCAGGATACGAGAATGCTCTCTACACTAGAACAACCTGTTTGTGAGGATGGTTTTGAGGCGTTTAGAATGGTTGCCAAGGCTTACACTGAGTTGGAGGATGATGAGTTTTGTACTGACGACGTCTCAGAATATGAAGATGCATCTCCTTCCACTACGAGCGCTTCTACAGGTCATTTAGATGAACAGACAGAGGAGAACATCGTTCCACCAGTGTCTTTGGGCGCTGAAGAGCCATCAGGGGATCATAGATACGAAGACTTTGTTGATGTGTACATGAGCTCGTTTAAAGAGGGCCCTCGCATACGCCTGAATACGATGGTGAAGGAATACTCTGAAGTATATGCACTTGAAATCTTATCTAAAGAGTATAAAGGAAGTGTTCTTACTAGAGCTAGCGCTGAATATATTTATCTTGACACACCGCCTCCAGACAAGTTTCGACAGTTCTTGCCTTACGTCTTGGAACTGTTGATAGGGAGTTTCTGCAGCCCCTTGGTTCTTAAGGGTCTTAAATTTTTGAAGAGACTGCATGCTCTGCTCGACGTTCATGTCATACTAGATGGACGTAAATTTCAATGGGATTTGAAGGTGGATTGACACTACCTCCCTTGCTGAGTCTCGCCAAGACGTTAAACTAGGTCTCTTTGGGGAGTAACCCGCGCTGTAAGTATTAGTTATTTTTCATTTTTTATTTGCATTGTATGTGGACATTTCAAGGTTCTAAGTGTGGAGTGCACCAGCCCCTTCACGATTTTCGATGCTAACCTATTACTTGTGAAGCTCTGTGTTTTTATCTTTATATCTACCAGCTCACAAGTCGTGTTTCACTCCCCGAGCATCGCTTAACCTCCATGGACATCGCGTCATCACACACGAGTGAAGTTCCTATACGCTTATTTTCTCTTTTATTTCTTTGCTTAGGGACTAAGCTCATTTTTAAGTGTGGAGTGGGTAGCGCATAGTCACATTCATAGCATGTCACACATTCCTCGTTTTCTACGATACTCCTTGACGGATTGACATTCCTTTGGATTCGAAGGCTAGGACTTGAAATAGTAAAAATCGTGTGTGTATTCTCTTGAGTCAGTGTCATTGCTAGCCCTTTACTATCACATGTTCTACGTATTTCTTAAAGCATGTTTTAGACTTGAAATTAGTAAGCACAGGTTCAAAAATGTCAAAAACTTAAAATTGCATATCTTTTTCCAAGGTGACCTTAGTACTAGTATGTTTTTCTCTACATTCGTCGTGGTTTGCATGCACCCGCCTTTATTCAAACACTATGTCAAGATTTAAGTGTGGAGTTAGACAATTGACCTTCAAGTTTTCCCCTAAAAAACAAAGTTCTTAATTTTGAAAAGTGGGTGAAACATTGGCCTCAAGCATAGTTGTTTTTGAAAGAAAACCAGTTTGAACGAAAAAATGCTTTTGTTGATTCTGCGAAAGCAGAAAATACCAAGGACCTGGTGAGAAAAGTCACCCCTGGTATATGGAAAACACTCTTGAAACAAATTCTGCCCCCTTCGGCTTGATATAGTGTAATTCCATCCTCTCAATGCGTGCAAATCATAGCTTATCTTGAGAATTCGTGTACTAGAAACTAAGGGACGATCCTCGTGCTTGCACTGAATTTTTGATACAAATTTTCGTTCTATTTTTCAGAAAATTCTTAAGCCAAGCTCCTCTTCTCTTTCGGGTCATTGCCTAGTCGTTGGCACTTGAGAATGAGCTGTGCGCCAAGAGCCCGTGGACTATCCCTAGATAGCATAGGTGAATGGCGAGCATGTTTTGTGTAACTATTCATGTTCTTTATACGTTGCTATAGAACTATTTAGAACATGTGATTAGTCGATTGCTAGCCGTGTGTATTGACCGTTTGAATGCATAACTCGTTTAATCTACGATTATCTGAAAACTTTGATGAAGATGTTTGACTTGAAGTTGAGGTAACACGATGAATCCGAGGGATGACATGACTTTACTGTGACTCGTTGAGCATCATTCATGCATACACGTTAGTTAGTTGTATAGGGAATTTGTAGGTAGTCTCATTCCTAAAAATCTTCACGAGACTATACTCGTCCTACTAGGGCAGCCTAGGGGTTTAAAGGCTTGATGCATATGCTAAATGCATTCGTGTCCTCTACGACAGTGAGTTATCTTTTTATTTTTTGTTTTAGTTAGAATTGATCACATGACACTTGAGTGGGTAACTATTCTGCAGATTTATTGACTTGTGCTTAATGTTTGTTCGGGACGAACAAATTCTAAGTGTGGAGTGTTTGGATCGGTCAAATTCTTGACCTATTATTCACTTCATTCGATAATGGATTATGTTTGTTTTCCCGACATTTTATTGTCATTTGATCTCTTTTCTAGTGTTTCAGGTCATATATCATATATCTAATACTTTTGGATTGACCCGAAGTAAAGCAAAGCAATCGGTACAGATTTGGGCAAAAACAGGACAAAACAGGGCAGACAGACCTTTGCAACGTATTTTGCACCTACAAGTCGCAATTGGTGTGCAAATGAGTCGAAATTTAGCTTGTTGGAAAGCTAATTCAATTCCCTACAACTTTGTAGTTTACACCAAGAGCAGATTCAAAGGTTTAGACCTCCAAAAAGGCAAAACAAGTCAGCCCGTTACAAGTTCAGCAGCCGTTACACCTTGAGCTGTAACGGCTGTAACGGGCATGAATTTTCTCAGAGATTTTTGCTTAGCCCGTTACAGTCGTTACACCCAGCTGTAACGGGTGTAACGGCCCCGTCAAAGTATTTTGCACGTAGAGATCTCATACGGTGTCCAAATTGGTTGATTCAAATCTTGTTGGAAAGATAATTCAAAGGGCTACAACTTTGTAGTTTAGGCCAAGATCCAATTCGGAGGTTAAGACCATGATAAATCGACCCGAAGTTGCTGCGTTTCTTCCAAATCCGTTTTTGGCAAGTTCTGATTCTTTTTGGCAATAGAGCAGTTTTTGGGCTTTTGGCCCTTTTTGGGAAAGCTATAAAAGAGCAACGATCAGATTAGTGTGTGGTTGTTGATTCTTTGAAGAAAAACCCTAACTTGGGAGAGAAGACAGAGCTTTCAGCGTGAGGATCAACGAGCTTCATTGTTTACGGTTTACTCGTTCTTCCCTTCTTTACACTGTTTTTGGTTTAATCATCATGAATAGTGAGTAGTCTTCTGTATTACGGGATCCTACGGATCCCGTGCTATGTAACCCTAACTCTCATGTGATCAATTGAAGTTCATTATTTTTGCAATTCGAATATTCAACTTCATTGTGTACTTAATTTTATCGTTCTATGCATGTATTTACATCAAAGGGTATGTTTGCATTGATAGAACGTATTTAGGTTATATGCCGAAAGGTGGATGTGCCCTAGGGATTAACCGGATTCGCATGAAATTGATGTTAGGTCATGTTTACATGATTTAATAGGAAAGCCTTTAATTTAATAAATCGAAATCGTTGATAATCCGTGGATGGGCGGCGTTCAACGATTGAGATTAATCTAGACAATGATCCGTGGATGGGCGGCTTGTCTAGTGTTATTTCGGTTATATTCCATATTCGATAGCATGAATAATTAACGTAGAATGATTGCATGATTAGTGGGGTTAGCACGGGTGAAGTACGGATTCTGGGATTCTTTCTCTGATTTAATACAACCATTTATTTTTTGCTATTTAATTCCTAGTTGTTTCAACACCACAAAACCTTTTGTCATTCGGAATAGCTAAATAGGTCACACTGTTTGCTAGTATTCACACGCATTGCTCCTAGGATCGACCCTTGGCTTACCAAGGTTTATAAATTTTGTTTGACTGCAATTGAACCCTTAAAACTCATTACTTTGACAACTATAAAGGGTTAATAATACGATTGTCAAAATGGGTGCGTTTGCCGGGAGTCGAACCCGGGTCTATTGCTTGGAAGGCAATTATCCGGACCGTTGGACTACAAACGCCGTTACAGCCGTCATGCATACACGTTGGCCCTCCATCCTCCTCCCCTTTGGCTATAAATGGGAGCTCACCCCTCCTCATTTCATCACCACCACAATCCTCAAATCAACAATTCACTTCTCTCTCTAAGTTTGTGTTACTTTGTAAGTTTGGTTTTGGAAATAACACTCCTGTTTGTTCTTGAGTATTATACGCTTTGAAATAATACTCCTGTTTGTTCTTGAGTATTATACTGTTTAGAGAATACTCCTGTTGGTTCTTGAGTATTCAGTAGGAATTAGGAATACTCCTGTTGGTTCTTGAGTATTCCACCCCTTTCCTTTCTTACTGTTTTCAAAAACCCCCGAGTATTTAGCTATGATATCCTCTTCCATGGATAATCGTAGCTAAACTCTCTATTCGGTTAAAGGGGCATACTTGTATTGTAAAATGTTTTAGATCCTGCACCTAGTGCATCTTTGTGTTCAAAACTTGTTCTATGTGCCATATATAGTCAGAATTTCCAAGGTTGAGTGGAAGCTGTAACAAGCAAAGCTCTTCCGTGGGAATTCGTGAACATACTCGGGTAGTGGAAGCTGTAACAAGCAAAGCTATCTGAGGAGTTCGACTTATCTTAAAAACCATTTGGGAAATCGTAACAGAAGATCAAATGGATGCACAAAAGGCTAAGATACTTCGAAAGGAGGAATTAGTCTGAAGTAGAACAAGTGTTTTCAACGATGTTGCAAGTCTTGCGCTCAGAAATGGCCTCGATTCATCTTTGAACACTTAGTATGATCATTAGCGGTCAATGATAAACAACTATGATACAAGGCCCCTGAAACCGAATGTTTTCCTTGAATTACAAAAAACCCCCTGTATTTACTTTTATTTACTTAGTATAAACTGTTCGATCAACTACAACCATCAACCGCTCATCTACCGGAGGACTCACCAATCACGCATCACCCACTGTAAGTCTTCTTCCCTTAACTCCTTTACTTTCAATATTTTAATTTCTGTAATTTACTTTCCTGCACTCAAAACCAAAAAAACCAAAAACAGTAGCTTAGTTAATCGCGCTAAAATCTCAATCAACCTAAAACACGCTCCCTCGCTGTACAAATCCCTCAAAGAACAACGTATCCCCCTAATTCCCTTGGGTTCGACCCCTACTTACCACTAGCTACCCAGTAGTGAAGTCGCGAGTAGCGGAAAATATAAATTTATTTGTACAGAGAACATTGCATCTTAACGACAGTGCAGTGGGCTCCGTCAGCCATCACACCCTTATTTCATATTCCAATACACCCTTATTTCATATGTCATTACACCCTTATTTCTATATCATTACACCCTTATTTCATAAGTCATTACACCTTATTTCATATTCCAATACACCCTTATTTCATATGCCATTACACCCTTATTTCATATGTCATTACACCCTTATTTCATATGTCATTACACCCTTATTTCATAAGTCATTACACCCTTATTTCATATGCCATTACACATTCATTTCATATTCCATTACACCCTTATTTCATATGTCATTACACCTTTATTTGATATGTCATTACACCCTTATTTCATATTCCAATACACCCTTATTTCATATGACATTACACACTTAGTTCATATGGCATTACACCCTTATTTCATATGGCATTACACCCTTATTTCATATTGCATTACACCCTTATTTCATATTCCAATACACCCTTATTTCATATGACATTACACCCTTATTTCATATTCCAATACACCCTTATTTCATATGTCATTACACTCTTATTTCATATGTCATTACACCCTTATTTCATATTTCATTACACCCTTATTTCATATGGCATTACACCCTTATTTCATATGCCATTACACCCTTATTTTATATTCTAATACACCCTTATTTTATAAGTCATTACCCCCTTATTTCATAAGTCATTACCCCCTTATTTCATAAGGCATTACCCCCTTGTTTCATAAGTAATTACCCCCTTGTTTCACAACTCATTACCCCCTTATTTCATAAGTCATTACCCCCTTATTTCATAAGTCATTATCTCCTTATTTCATAAGTCATTACCCCCTATTTCATAAGTCATTACCCATCTGCACTTTCGTTCCAATCAATCAATTAACCCATCTGCACTTTCGTTCGACTCAATCAATGAAACAATCAATTTCATAATTAAAATTGTAAATATGAGAAATCAAGTAATAATAATAAAACTATTTAATAATAATTTCTTTACTCATCCAATCATCAATTAATGATGCTTTTTCAATGAGGGTGTAATGATATATTAATATTATTACTTAATAATAATAAAACTAATTAAATTAATACATAAGTCATTACCCCTTGTTTCTCCATAACACATCTGCTGCACATTCGTTTACATTCACGAAGGGACCTAATTTACTAACACAACGGATGTATTTACATAACCTTCGTTTAAAGTAACACAAATAAATACACCTTCGTTGCTAACACATGTTCTGGTTGAATGTTAATAACACAATTTTATGCACGCTCGTTTACAATTTTTACATAAAATCGGGTTTCAAAAAATTCGCAAGAAATTTAATTGTAGCATTCGATCTTTCATTATAAGACTGAAGCTGAGTCGGGCTTTTTCATCAGATGTAGGATTCTAGGTGGAGGAAATTTTCCGTTGTGGCCTGCTCAAACTTCTTCAACTCTTTCCTTGCACAATCTAATCCAGAATTGTTGCAGTGAAAACGTCACTATATGTAGCAGCAATCTTTGATGCCTCATAAGGAAGTGCACCTGATTACAAACAATTCTAATTCGTAACAAATAACACAAAATGGCCGTGCACTGTACACTCCAAAAGTCAAATGGTGATACAATTAACGGCACATGAGTAGATCAATTTCTACCAAGATAATAGCAGTACAAGGGTATAGAACCTTCAAATGAACAACATAAATCAGAACACGAAAATGCTTGGAGAACTAATCACTCACTTTTACGTTAATCTTACATGGTTGAGTAAAAGTTCAGTCAGCAGCATTTGGTCTGCACTTATTGTAAACCACAGAGTAAACCACATACAATCTGTTCTGCGCTTTTAGCTTCTATGAAGCTTGAACATTAATGAAAGATAAATGGTTACCGACATGACTGCCCTCGTTGGTGCATTCAATGGTGAAAATACTTAAATGGAGATGTATCCATTTGCATAAAGCATAACTTGGTATCAACATCCAGTTTCTGCCAGAGAACAACAACATCATAAAAATATAACCAAATCCTAAAACATAACCCCCAGTCACTCGCATAATTTTCAAACAAAATGTACAAATGACTAAATTTCAATCTTAAATTTACAACATCTCCTTACACAAATGTCACCAACTCCCACCATTGAAACTCAGTCTGCTTATTAGTAACAGGCCACAAACCTTCGCATAGGATTTAAAGTTTAAGCCAATCCAAATGGAGAACACTGCATTTTAGGGAATGCGATAACGAAAAACACTGCAGTTCCCGTTGTGGGTCTGGGAAGAAATCAACGGAATCTCTGGATGATGTACGAACAAATGCATCAGTTTATATCTGAATCTCACATTTCAAACAACACACGATTTTACAACAACATCAACAATACACTTAAATCTAAACACATATCTCAGTTATCAGAAACCAAAACTAATCAAACAATTTTTCTAAAAAATTGTACAGATGCGATTTTTAACAACCCACCTCATTCAGCTTGTTCCCCTGAGCTTGAAACTCATCAGAAACCCGATGTCGAAACCGATCTAGGTACTCACGTCGAAACGGAACTCGATCTGGATATCATCAATTGTAGCCTCTTCAAATTAGGGTTCACTGGTGACAAGAGAATGTGAACCCAGTGAAATCGATTTCGTTTCCAGAATCGAAATGTAGAACGTGTCAGAATACATTCCTACGAACCACGATTAACACCGTCGAACGCCCCTGCCCTAATGAACTCTGCGACCCTTCCAACACCCTTCCACGCTCGGCGGCGCCGCCTTCTAACACCCTTCGCCCCTAAAATCGGAAACTATGGATTGTTCGTTTTTCAAAATCAAAATCGAAAAGCAAAATGAAGAGAGAAAACGGAGAGAACTGCGGTTCACAAAAAAAAAAGGAAAGAGGAGAGAGATGATGTTGTCAGGGAGTGAGAAAAGCAAAAAGCAAAGTCAGATTTTGCAAAATCATTACATTCCAAATTCCCAAATTATCCCTTAATAAATTTCCTCCAACAATTACTTTTTCACTGCCACATCACCATTTTGATTGGCTCACAGGCTGCCTCACGGTACTATTCTACCAACCTGCCTCAACGGAGTGCTCCCCTATATAATATTATATATATCTTTTGTAAAATTTGATCAAACATGTATCTTTGGTCACTATTTTTGTGAGCTTAACCTCCGAATTTCATCTTGGAGTCAACATAAAAGTTAAAGAACATTCAATTCGCTTTCTATCCATATAAAGAACATCTTAAACGGACACCGGATGACGCCTCTATGAGCTTTCGAAGGTTGGCTCGGACCCCTCAATTTTGGCTAATTTCGATCAATCATCCATCTTTGGTGACTGTTTTTATCAGCTTAACTGTCACATTTCATCTTTAAGTAAACATGAAAGTTGTAGAGCATTCAGTAAGATTTCTATACATATATGGATCATCTTCAACGAATACCGGATGACGCCTCTATGAGCTTTAGAAGACTGACTCGGACCCCTCAATTTCGACAAATTTCAATTAATCATCTATCTTTGGTCGCTATTTTTATCGGCATAACCTCCGAATTTCATCTTGAGTTAAACATGAAAATTATAGAACATTCAACTAGCTTTTGATCCATATGTAGATCATCTTCAATGGACATCGGATGACACCCTTATGAGCTTCAGAAGGTTGGTTGATCATTAGCGGACCTTGTTGTTCGGAAAAAAAATTGCCGGATCATTAGCGGATCTTTTTTTTGCCGGATCCGACTTATATATCATTGTTGTTCGAAAAAAAAATTTGAGACCCCCTCAGACGAAGCTCTGGATCCGCCACTGCCTACAGAGGTAATAAAAGGTAGAGAACACCATGTCCACCATTGTAGCATAAATCAGTTCATAACGTCTTGTCTGACCCTATGACGAGGAAGCTTTGAAAAGAGTCGTCTCGAGACAACCAATTAGTTAATGTTGGTATCACTTGCGATTATGATGATTTTTATAAATATAAAAGTGGAGTTTTTAAAATTCAGATACGGGGCACTGTGGATCACATTGTAATCATAGTGGGGTACGACAGAAAGATCCCATATTGAATCGTGCGCAATTCATGGGAAGCAATGAGGCGAAGGTGGGTATATGAAGATGTTTCGTAATACCAAAAGAAGGACAGGACTACGTGGATTGAGCATGGAGCCAATATATCCTATTATCATATTATGTGAGCATTAATATAGTTTGAATCATCCGGAGCTGACGGAGCTGGTAGAGTTGCAAATGACTATCTTGTTTTCTATTTCAGTGATGACTCATATCTGTAATAATGTTTGTTTTCCCTTGTTGGTTAGCAACCTAGGGTTTTGAAGATCCAAAAATTCTTGCGAGGGAGATGGTTTTTATTGGTAGTCAAATACAAAGTTTTGTGCATCAGAAATTCAACTATGGATCACAAAAGAAAAAAACTTACTTCTTAATTTAACTTAGTTTATTTTCTGTTTTAAACTCTTTATTTTGCAAATTGTTTTCTAAGGAAAGATGTATAGATTTCACTAAAGATAAACGCCATGGGCACTGTCACACAAAAAGTCATACCAATAACCAAATCAGGGCCAAAAATAAACTAAACTATAAAATTAAACAAAAGGTTATATACAAGTGACAACATTCTATTGTTAATACAGTTAAAAAAAACTACTCCCTATCAAAACTACCCAATATTACCCAAATCCAAATGCAGCCACTACGAGTAGCAAAATAAAATATCTTTTAGCACATTTTCAAGGTGTGCATAACAATTCAACTAGGGGTGGACAAAACCCGACCCGATCCGACCCGGTTCACTTAATATCGGGTTAGGATCCACTTAACTCACCCGGTATAATTTTCGGGTCGGGTTAGGGTTGAGGCTCGGGTTATCAGATTTCATAAGTAATATAAAAAATACTAAATTTTTAATGAGTTCAAACCTTATACCCCATCTGAATAAAAATTTATTTGTGTTATCGTGATATATCACACTACATATGAATATGTAATTGATTTGCAATGAAAAATAAAACTATAATACTAAACTTTAAAGTATTTAGGGTGCGGTTCAGGTACAAACCAAATTATAAATAAAAACTACAAACCGATTATAAAGCCGACACGTGTCCCAGTTTAGTCGAAATCCCGGAGAAAACACGGAGGGGTATAATAGTCATTCCACACTAATGGGTATAAAACCTAATAATGTTATTTTCAATTTAGTCCAAAAATTGTTAGTGTTCAGACTTAAAATACTGATGTTCAGACTTAAAAATACTTAATAATCAGACTTAAATGGTAGTGTTCAGACTTAAATGGTAGTGTTCAGACTTAAAAATACTTAATAATCAGACTTAAATGGTAGTGTTCAGACTTAAAAAGGTAGTGTTCAGACTTAAAAAAAGTAGTGTTCATACTTAAAAATACTTAATAATCAGACTTAAATGGTAGTGTTCAGACTTAAAAAAGGTAGTGTTCAGACTTAAATGGTAGTGTTCAGACTTAACTGGTAGTGTTCAGACTTAAAAAAGGTAGTGTTCAGACTTAAATGGTAGTGTTCAGACTTAAATGGTAGTGTTCAGACTTAAAAATACTTAATAATCAGACTTAAATGGTAGTGTTCAGACTTAAATGGTAGTGTTCAGACTTAAAAATACTTAATAATCAGACTTAAATGGTAGTGTTCAGACTTAAAAAAGGTAGTGTTCAGACTTAAATGGTAGTGTTCAGACTTAAATGGTAGTGTTCAGACTTAAAAATACTTAATAATCAGACTTAAATGGTAGTGTTCAGACTTAAAAAGGTAGTGTTCAGACTTAAAAAAGTAGTGTTCATACTTAAAAATACTTAATAATCAGACTTAAATGGTAGTGTTCAGGCTTAAAAAGGTAGTGTTCAGACTTAAAAAAAGTAGTGTTCATACTAAAAAATACATAATAATCAGACTTAAATGGTAGTGTTCAGACTTAAAAAGGTAGTGTTCAGACTTAAAAAAAAGTAGTGTTCATACTTAAAAATACTTAATAATCAGACTTAATTAAATTGTAGTGTTCAGACTTAAAAAAGGTAGTGTTCAGACTTAAATGGTAGTGTTCAGACTTAACTGGTAGTGTTCAGACTTAAATGGTAGTGTTCAGACTTAAATGGTAGTGTTCAGACTTAAAAATACTTAATAATCAAACTTAAATGGTAGTGTTCAGACTTAAATGGTAGTGTTCAGACTTAAAAATACTTAATAATCAGACTTAAATGGTAGTGTTCAGACTTAAAAAAGGTAGTGTTCAGACTTAAATGGTAGTGTTCAGACTTAAAAATACTTAATAATCAGACTTAAATGGTAGTGTTCAGACTTATAAGGTAGTGTTCAGACTTAAAAAAGTAGTGTTCGTACTTAAAAATACTTAATAATCAGACTTAAATGGTAGTGTTCAGACTTAAAAAGGTAGTGTTCAGACTTAAAAAAGTAGTGTTCAGACTTAAATGGTAGTGTTCAGACTTAAAAAAGGTAGTGTTCAGACTTAAATGGTAGTGTTCAGACTTAAATGGTAGTGTTCAGACTTAAAAATACTTAATAATCAGACTTAAATGGTAGTGTTCAGACTTAAATGGTAGTGTTCAGACTTAAAAATACTTAATAATCAGACTCAAATGGTAGTGTTCAGACTTAAAAAAGGTAGTGTTCAGACTTAAATGGTAGTGTTCAGACTTAAATGGTAGTGTTCAGACTTAAAAATACTTAATAATCAGACTTAAATGGTAGTGTTCAGACTTAAAAATGTAGTGTTCAGACTTAAAAAAAGTAGTGTTCATACTTAAAAATACTTAATAATCAGACTTAATTAAATGGTAGTGTTCAGACTTAAAAAAGGTAGTGTTCAGACTTAAATGGTAGTGTTCAGACTTAACTGATAGTGTTCAGACTTAAAAAAGGTAGTGTTCAGACTTAAATGGTAGTGTTCAGACTTAAATGGTAGTGTTCAGACTTAAAAATACTTAATAATCAGACTTAAATGGTAGTGTTCAGACTTAAAAATACTTAATAATCAGACTTAAATGGTAGTGTTCAGACTTAAAAAAGGTAGTGTTCAGACTTAAATGGTAGTGTTCAGACTTAAAAATACTTAATAATCAGACTTAAATGGTAGTGTTCAGACTTAAAAATGTAGTGTTCAGACTTAAAAAAAGTAGTGTTCATACTTAAAAATACTTAATAATCAGACTTAATTAAATGGTAGTGTTCAGACTTAAATGGTAGTGTTAACACTTAAAAGCTTAATGATCAGACTTAAAAAAAAAAGCAATGATCAGACTAAAAATTCTTAATGATCAGACTTAAAATGGTAATGATCATACTTAAAAAGAATTCTATGATCAGACTTAAAATTAAAGAGTCTTGCCCTAAGAATTCTATGATCAGACTAAATTTTTTTTATATTTTTATTTTTGATTAAAACATGAATTTGACCCTTCAGATGATCGAATTTGCCCTAAGAACACCGACCTCACCACATAGTTGTGAGTCTTGCTCAGAATGCCGTTTCCACCCAAAAAATACTAGGCTTTCATCAAATTCTGACACAGGCGCATAAACATCAAATTTTGCATAGCATTTTTCAGATGTTCCAATTTCTGCATGTAAGTCTGATCATTACCATATTAAATCTGATCATTATCAATTTTAAGTCTGATTATAACCATTTTAAGTCTTGTCATTACTGATTTAAGTCTGAACATTGTAGTGTTCAGACTTAAATGGTAGTGTTCAGACTTAAGATGGTAAGACTTAAAAATACTTAATAATCAGACTTAAATGGTAGTGTTCAGACTTAAATGGTAGTGTTCAGACTTAAAAAGTCTGATCGTTAACAATGTTTTTTAAGTCTGAACAATGTTTTTTCAAGTATTGTCATTACTGGTTTAAGTCTGAACATTGTTTTTTTAAGTCTGAACATTGTTATTTAAGTCTGATCGTTAATGGTTTAAGTCTCATTATTATTTTTTAAGTCTGAACAATGTTTTTTCAAGTCTGAACAATGTTTTTTCAAGTATTGTCATTACTGGTTTAAGTCTGAACATTGTTTTTTTAAGTCTGAACATTGTTATTTAAGTCTGATTGTTAATGGTTTAAGTCTCATTATTATTTTTTTAAGTCTGAACACTGTTTTTTTAAGTCTGAACAATGTTTTTTTAAGTATTTGTCATTACTGGTTTAAGTCTGAACATTGTTTTTGAAGTCTGAACATTACTGTAGCAAATTTTGGACGTTTATACCCCTCATATCGTTTATATATTTTTAAATAAGTCCACATGTAATTTTTTTATTTACAAAAATAACCCCGACTGGATGAAATCTCGGCTGAATTTTAATTGGTTCATTTTGACACGTGTCGAATTTTTTATGGGTTTGTAGTTTTTATTTATAATATTGGTTTGTATTTGATCCAAACCCAAGTATTTATATCATGATAGATGACCATGAATGTTTTATGCCTTTTATAAATTTTAGTTTTTGGGTCGGGTTCGGATTCACATAATTGACCCGATCTTTCGGACCGGGTTAGGGTTTGAATAAATGACCCAATCATTATTTCAGGCCAGGTAGTACCAAGCACGACCCGTCCCAACCCGTCCCACGCCCACCCCTAAATTCAACCATGTCAATAACTATTAAATGAAAGAAATACTATTCCAGAATTATATAAACTAATCTTAAATATATGAAAGCAATTCAACTTTCATTAGTGATGGAAAATTGATACCAAATTTGTAATTAGCAGTAAAGTAACTATTGAAAACATCAAAGCTATATCACTCGCTCTCATCTGATGTCGCCAAAAACAATCAAAGAGAACGCAAAATTCCGACAGCAACAATGCCCATCAATATTCCGACTTAATTCCTACAAAATTCCGTCACCAGATACAATTTTTAATTAATTTTTTTGATACAACATTTTCAATTTAATTGAACATTACATTAATTGCATTTTGGAAAACAATTTAATTGCATTTTAAAAATTATTATTCGAAAAACAAACTCAATATTTTTTCGAAATAGACACAAACACACACAAACACGTCTAGTGCTAAATTTCCCCTCTAGCCCTAACAACGTCCCCGATTCTCTTCATTCGATCTCTGAGTAGGCTGGCCGCGGTTGTTCACGTGCGGACTTTGACTTGGAGGCGGAGGATATGTAGGAGTTAACATCCTAAGCATGTGAGATTCCATTTGCATCATATGCATCAATCGCTCTATGTTTCCCTTCATATCTCTGATCTCATCCTCCTGCCGGGACTGAGAGCTATAAAGCTCATCCATGCGCTCCAATCGCGACCTCATTTCCTGAGATATCCACTCATTCGATTGTTGGGACCTTGATACGTGTGAGCTCGCGCTTGACTGACTGCCGGTTGAGGAGAACTTGTCCGATATTAATGTCGCCGATGGCCCGTACAAATACGGTATCCCAGACCTGGGGTTAACACCCATGACAGTTGCAGCGGCCTGACAAGCGTATTTTTAACCCTTTATAGTTGTCAAATTAAATGTTTTAGGGGTCAGATTGCAGTCAAACAAAATTTATAACCTTGGTAAGCCAAGGGTCGATCCAAGGAACAGACGCATGTGAATACTAGCTAACAAGCGACCTATTTAGCTATTCCGATTGAAAGAGGTTTTGTTTGTGATGAAAGTTGCAATAATAACAGAAATTAAATGCGCAGAAATTAAAGGTTGTGTTTTTATCAGAGAAAGAATTCCAGAATCCATACTTCACCCGTGCTAACCCCACTAATCATGCAATCATGTTACGTAAATTATTCATGCTATCGAATATGGAATCAAACTGAAATAACACTAGACAGGCCGCCCATCCACGGATCATTGTCTAGATTAATCTCAATCGTTGAACGCCGCCCATCCACGGATTATCAACGATCTCGATTTATTAAACTAAAGGTTTTCCTATTAATTCATGTAAACATGACCTAATATCAATTTCATGCAATCCGGTTAATACCTAGGACCCATCCATCTTTCGGTAATTAACCTAAATACGTTCTACCAATGCAAACATACCCTTTGATGTAAATACATGCATAGAACGATAAAATTAAGCACACAATGAAATTGAATATTCGAATCGCATAAATAAAATACTTCAATTGATCACATGAGAGTTAGGGTTACATAGCACGGGATCCGTATGATCCTAGAATAAGAGGACTACTCACTATTCATGGTGATTAAACCAAAAAACAGTGTATAATGAAGGAAAGAAACGAGTAAACCGTAAACGATGTAGCTCGATGATCCTCACGATGAAAGCTTTTTCTTCTCTCCCAAGTTAGGGCTTGTTCTCCAAAAAATAGCACGATTATCTAATCTGGTCGTGTTTCCTTTTATAAATCGTCCAAAAAGGGCCGAAAGCCCAAAAAATGAGTTTTGGAAATAAGCAGAATATTTGGCTGCCGACGGTGCCGTGACAGGTGTGACAGCCAGTGTGTCACGGCCTGTCACGGCTGGAGCTGAAACGCACTGGACAATCGGCCTGCCATGACACCCGTGACAGGCCAAGGTGTCACAGCTCCCACATCTTGTAACGGGACGCCTCGTATCTCTTGGTTAAGAATAGTCGTGACACCCGTGACAGGCCAAGGTGTCACGGGCTGTTGCTGGCACAACTTCTTTTTGGCCTTTTTCGGTCGATCTTTCCGTTCTTTCAACATTTCGGTTCCAAGGAGGGATGATATGTCTATTTAACCTGAAACACTAGAGAAAGACATGAAATAGAGATAATTTGCCCGGAGAACGAGTGTTATCCTTCATCGAATGTAGCGAATAATCAGTCAAAATATTGACTGATCAAAACACTCCACACTTAGGATTTGTTCGTCCCGAACAAATGTCGAACAAATGGCAGAATAGATACACGATTGAATATAATGCTCAATGATGGACCATATTTATATGATTCGTTAAGACAGTTAAACCCACCAAATTAGACGCTTTATCTTGACAACTTTTACTTGTTAGTTTCACTTTTGTTCTACAGGTTATTTCAAGGAGTAAAGATGAAACGAGCTAAAATGGAGTTCTTAACGCTAAAAGTGGATTACAAGTCAGAACTGGCCATACTCCGACAATACTCCGATCAAGCCACAACTAAGTCTCAAGGACTTGGTTCAACAAAGATCAAGAACACAAGTGAAATGCAAGTCTAAGTTCCTCACCCTTTGATATCAACCAAGAAGCAAACCAAAGGGCAACCAAAGAGCAACCAAGGGGCAACCGGAGTTATATCACAACCGATGGCTTTTGAGGCAAAATATCTCAATCCACTCAACTTCTCCTCCTCCTCCTCACCACATGGGCGGCTAACCATGGGAATGTGACACCTTGCCCGGCGGCTTTGAGCTCCTCCTCTCCCCTCTTGCCATGTGTTGGCTCCTCCTCCCTTCTCCTTGCCTATAAATACCACATTTCCCTCCCTTTGTAAAGTGTCCTCAAGTCACAAGTTCTAGTGCTAGGTCCTTGGTTACTTAGTGAGAGAAGCTCTCTACAATCCATTTCACAATCCTTGTAAACACTTCACTTTGGTATTGAAAGCTCCAAGTTGTTCTTGAGTGTGTTCTTGATCTCAACCCTTTACATTTCATTGTCTTTACTTCTTGTTTTCCTTGAGTTTTACTTTCAAAACCTTTACTTTCCTTGTCTTTGATTTCAAAACCTTTACTTTCCTTGTCTTGTTTTCTTGTTTTCCTTTACTTTTAAGCACTTAGCTATGATATCCACCTCTATGGATACTCGTAGCTAAACCCTTCATTCGGTTGAAGGGATGTGCTTGTATCATAAAATGTTTTAGACCCTTCTCTTAGTGCCTCTTTGTGTTCAAAACTTGTTCTATGTGCTTTACATTCGGGTAGAACATACATGGTTGAGTGGATGCTTGAAATGGCAAAGCTCTTCCATGGAGTTTGTGAACATACACGGTTAAGTGGATGCTTGAAATGGCAAAGCTTTTCCGTGGAGTTCAACCTCTCTTTAAGTCGCTTGGTTTGATCGGAAATGACTGATCAAGTGACTGCACATAGGCTAATATACCTTGAAATGGGGTATTAGTCTAGCTAGAACAAGTGTTCTATGCCTTGAAATGGGCTAGATGGTGTGGCAAGTCATGTGCTAGAAATAGCCTTGATACACTTTTGAACACTTAGTATGATCATTAGAGGTCGATGATAAACGGACTATGATACAAGACCCCTAAAACTGAATCCTTTCCTTTAATTAAAACATCATCTGTTACTTTATTTTCAGTTCCATATCAACTGCTTACTTTCTGCAAGTCTTGTCCTTCAAGCAATTACTTTCTGCAAGTCTTGTCCTTCAAGCAATTACTTTCTGCAAGTCTTGTCCTTCAAGCATTTACTTTCAGCAAGTCTTGTCCTTCAAGCATTTAATTTCTGCAAGTCTTGTCCTTCAAGTTACGTCCTTCGATTGCTGCACTCTTGGACTACCCGAGAAGTTACGTCCTTCGATTGCTGCACTCTTGGACTACCCGAGAAGCTCATCATCGAATACCTGATTAATGGATTGACTCCCTTAGACAAAAAGCTCCTTAATGCTTCAGCTGGAGGATCCGTGATGAGACTATCATTGAGCGGCGTAAGGCAACTCATCTCTGACGTTTCTCAAAATGCTCGGTTTACAGAGGAGACCACTCGGCAAGATGAGTTCTCCAGAACAAAAAACGTAGCACGAGCCGAGACATCAGAAAACTCCATGACAGAAGAGATGAAACAAATAAAAGAAATGATGATGCAATTCCTGCGAAGGCAGCCAGTTCAAGTAAGGCCTTGCGAGTTCTGTAGTTCTACGGACCACAAAACCGACGCATGCCCGACATTAATAGTAGAGGAACCGGAAGAAGTAAATGCAGTAGTAGGATACCAAGGATACAACAACAACAGCAACGACAGAGCTGGACCAAATCGACAGTATAATCAAGAGACCAATTCAAGCTGGCGGAATGACAACCATCCTCCAAGGGAGACACAACAAGCTGCCCCTCAACTAGCTCAGTCATTCTATCAACCTCCCCACCGGCAGTATAACCAGAACGCCCCATCAGCAGGACAGTATCAGCAAAGTGGACCAAATCAGTATCCAACAAGTCAATATCAACAGAAAGGACCGAACAAGTCGCTTGAAGACACAATGAAGGAACTCGCAGGAAGCGTGAATCAATTGGGTAATTCGTTTAACCAATTCCAGGTGAAAACTGATGGGGCAATTTCAGATTTAACCAAACAAATATCCCAGCTCGCTACCTCAATGTCCGCACTCAATAATGAACCTGGCAGACTTCCTTCACAAACCATCCAAAACCCAAAGGCAAATGTCAGCATGATAAGGAAGTCAAACATGAAGGTAGCACTGGAAGAACCAGCATGATCCACAACTTACAAACCTACGGTCAAGTACTTCACCCGTAGGCACCGTCCTGATTGGAATCAAGAAGAAGACCGACCCAATGATGGCAGAACATGGGTCACGCATGCTGACAATGGACGTTATGCATTCACGGTTAGCATGACACCTCCACCGAGTACACACTTTAACATACCGGCATCTGGCTGGGATGACAATGACTCTAATGGTCTCAGATGGGATTGCCCAACTAACATCTATGCATCAGAGCAAAACATTTACCTAGAAGATCAGGAGTTAAAAGGGCCCGATCATACAAATCCAGAGCCAAAGGATGAGCAGAATGGCCCGATAATGGAAAGATCCCTCACTTCAGATCAGGAGTCACAACCGGAAAGGGATAAGGACCCAGGGGCCTTCACAGTTACCTGTGGTATTGGTAAAGCCCACATTCACAAGTGCTTAATCGATCTTGGGGGTGCCGTCAATGCCATGCCTTACTCCTTATATTACTTATTGGGGCTTGGCCCATTGAAACCACCAAGGTCAAATATCGAGTTGGGAGATAAATCATGTATCCGACCAGTTGGAGTACTTGAAGATCTAATACTCCATGTGGGAGAGCTCGTCGTTGCTGCAGACTTTTATGTAATACAAAAGGGAGAGACCAGCAAAGACGACTGATGGACCAAAATTATACGAATCAAAAACACAGTAAAACCCACCAAATTAGACTGTTGGTCTATTTAACTTCTACTTGTTAGTCCCGATTTATTTCTACAGGGTATTTTGGCGCTTAGAGAGAAAACACGCCAAGGAGAGGATTTTATGCTGAAAAGATGATAAGAGTCAATCCAAGGTCAAGATCAGACGCTGAACGAAGAAATCTCAAGATCCTGACGTTGAATTACTCAAATCAAAATCCAACCGAGGAACAATCAAAGTCAGACGGAGCAAAATTGGATTGATAGTTTTGTGAAAAGACTGCACAAAACTGTCAAAATGCACTCATGGACCAAGGTGACCGGCCACCTTGCTTGGAGGTGGCCAAAGGAGGAAGCCTCCCCCCATGTTGACTGGCCACCGGCGGCTCCTCCACCCAAGGCAACCAGCGACTTTTCACACCCCCCATGTGTCACCTCCTCCTTGCTCCTCCCTTGGATCAAAACCACATGCCACCCATCTCCTCCCCTTTTGGCTATAAATACAAGCCTCCTCCTCCTCATTTCAAACATCCACAAATTGTAAAATCACTTCTCTCTCTAAGTTTTGGTTACTTGTAAGTTTGGTTTTGGAAATAATACTCCTGTTTGTTCTTGAGTATTATACGATTGGAAATAGTACTCCTGTTTGTTCTTGAGTAATATACTTTAGAGAATACTCCTGTTGGTTCTTGAGTATTCAGTAGGAAATTGGGAATACTCCTGTTGGTTCTTGAGTATTCCACCCCTTTCCCTCTTACTGTTTTCAAAAACCACTGAGTATTTAGTTATGATGTCCTTTTCCATGGACAGTCGTAGCTAAACTCCTCATTCGGTCGAAGGTACGTTCTTGTATTATATAATGTTTTAATTTCTTTTAGTTTCATTTCTCTGTATTCAAAACTTATTCTATGTGCCATTTATAGTCAGAGTTTCCAAGGTTGAGTGAACCATTTGTAACTGGACCAAAGGGACCAAATGGGCAAGCTCTTCCGTGGGAACTCGTGATCATTGACAGGCGTCGTCGGTACCTGCAAATTTGAATTTATATTTTCCTTACTCTGACTGTGGGTTAGTACAGTGGCAAGCAAGGGTCGAACCCTAGGGAGCTAGATGGTTACTACTTGTTCTGAAAAAGGAAGAAAACAGTTGGTTGTAAGTGATTAGGAAACAGTGCAAAAATAAGAAATAAGATGAGTGTGTATCAATGAGAGAGAATAATCAGGCTAGGGTTTCTTAATTGTGACTTGTTTTATCATAGACTTCTAAATATCATATTTCGAATTCCTAAGTGTGGTTACTCCCGTTCCAAGTTATAACCTAGAGTAGGGTCTTTCCGGATGCCTACACCACAATCTACTTCCTTTCCGGGTTGTAGAATTCTAGCCCTAGCAATTTAATACTCCATTCCAAGATATATCAAATTAGTGCTCTACTTGTTCTCAACGGTCTAGTATCAAACAAATAGTGAATAAGGGAATTGAATCACTCGACTAAATCTAACCATTCCAAGTATCAATTTAGTTTTGCAATTCAACCAAGATAATTTAGCACAAGAACTAGTGGAATAACGAAATAAGCATTAAGTTTCAAGTCTCAAAAACAGTAGTCACAATATATTAAACCCTAGCCCGAATAAAGAGTTTAGTTACACATGGCCATAAAAACGAGACAAAAATAAAAAGGAAAGTAATCTTCTCTAATGCCGAACGATGGAGGAGAGAGACGTCGAGACGATGGAATGATGCTCTTTGATGGATGGTGAATTTGTAGAGAGAGGAGCTCTCTACGTTTTGGGATGCTTTGAAGGGCTGAGGAGAGCTCTTATTTATAGGGTAGAATGAGGCTCTAGATCCTCCTTAAGTCGGCCAAGTCCAAATCTAGATTAGGAAAGATTTCCAAATCTTTTAGCTTGTTTTCCAAGTAAACTTCTTTTGCAAGTCTTCTAGGCTCTTCTAGGCCCTTCCAGGACCTTCTAAACCGTCATGCATGGAATTTGGATAAATCTGGAATTTTCCCGAAGTACTGTTCACCACCGGAAGTACTATTCACCACCGGAATTACTGTTCACAAGCCGAAAACACTGTTCATCCCGGAATTACTGTTCACGGCCGAAAAATACTGTTCACGATGCTCCTCTGGCTTTGATCTTCAACTGCGATGTTTTTGGGCACGAAATGCCGTCTTTTAAGCGCGATTCCTCCTAGAGCTTCCAAATCACCTGAAATGCAAAACAACACTAAAAAGTAACTGTTCGCATAATAAAGTGCTGGAATTGGTGGGATTTGATGACTCGATGAGTCGTATAAATACGGCTCATCAAACCACCCCACACTTAAACTTGTTCGTCCCGAACAAGAACTAGGTCATAAGAGGAACGAATAATGTAAACACCACAATGCTTCGGTCATCCTAGACGTGCTACATGGACATGAATCGGTTACTCTAGATCCTGCCCTCTATGCATGCTCGTTACTAATATCCTTGTGCGAAAACATGGGTTAAAGATACGTGTTACCTTTGGGCCGATATGCAAATCAATTCGGATGTATCGGGAGATAGCCCTTTTTAGACCCATGAACCTCATTCTCGGACTCGAACTCGCTGCTATATGGTTATGCTTTGCCGCTTTTTCTTGCACGTGATTGATTCGAGCTTCAAAGTGTTTGGGTGCTTTTCGTCCAGCTATAGTGTCATACGATCTGATATTTCAATGATGCTTTCACTTGATTTCGTGTGGACTATCACAATGATGGTGGATTTGTTGCTTTGTAGTGCGGATTGTGACTTGCTCGAACCTACTTGCTCTCACTCATCATCGTCCTTTTGCTCGGGTCAAGCCAAGGGTCGCTTGTCTATTTTCCTGGCTACTTGGACTAGAGTTTGGATGGTGTGAAGTATTCCCGTCCCAACCAGCCGCAAAAGTACCGTAGTGGCGGAGCAGACTCGTACTATGTCGCCTCGAAGTGCTAGCCTCCACGAGCTCCACATAACCATATATCCTGAGTCAGGTCTTTGAATGATCTGTCAAGTCTCTCCAGGGCGTTTCTATCAACTCCACATCCCTGTTTATCTCAACTAACAAAGGCACGCAAAAATTTTAAAATCACATGTTAGTCGCCCAAGTTAATTTTCACCAAAGACATGCATGTAATCGACTCTATCTATTTCACCTAATCTCTCATCCGATACTGCAAGTCTAGGAAGTAGTGAAGTATCATGTACAAAAATTTTAAAAATGACGGGAAACGTGCTGACTCTGTGCAGGGTGCAGTAAATAAACGTGCTGACTCACTGACTGACTCTCCCACCCCACACTTTTGAAATGAGCCGTGTCCTCACGGCACGACTCAAATCTAGACTCACAATGCATGCAAACAAACAACGGGAAATACGAAGAGAGTAAGGACAGGCACTTCCCTCGTGCGTGCGTGACGATCAGAAATAACTGATTATTCTCCTATGAGTCCTCGAAGAGCACCATTGGAGCTTGTATCGCAACGTGAGTTCGTTGCACACCGAAAGGTCTGCGTCAATGACATTAAGACGAATAAAAGATTCCCAGGAGGTTGGAGGAGTCACAGCGGTCTCACTTTAAACGCTCATGTTTTTTGACACAACTTATTCAAGGTGTGAACTACTCACGTTGGATACAGTCGTATGCTAATATTCCTAGTACGTTCGCCTCTGTCCCTGCATGAAAATCATCTTTTTTCCCAAGTACAATGTGATGATAAGACTCAAGACATAGATGTAAAATAAATGATGAAAAATGAAATGCAGATAGTGCAGGGCTGCCTCCCTGCGAGCGCCTTTGTTTAACGTCGTTGGCTCGACAGTACCTCTGTAGGGATCACAAGTTAGGGTCCCATGGGCGTGTGAGGTCATATTTCGTCTCAGCTTCTTGATGAGCCGTATTTATATGACTCATTGAGTCATTAATTCCCACCATTTCATTCACTTTATTATGCGAACAGTTACTTTTTAGTGTTGTTTCGTATTTCAGGTGATTTGGAAGCTCTATGAGGAATCGTGCTTAAAAGACGGCTTTTGAAGCCAAAAACATCGCAGTGGAAGAACGGAGCCAAAAGAGGGCCGTGAACATTGTTTTTCGGCTCGTGAACAGTAACTCCGGCGTGAACAGTAACTCCAGCATGAATAGTAAATCCGGCGTGAATAGTAATTCCGGAGTGAACAGTGATTTCGGGCCGTGAACAGTACTTCGGGGAAAAATCCAAATTTCATGCTGAGTCCAAGCCCTAGCGTCCAAGTCCATTCGTCCGGCCCAAAAGCAATGTGAAATTAGGGCAAACTTACACCTAGGGTTTTGGAATCATCTAGAAGATTCAAGGTGGCTTGAAGATCAAGCAAGATTACTTTGGAAATATTTCCATAATAATCTTTGGTGCCTATTTTGGAAGTTTTAGGGTTTCTACAAACTCTATATAAGGAGGTGCATACTACACTAGAATTCATCCCTTCAACACACAACAAACCGTGTGCTCTCCTCCTTGGCCGTGCACCACCTTGCTCCGCCCAGCTCCTCCGCCGTCCGCCGTAGCTCAGCCCTCACGGCATCAGCTCCTCCGTGGCCTAGTTGCTCCATTCTCGGTTGTTTTTAGTGAAGTTTCTTCCTTTTATTACTTGCATTGTTTCATCATAATCATGTGTAACTAAACCTTCTATTCGGATTAGGGTTTATTATATTGTGACTATGTTTTTGAGACTTGGTTATTAATGCTATATTCTATGTTTTACTAATTCTCGTACATTAATTCCATGAAATATTGTTAGACTAGACGTATACTTTGTCGTGAAATCTAGTTGCGCATATTTCTACATTAGTCATCTATCTAATACTTTGTCGTTTAGATAGGTAGTACGACTAGGGCAATTAACACCTTTGTCGGGTTAATTAAACCTAGGGGAATTAGGTAGTGGCATAACACCTTTGTCGGGTTATTTGGGAAGTCACCTTTGTCGGGACAACCACACTTAAAACATTGAATTAGATATTTAGAAGTCTATGATAAAACAAGTCACAATCAAACCCTAATCTGAATATTTCCCTCTGATATTTACAACCCAGTTTATTTCGTGATTTACAGTTTTTGCACTAACAATTACTCTCATTCCAGTTTCTTGTCTTTCTCCATTACAGAACAAAGTAGTAGCTATCTAGCTCCCTTGGGTTCGACCCTTGCTTGCCATTGTGCTAACCCACAGTTCATTGCGAGGAAATTATAAATTGTTTTTGCGCAGGTACGACGACAGCCTGTTCAAAAATGGCGCCGTTGCCGGGGAGCTAAGCACGGTGAACTTTTGTTCTTCTCTCATTGTTTTTGTTTATTTTCTGTTTTGTTATTTTCGAAATTCTGCTACTCGGTGATCCCCCCAACTGTTCGTTTTTTTGTTTTTTTAAAATTAGTTCGATTTCCAATTTCTAGCGGTTAGAGGGTTCTGTCACCAAGACTTACGAGTCTAAGGAGATTGGGTTTTAAGTGAGACCGCTGTGACTCCTCCAATCTCCTGGGGACCCTTTGCTGCTAGTATGTGCTTGATATTCGGTGCTATGCTAGTTCGCACCTTTTTCTGATTCAGTTGCAGATTCAACATGTCTTCCTACTATGAAAGTGAGCCGTGGAATTATGGGGAGTACTATCCACCACCCTCCCTACGAGAAATCCGAGAAAAGATCATGCACCTTGAGCAATCCCGGGATGAAACTTTGGATGAGTACTTACGGTACTTTGATTCCCTTGTGATAAGCTGCCCGCACCATGGATTCACAGACTTATATCTTCTTCAAAGGTTTCTCGTTGGGATGTTACCACATGAGTGGAGTTGGCTCAATGAGGAGGCCGGAGGCTCGATCTATGAATTGACCATGAGTGCTACTTGGGACTTGATAGCTGATTTGGCCGAGAGATCTAGACCAATACAAGAGCAGATCAAGTCACTTGAAGATATGCTGAAAGAGATGGCAGACATGATGGAGAAATCTCAGGCCGAAATAGAGAAAAATTCGGTCGAGTTATCAAAAGCATTGTCCGACATGGAACGGGCCACGTCCGAGAGGATCAGAAGACAAAGGGTTATTGAAGATGTCGGTACAAAAACAGAGGAGGACGTGGAAGAGGCTCTAATAGAGCCTATCTCGGAGCCCATAGAACCGGCAGAAGATGAGGACCAATGGTTGAAGGAAGAAGAGCTCAATTCGAACTACCCCGAGTATTTGGAAGAAGGCAGCCCGCTGGCACCTAAAGAAGAGCCGACCGAGCCATTCGAATCAGACCTCAGTATCAAGCTGCCCGAGACATGCTCAGACCTCATTACGGATCTGCCTGAGGAAGAACCGGTCATCACTATCAAAGCAGCAGAGGAAATCAAGGTCACATCCATCGAAGATCCTACCTCAGTAAAGGGCGCGGACGCCTCTACGATTCGTGCACGGACGTATGAGGAATTACCAATAAATCAGGAGACGTCCGCGGGAATCACTGACTCAGGTAAGGACCCAGGAATCCTCGTACTCACTCGTGATATTGACTCTTATATTTTGCAGACGGGAGATGCTAGGGACGATGATCCTCCACCACTTATTCTTGAACAACCGCTCATCCGTGCCAAAAAGAGGAGGGTTGACATGGGAACATACTTAATGTCGCTTGATGGCAAGAAACTGAACTTCCATGCCGACCACTCATACATGAAGAAACGACCAAGACAAGGCGCGTTTGGATGGAAACCAGGATGGAGGAACACTAGAGTATGACTCAATGGACCAGTGACTATGATAAAGGTGGCCTCGCCAGCTCAGAAGGATGTAAAGGCGAATCCGCCTGATCTTTGGAAGGTAGAGCCGAATGGACAGCTAGAGGAGCAGTATGGACGAACAGAAGGAAAGGCCGAGAACAAATATGACCTCACACGCCCATGGGACCCTAACTTGTAATCCCTACAGAGGTACTGTCGAGCCAACGACGTTAAACAAAGGCGCTAGCAGGGAGGCAGCCCTGCACTATCTGCATTTCACTTGTCGTGTCATTTACTTTACTATGTTTGAGTCTTTATTGTCACATTGTACCTTGGGAAGTAGATGATTTTCATGCAGGGACAGAGGTGAACGTATCAGAGATGTTAGCAACAGACTGTATCCGGCATGAGTAGTTCACACCTCGAATAAGTTGCGTCGAGAAACATGAGCGTTTAAAGATTCTGTCACAAAGACTTACGAGTCTAAGGAGGTTGGGTTTTAAGCGAGACCGCTGTGACTCCTCCAACCTCCTGGGAATCTTTTATTCGTCTTAATGTCATTGACGCAGACCTTTCAGTGTGCAACAAACTCACGCTACGATGCAAGCTCCAATGGTGCTCTTCGAGGACTCACAGGAGAATTATCAGCCATCTCTCATTGTCACGCACGCACGAGGGAAGTGCCTGTCCTTACTCTATTCTTATTTCCCTTTGTTTTATTGCATGCATTGTGTGTCTTGATTTAAGTCGTACCGTGAGGACACGGCTTATTTCAAAAGTGTGGGGTGGGAGAGTCAGTATTGAGTCAGCACGTTTATTTCCTGCACCCTGCACAGAGTCAGCACATTTCGGGTCAATTTTAAAAAAAATTTGTACATGATACTTCACTATTTCCTAGACTTGCAGTATTGGATAATGATTAGGTGAAATAGATAGAGCCGATTACATGCATGTCTTTGGTGAAAATTGATTTGTGCGACTAACGTGTGATTTTAAAATTTTTGCGTGCCTTTGTTAGTTGAGATAAACAGGGATGTGGAGTTGATAGAAATGCCCTAGAGAGACTTGACAGATCATTCAAAGGCCGAACTCAGGATATATGGTTATGTGGAGTTCGTGGAGGCTAGCACTTCGAGGCAACATAGTACGAGTCTGCTCCGCCACTGCGGTACCCTTTGCGGTTGGTCGGGACGGGAATACTTCACACCGTCCAAGCTCTAGTCCAAGTAGCCGGGAAAATAGGCAAGCGACCCTTGACTTGACCCGTGTCAAAAGGACGAGGATGAGTGAGAGTAGGAAGGTTTCTAATCCAAGTAACCGGGAAAATAGACGAGCGACCCTCGGCTTGACTCGCGTCAAAAGGAGAAGGAACCACGGTTCAAGCAAGTCACAATCCGCACTTCAAGGCAACAAATCCACCACCATTGTGATAGTCCACACGTTTCTCATGTGAAAGCATCATTGAAATCCCAAATCAGATGACACTATAGCTGGCCAAAAAAACACTCAACACTTTGAAGCTCGAATCAATCACGTGCAAGAAAAAGCGGCAAAGCATAACCATATTCCAGCGAGTTCGAGTCCGAGAATGAGGGTTCATGGGTCTAAAAAGGGCTATCTCCCGATACATCCGAATTGGTTTGCATCTCGACCCAAAGGTAACACGTATCATTAACCCCATGTTTTTCGCACGATGATATTAGTAGCAAGCATGCATAATTGGCGAGATCTATAGTAGCTTAATTCATGTCCATGTAGCTCGTCTAGGATGACCGAAGCATTGTGATGTTTACATTAGTCGTTCCTCTTATGACCTAGTTCTTGTTCGGGATGAACAAGTTTAAGTGTGGGGTGGTTTGATGAGCCGTATTTATACGACTCATTGAGTCATTAATTCCCATCATTTCATTCACTTTATTATGCGAACAGTTACTTTTTAGTGTTGTTTCGTATTTCAGGTGATTTGGAAGCTCTATGAGGAATCGTGCTTAAAAGACGGCTTTTGAAGCCAAAAACATCGCAGTGGAAGAACGGAGCCAAAAGAGGGCCGTGAACAGTGTTTTTCGGCTCGTGAACAGTAACTCCGGCGTGAACAGTAACTCCGGCATGAATAGTAATCCGGCGTGAATAGTAATTCCGGAGTGAACAGTGATTTCGGGCCGTGAACAGTACTTCGGGGAAAAATCCAAATTTCATGCTGAGTCCAAGCCCTAGCGTCCAAGTCCATTCGTCCGGCCCAAAAGCAATGTGAAATTAGGGCAAACTTACACCTAGGGTTTTGGAATCATCTAGAAGATTCAAGGTGGCTTGAAGATCAAGCAAGATTACTTTGGAAATATTTCCATAATAATCTTTGGTGCCTATTTTGGAAGTTTTAGGGTTTCTACAAACTCTATATAAGGAGGTGCATACTACACTAGAATTCATCCCTTCAACACACAACAAACCGTGTGCTCTCCTCCTTGGCCGTGCACCACCTTGCTCCGCCCAGCTCCTCCGCCGTCCGCCGTAGCTCAGCCTTCACGGCAGCAGCTCCTCCGTGGCCTAGTTGCTCCATTCTCGGTTGTTTTTAGTGAAGTTTCTTCCTTTTATTACTTGCATTGTTTCATCATAATCATGTGTAACTAAACCTTCTATTCGGATTAGGGTTTATTATATTGTGACTATGTTTTTGAGACTTGGTTATTAATGCTATATTCTATGTTTTACTAATTCTCGTACATTAATTCCATGAAATATTGTTAGACTAGACGTATACTTTGTCGTGAAATCTAGTTGCGCATATTTCTACATTAGTCATCTATCTAATACTTTGTCGTTTAGATAGGTAGTACGACTAGGGCAATTAACAACTTTGTCGGGTTAATTAATCCTAGGGGAATTAGGTAGTGGCATAACACCTTTGTCGGGTTATTTGGGAAGTCACCTTTGTCGGGACAACCACACTTAAAACGTTGAATTAGATATTTAGAAGTCTATGATAAAACAAGTCACAATCAAACCCTAATCTGAATATTTCCCTCTGATATTTACAACCCAGTTTATTTCGTGATTTACAGTTTTTGCACTAACAATTACTCTCATTCCAGTTTCTTGTCTTTCTCCATTACAGAACAAAGTAGTAGCTATTTAGCTCCCTTGGGTTCGACCCTTGCTTGCCATTGTGCTAACCCACAGTTCATTGCGAGGAAATTATAAATTGTTTTTGCGCAGGTACGACGACAGCCTGTTCATGGTTTGATGAGCCGTATTTATACGACTCATCGAGTCAACAATTCCTATCAATTCCAGCACTTTATTATGCAAACAGTTACTTCTTAGTGTTGTTTTGCATTTCAGGTGTTTCGGAAGCTCTAGGAGGAAACGTGCATTAAAGACGGCATTTTATGCCAAAAACACCACAATGGCAGATCAGACCTTTGGACGCTCGACGGAGCACTGGGAATGGACCTTTGATCAGAAAAATACGAGCTACATGGCGTTGCGTAGCTGACTCAATTCCCTACAACTCTCTAGTTCACACCGAGAGCATCCGAGGTCGTTTAGAAGGTCAAATCGAGAGCCGAAGTCAAACAGATGCGCAGAATGGATGAACAGTGTCCGCGGATGAACAGTACTTCCGGCGTGAACAGTACTTCCGGCCGTGAGCAGTATTTTTGGGCTATGAACAGTAACTCCGGTCGTGAACAGTAATTTTGGTCCAAATCAATGTGAAATTAGGGCAAACTACATCTAGGGTTTTGGAATATTCTAGAAGGATCAAGATGGCTTAATTCCCAAGCAAAGAGATAGCTTGAAGATAAAGCAAGAAGATATGGAAATATTGCCTAATTATCTCTTGGCTTATTTTGGAAACTTTAGGTCTTCTCAAAACCCTATATATAGAGGAGCATACAAGACCAAATAATCATCCCACAATTCAGCCGTGTGCTCTCCTCCTCACTTCAGCCGTGTGCCCTAATTCCAGCCGCCCATCTCCTCCTTGCACCACCAGCTCACGGCCGAAGCTCCTCCACACTCGTCCAAGCCCTAGACTCGTTTTGTGAAGTGTTTTCCGTCCTTTTTTATTATTTGCATTGTTTCTCCATGATCATGTGTAACTAAACTCTACATTCGGATTAGGGTTTAACATATTGTGACTATGTTTTTGAGACTTGGTTCTTAATGCTATATTCTATGTTTTACTAATTCTCGTGCATGAATTCTATGAAATATTGCTAGACTAGACGTATACTTTGTCGTGAAACCTAGTTGTGCATATTTCTATATTAATCATCTATCTAATACTTTGTTGTTTGGATAGGTAGTACGACTAGGGCAATTAACACCTTTGTCGGGTTAATTAAACCTAGGGGAATTGGGTCGTGGCGTAACACCTTTGTCGGGTTACTTGGGAAGTCACCTTTGTCGGGACAACCACACTTAAAACATTGAATTAGAATATTAGAAGTCGATGATAAAACAAGTCACAATCAAACCCTAATCTGAATATCTCTCTCTGATATTTACAACCTTGTTATTTTCGTGATTTACAGTTATTTCACTAACCTTTGCTCTCACCTTAGTTTCTTGTCTTTCTCTATTACAGAACAAAGTAGTAGCTATCTAACTCCCTAGGGTTCGACCCTTGCTTGCCACTACACTAGTCTCTCGCAAGGAATTATAAATTTAAATTTGCAGGTCAAACGACGCCTATCAAATTTTGGCGCCATGTGTAACTAAACTTGTTATTCGGTTTAGGGTTGAAGTATTGTGACGATTGTTTTGAGATTCCATTCTTAATGCTATTCATGTTTTACTAGTTCTCGTGCCTATATTCTGAATTATTGCTAGACTAGGTGGATGCTTTGTCGCAAAGCTTAGTTAATCAATATTTCTATCTTTATTATCTGCCTAATACTTTGTCGTTTGGGTAGATAGCACATCTAGGTTAAATAACACCTTTGTCGGGTTGTTTGACTTAGGGGAACTAGAAGCTTAACACCTTTGTCGGGTTAGGTTGTGGCATAACACCTTTGTCGGGTTATTTGGGAAGTCACCTTTGTCGGGACAAGCACACTTAAAAACTATGAATTAGATTGTTAGAAATCAATGATAAACTAATCACAATACGAAACCCTAGACTGAATATTCTCTCTCTGATTGATACTACTCGCTTGTTTCCTAATCTTACTTTGTTTCCAAGTTACTCACAACCAATTGTTTTCTCTTTTCTCAGAACAAATAGTAACCCGTCTAGCTCTCTAGGGTTCGACCCCTTACTTGCCGCTATACTAGCCAAGAGTAAGTGGAGATTATAAATTTAAATTTGCAGGTACCAACGACGACCAAAAACTGTAGTGGAGGAGGAACAAAATTTGACAGGCGTCGTTTGACCTGCAAATTTAAATTTATAATTCCTTGCGAGAGACTAGTGTAGTGGCAAGCAAGGGTCGAACCCTAGGGAGCTAGATAGCTACTACTTTGTTCTGTAATAGAGAAAAACAAGAAACTAAGGTGAGAGCAAAGGTTAGTGAAATAACTGTAAATCACGAAAATAACAAGGTTGTAAATATCAGAGAGAGATATTCAGATTAGGGTTTGATTGTGACTTGTTTTATCATCGACTTCTAATATTCTAATTCAATGTTTTAAGTGTGGTTGTCCCGACAAAGGTGACTTCCCAAGTAACCCGACAAAGGTGTTACGCCACGACCCAATTCCCCTAGGTTTAATTAACCCGACAAAGGTGTTAATTGCCCTAGTCGTACTACCTATCCAAACAACAAAGTATTAGATAGATGATTAATATAGAAATATGCACAACTAGGTTTCACGACAAAGTATACGTCTAGTCTAGCAATATTTCATAGAATTCATGCACGAGAATTAGTAAAACATAGAATATAGCATTAAGAACCAAGTCTCAAAAACATAGTCACAATATGTTAAACCCTAATCCGAATGTAGAGTTTAGTTACACATGATCATGGAGAAACAATGCAAATAATAAAAAAGGACGGAAAACACTTCACAAAACGAGTCTAGGGCTTGGACGAGTGTGGAGGAGCTTCGGCCGTGAGCTGGTGGTGCAAGGAGGAGATGGGCGGCTGGAATTAGGGCACACGGCTGAAGTGAGGAGGAGAGCACACGGCTGAATTGTGGGATGATTATTTGGTCTTGTATGCTCCTCTATATATAGGGTTTTGAGAAGACCTAAAGTTTCCAAAATAAGCCAAGAGATAATTAGGCAACATTTCCATATCTTCTTGCTTTATCTTCAAGCTATCTCTTTGCTTGGGAATTAAGCCATCTTGATCCTTCTAGAATATTCCAAAACCCTAGATGTAGTTTGCCCTAATTTCACATTGATTTGGACCGAAATTACTGTTCACGACCGGAGTTACTGTTCATAGCCCAAAAATACTGTTCACGGCGGAAGTTACTGTTCACGCCGGAAGTACTGTTCATCCGCGGACACTGTTCATCCAGTCTGCGCATCTGTTTGACTTCGGCTCTCGATTTGACCTTCCAAACGACCTCGGATGCTCTCGGTGTGAACTAGAGAGTTGTAGGGAATTGAGTCAGCTACGCAACGCCATGTAGCTCGTATTTTTCTGATCAAAGGTCCATTCCCAGTGCTCCGTCGAGCGTCCAAAGGTCTGATCTGCCATTGTGGTGTTTTTGGCATAAAATGCCGTCTTTAATGCACGTTTCCTCCTAGAGCTTCCGAAACACCTGAAATGCAAAACAACACTAAGAAGTAACTGTTTGCATAATAAAGTGCTGGAATTGATAGGAATTGTTGACTCGATGAGTCGTATAAATACGGCTCATCAAACCACCCCACACTTAAACTTGTTCGTCCCGAACAAGAACTAGGTCATAAGAGGAACGAATAATGTAAACACCACAATGCTTCGGTCATCCTAGACGTGCTACATGAATCGATTACTCTAGATCTCGCCTGTTATGCATGCTTGCTACTAATATCTTTGTGCGAAAACATGGGTTAAAGATACGTGTTACCTTTGGGTCGAGATGCAAATCAATTCGGATGTATCTGGAGATAGCCCTTTTTAGACCCATGAACCCTCATTCTCAGACTCGAACTCGCTGCTATATGGTTATGCTTTGCCGCTTTTTCTTGCACGTGATTGATTCGAGCTTCAAAGTGTTGAGTGCTTTTCGGCCAGCTATAGTGTCATCTGATTTGGGATTTCAATGATGCTTTCACATGAGAAACGTGTGGACTATCACAATGGTGGTGGATTTGTTGCCTTGAAGTGCGGATTGTGACTTGCTCGAACCGTGGTTCCTTCTCCTTTTGACGCGAGTCAAGCCGAGGGTCGCTCGTCTATTTTCCCGATTACTCGGATTAGAAACCTTCCTGCTCTCACTCATCCTCGTCCTTTTGACACGGGTCAAGTCAAGGGTCTCTTGCCTATTTTCCCTGCTACTTGGACTAGAGTTTGGACGGTGTGAAGTATTCCCGTCCCAACCAACCGCAAAAAGAACCGCAGTGGCGGAGCAGACTCGTACTATGTCGCCTAGAAGTGCTAGCCTCCACAAGCTCCACATAACCATACATCCTGAGTTCGGTCTTTGAATGATCTGTCAAGTCTCTCTAGGGCATTTCTATCAACTCCACATCCCTGTTTATCTCAACTAACAAAGGCACGCAAAGATTTTAAGATCACATGTTAGTCGCACAAATCAATTTTCACCAAAGACATGCATGTAATCGGCTCTATCTATTTCACCTAATCATTATCCAATACTGCAAGTCTAGGAAATAGTGAAGTATCATGTACAAAAATTTTAAAAATGACGGGAAACGTGCTGAATCTGTGCAGGGTGCAGTAAATAAACGCGCTGACTCGATACTGACTCTCCCACCCCACACTTTTGAAATAAACCGTGTCCTCACGGCACGACTTAAATCTAGACTCACAATGCATGCAATAAACAAAAGGGAAAAGAAAAGGTAGAACGGAACACCCCTCGTGTGATGTGTGACGACCAGGAATGGCTGATTATTCTCCTATGAGTCCTCGAAGAGCACCATTGGAGCTTGTGTCGCAACGTGAGTTTGTTGCACACTGAAAGGTCTGTGTCAATGACATTAAGACGAGTAAAAGATTCCCAGGAGGTTGGAGGAGTCACAGCGGTCTCACTTAAAACTCAACCTCCTTAGACTCGTAAGTCTTTGTGACAGAATCTTTAAACGCTCATGTTTCTTGACACAACTTATTCGAGGTGTGAACTACTCATGTCGGATACAGTCTGATATTGGAGCGAAGCAAGTCCGGGCTAAAATGCGTAGCGCAGCAAGCAAAATGCGTAGCCCCGTACTTGATTTTTGGCCGACTAGGTCTAGTCCCTGCAATATGAAACCAATTCCTTCCCAAGGTACAATGTGACAATAATGACTCAAAAATGAACATAGTAAATAAATAAACTGAAATGTAAAAGAAATGCAAACAGTGCAGGGCTGCCTCCCTGCGAGCGCCTTTGTTTTACGTCGTTGGCTCAATGGTACCTCTTTAGGGATCACAAGTTAGGATCCCATGGGCGTGTGAGGTCATACTTCTTCTCAGCAACTCCTTCAATTCGCCCAAAGTGCTCACATGACTGTTCACTTGGTCCTGTTCTCCATTGATCAGGCGGATTCGCCTTTACATCCTTCTGAGCTGGCGAGGCCACCTTCATCACAGCTACTGATCCATAGAGTCGTGCTCTAGTGTTTCTCCATCCTGGTTTCCACTCAAACGTGCCAAGCCTCGGTCGTTTCTTTATGTATGATTGGTCGGCATGGAAGTTCTGTTTCTTGCCATCAAGAGACATCAAGCATGTTCCCATATCAATCTTCCTCTTTTTGGCAGAGATGAACGGTCGTCCAAGAATAAGTGCTCGAGGGTCATTATTTCTACCATCTCCTATCTGCAAAACATAGGAGTCTACAAGAACAGCAAGATCTCCAACATGGGGCGTTAGATCCTCAAGTATACCAACAGGGTGAACATGTGTTGTACTTCCTAATTCTACCAAGAGTTTAGGAAGTTTCAATGGTTCCAAAGTCAAAGAGCAAGATAAAGAGTATGGCATGACATTAATATAAGCACCCAAATCGATTAAGCAGTGGTGTATGAGAGATTTACCAACATTACGGGTGATTGTCAAGGCACCTGGTGTCTTACACTTTTCAGGCGGCTCTTCTTGAACTGTAACGAGTGAGTACTCCATCGTTGGTTTCTCTGGCTCATGCTTCGCCTCTACTTTGCCTTCAAGCTCATCCTTGTCGATCGTGTGGTCCTTAGGAGCTATCACCTGCATTGGGAGAGGTAGAGAAGTGTCAGAAATTAGAGTTTCTTCAATTGCATCAGTGCAGACCGCGAAGGTCTCTTGAATATGTTCCGCGGACGTCTCTGTATTTTGCACTAATTCCTCAGACGTCCGCGCCGTAATTGGTGAGGCGTCCGTGTTCTGCACTGAGGTAGAATCTTCGTTCAGCTCTTCTTCGGGTGTGATGCTCACGGCCTCTGACTTATTTTCTTCGTTCTCTGCCCCTGGTTCATCTATCATGGCCAATGCGGTGTCATGCACAATCTGCACTGAATCAGCTTCCATTGTCTGCGCCTTATTATCCGTTTTGTGCATCTGACCTCGTCCTGGTCTTGAACTCTCTGCCACATAATATATCAGGTTCCAGAGATCATACATGCCTACATTCATTATCGAACCTCCTGCTGCAGCATCAAGCATATTACGCTCGAGTGGCATCATCCCTTCAAGAAATCTTTGAAGAAGAAATAAGTCTCTGAATCCATGGTGTGGACAGCTTCCCCGAAGGTCATTGAAGCGCGCATAGTACTCATAGAATGGTTCGCCCCAGAATTGATGAAGGGTACGAAGCTTCTCGCGGACACCAATTCGAAAGGACGGTGGAGTAAACTCCTCAAGAAATCGGGCTCGTAGATCCCAATAACTTCTTTCATAATTTGCACCTGATGAGTAAAACCAATCATAAGCAGAGTCAGTTAAAGAAAACTTAAAATATCTAAGCTTGAACTCCTCTAATGGCTCGTCTTCAGGCTTGGTGTAGTAGCAGATGGCGTGAAATGTTTGCTCATGTCTCACGGGGTCTTCTCCGATGGTACCTCCAAATTGGAGAATATTCCGCATCATCCAAAACGCGACCTTGCTGCCCTCGCATCCATCATCTCTATTGTCTTCATCGTTCCAAGGTTCTCTACTATAATAAGAAGACATAGCACAAGAGTAGCAAAGCGCAAACTAGCAAAACACCGAATAGCAAGAACAGACTAGCAGCAAAGGGTCCCCAGGAGATTGGAGGAGTCACAGCGGTCTCACTTAAAACCCAATCTCCTTAGACTCGTAAGTCTTGGTGACAGAACCCTCTAAAAGCTAGAAATTGAAATCGAAATAATCGGAAATCGGAAATAGAGGGAGTTGAAAATAACGAACTAGTAAATCACCGAATAGCAGGAAATACGAAATAAACAGAAATAAAGAAAAAAAATAAACGAAAAGAAGAAAGAACAAAATTCACCGTGCGTAGTGGAGGAGCTTGTAGTGTAGAGGGTTTAACAGGCGTTTGACAGGAGCAAGCCAAGAGTAAGTGGAGCTTTCGAAATAAACAAAAAAAACAAAGAAAAATAAACGAAAAAAGAAAAGAGAACAAAAGTTCACCGTGCGTAGCTCCCCGGCAACGGCGCCACAATTTGACAGGCGTCGTCGGTACCTGCAAATTTGAATTTATAATTTCCTCACTCTGAACTGTGGATTAGAATAGTGGCAAGCAAGGGTCGAACCCAAGGAAGCTAGATAGTTACTACTTGTTCTGAAAAAGGAAGAAAACAGTTGGTTGTAAGTGATTAGGAAACAGTGCAAAAATAAGAAATAAGATGAGTGTGTATCAATGAGAGCGAATATTCAGACTAGGGTTTCTTAATTGTGACTTGTTTTATCATAGACTTCTAAATATCATATTTCGAATTCCTAAGTGTGGTTACTCCCATTCCAAGTTATAACCTAGAGTAGGGTCTTTCCGGACGCCTACACCACAATCTACTTCCTTTCCGGGTTGTAGAATTCTAGCCCTAGCAATTTAATACTCCATTCCAAGATATATCAAATTAGTGCTTTACTTGTTCTCAACGGTCTAGTATCAAACAAATAGTGAATAAGGGAATTGAATCACTCGACGAAATCTAACCATTCCAAGTATCAATTTCGTTTTGCAATTCAACCAAGATAATTTAGCACAAGAACTAGTGGAATAACGAAATAAGCATTAAGTTTCAAGTCTCAAAAACAGTAGTCACAATATATTAAACCCTAGCCCGAATAAAGAGTTTAGTTACACATGGCCATAAAAACGAGACAAAAATAAAAAGGAAAGTAATCTTCTCTAATGCCGAATGATGGAGGAGAGAGACGCCGAGACGATGGAATGATGCTCTTCGATGGATGGTGAATTTGTAGAGAGAGGAGCTCTCTACGTTTTGGGATTCGTAGAGAGAGGAGCTCTCTACGTTGTGGGACGAGTTAGAAGGCTGAATTGCACTTCTATTTATAGAGTTTTGAGAAGGCTAAAAGTTCCCAAAATAAGCCAATAGATAATTATGGAAATATTTCCATAATAATCTTGCTTTATCTTCAAGCTACTCCTTTGCTTGGGAATTAAGTTATCTAGATTCTTCCTGAACGTTCCAAAACCCTAGATGTAGGTTTGCCCTAATTTCACATTGGTCGAAATTACTGTTCACGGCCGGAGTTACTGTTCATGGCCCAAAAACACTGTTCACGGCCGGAAGTTACTGTTCATCCGCGGACACTGTTTATCCATTCTGCGCATCTGTTTTGACTTCGGCTCTCAATTTGACCTTCCAAACGACTTTGGATGCTCTCGGTGTAACCTAGAGAGTTGTAGGGAATTGAGTCACCTACGCAACGGCATGTGTCTCGTATTTTTCTGATCATCGGTGCATTCCCAGTCCTCCGGCGAAGCTCCAAAGGTCAATCTGCCATTGTGATGTTTTTGGCATAAAATGCCGTCTTTTATGCACGTTTCCTCGTAGAGCTTCCAAATCACCTGAAATGCAAAACAACACCAAAAAGTAACTGTTCGCATAATTAAGTGCAGAAATTGGTGGGATTTAATGACTCGATGAGTCGTATAAATACGGCTCATCAAACCACCCCACACTTAAACTTGTTCGTCCCGAACAAGAACTAGGTCATAAGAGGAACGAAATGCTGTAAACATCACAATGCTTCGGCATCCTAGACATGCTACATGAACATGACTCGGTTACTCTAGATCCCACCTTCTATGCATGCTCGTTACTAATAGACTTGTGCGAAAACATGGGTTAAAGATACGTGTTACCTTTGGGTCGAGATGCAAATCAATTCGGATGTATCGGGAGATAGCCCTGTTTAGACCCATGAACCCTCATTCTCGGATTCGAACTCGCTGCTATATGGTTATGCTTTGCCGCTTTTTCGTGCACGTGATTGATTCGAGCTTCAAAGTGTTGAGTGTTTTTTCGGCCAGCTATAGTGTCATCTGATTTGGGATTTCAATGATGCTTTCACATGAGAAACGTGTGGACTATCACAATGGTGGCGGATTTGTTACCTTGAAGTGCGGATTGTGACTTGGTCGAACCGTGGTTCCTTCTCCTTTTGACGCGAGTCAAGCCGAGGGTCGCTCGTCTATTTTCCCGGTTACTCGGATTAGAACCCTTCCTGCTCTCACTCATCCTCGTCCTTTTGACACGGGTCAAGTCAAGGGTCGCTTGCCTATTTTCTCGGCTACTTGGACTTGAGCTTGGACGGTGTGAAGTATTCCCGTCCCGACCAACCGCAAAGGTACCGCAGTGGCGGAGCAGACTCGTACTATGTTGCCTCGAAGTGCTAGCCTCCACGAACTCCACATAACCATATATCCTGAGTTCGGCCTTTGAATGATCTGTCAAGTCTCTCTAGGGCATTTCTATCAACTCCACATCCCTGTTTATCTCAACTAACAAAGGCACGCAAAAATTTTAAAATCACACGTTAGTCGCACAAATCAATTTTCACCAAAGACATGCATGTAATCGGCTCTATCTATTTCACCTAATCATTATCCAATACTGCAAGTCTAGGAAATAGTGAAGTATCATGTACAAATTTTTTTTAAAATTGACCCGAAATGTGCTGACTCTGTGCAGGGTGCAGGAAATAAACGTGCAGACTCAATACTGACTCTCCCACCCCACACTTTTGAAATAAGCCGTGTCCTCACGGTACGACTTAAATCAAGACTCACAATGCATGCAATAATATGGAAAAGAAAGGAAAAGGATGGAACAAAAACTCCCCTGATGGTGTCGTGGCATGGGGCTGTCCTGGGTGTGCGCTTTCATGGGTGTCCTCGTGCGCTCGCATGGCCTCAACCAGTAGCATGGAATAGTTGTGCGTTCGCACAACTGCGTGTGCGTTCTCGTCCGGTGCTGTGCTGAGGCCTCGTGCGATCGCATGCTGTGCTTGTGCGTTCGCACCAGACTGACCAGAAGCATGAAATATTCATGCGATCGCACGACTTGTTCTGTGAGCTCGCATGGCTGTTCCCTGCATAAAAAAAATGTCTCCCTTTCCAAGTACAATGTGACAATAATGACTCAAAACACGGATAAACATAATAAGTAAATAAACTGAAAAGTAAAAAGTGCAGGGCTGCCTCCCTGCGAGCGCCTTTGTTTTACGTCGTTGGCTCGACGGTACCTCTGTAGGGATCACAAGTTAGGGTCCCATGGGCGTGTGAGGTCATACTTCTGCTCAGCAACTCCTTCGGTCCGTCCAACATGCTCCTCTAGCTGTTCACTCGGTTCTGCTCTCCAATAATCAGGCGGTTTCTTCTTCACATATCCCCGAGAAGGTGAGTGTGTCTTGGCCATAGCTGCTGGCCTGGTAGTCTGAATCGCCTGTTCTGGTGGGTCTGGAACTAGGGTATCATAGTCTGATGTGTGCACAATGTCTGGCGGCTTCCTTGTGCATGAACGGTTTGCATCTTCATATACATAAAAATCAGCTTCCTTTCCACCGAATGATAGTGACAGTAAGCCTATGCCCATGTCAATCTGAGTCCTGGTGGTGTAGAGGAATTGCCGTCCCAAAATTAGCCCTGGTGGTTCGCCTTTCCTGGATTTTTCCATCTGCAAGACATAGAAATCTGCAGGCACAGTAATATCTCCTACTCGGAGGGTTAGATCTTCAAGCAATCCAGTAGGGCGTACACAAGACTTATCCCCTAATTCTATAGATAGCCTAGGCGGTTTCAGTGGGCCAAGACCAAGCGAGCAATACAAAGAATAAGGCATAACATTGATAGCGGCACCCAAATCTATTAAACAATGAGGTATTTGGGTCTTACCAATACCACAGGTAACCGTGAAGGCCCCTGGGTCCTTACTCTTTCCTGAAGGTGTCTCCTGGCTCGCAGTGGGTGAGTGCATCGTCATTTGGTCGTTCTGTGTAGGCCTGACCACCATTCTCAGCTCTGGTTCAGCTTTCTCAGTCATCTGGCTTTCTGGAGCAACTAACTGCATAGCATAAGAGAAACCGTGAATGTCGGCGTCCTTGGCTGTAAGGGCCGGTTCTTCCTTTGTTGGTTCGGTGGTCTCCTCGAATGCTGCATCCACATTTATCACCTCTACCAGGCTGACATTCCCTCTTGGATTTTGAACTGTCTGTGAGGGAAGTCGTCCTGCGTGTACACTGGCTGAGAGACCTGAGACTAGTGTAGCGAGCTCGGATATCTGCTTCTTTATGTCTGCAATGTCGTTCTTGGTTGAGGCTGCCAGCTCTTCTACTACTTTCTCGATAGGTTTTCCGTGGTTGCTCGGGCCTGACTGATTGCTGTTCGGCCCTCTCTGCTGATACTGACTTGGAGCATTCTGCTGATACTGTCCAGGTGCATTCTGTCGGAACTGATGATGAGGATGCTGGTAAGGCTGCTGGGTCTGCTGAGGTGCATTTTGACGTGTTGGCTGGGCCTGATTCTGCTGGTTGTTGTTCTTCCAGGGCTGTCCATTGCTCCCTTGGTTGGGCGCTGCTGCATTAAACTGTCTGACTGGCCCTGGCTGATTGCCATAATTTTGATAGTTGCCCACTGCATTGATCTCAGCTTGGTCATCTTCCACTATAGTAGGGCACTCGTCTGTTTTGTGATCTGTAGCTGCACAAAACTCGCATGGTCTGACCTGGACTGGCTGCCTTCTAACGACATGCTTCATCAGCTCCCTCATCTCCTTGAGTTCTGTGACCATGGCACTGATAGAGGGATCCACTCGTGATACATTCCGAGTTCTGGCATAGTCATCCTCCTTTGGAGCTTCATCCTGGAATCGCTCACTCTCTGCTACTGATATGATCATCTGTTTGACTTTAGCAGGGCTGAGGTTCATCAGGTTGCCTCCAGCTGAGGCATCTAGGAGTTTTCTGTCCAGTCTGCAAATTCCATCTAGCAAGTATTCCACAAGTAGCTTCTCCAGAAGCTCAAGGTTACAACAGCTCTTCTCCAAGGCAAGGAACTTCTCCACGTATTCTGATAAGGTCTCATTGGGTCCTTGCTTGAGCTCTTGCAACTGTCTACGGACCTTCATGGCTCGTCCAGCTGGGTAGTATTTCGAGAGGAACTGGCGCTGCATCTCTTCCCACGTATAAATGCTGTCTACGGGCAAGGACAAGAACTAGTCTGTGGCGGAGTCAGTGAGTGAGAAGTAGAACGCCTTAAGTTTGAAGTCGTCCACTGAAGCTCCGTAGGGTCTATAGTTGTGGCAACTGCCATGATAACGCTTCAGATGCCCTGTAGCTGATTCTCCCTTGGATCCTGCGAATTTGGGAAGGTGATGGGCGATCGAGGTGCTGATAGTGATGTCCTCGAGTTCTGGTCCTTCATAGATTGGCCATGTCTGGTCTTTGAAGTCTGGGACCAAGAGCTCTCCCATAGATGGCTTCTCTTCGTGATAGTAGGCTTCCTCTTCGTATACCGGCTGTCTGGGTCGCCTGGGGGGCGGCTGGTCCTGATTTTGAGCCTGATGTTGCAGTGGTCGGCCCTGAATTTGAGGTCTGGCCTGAATTCTTTGCTGGACTACTTGTCTGCCCGGAACCTGCTGTCGGGCTGGTTGTCTAGCTGCAACCTGTTGTCGTGCTGGGGGCTGTTGTTGGTTTTGTTGCTGTCGGGCTCGGACCTGTCCTTGGATCGGTCCTCCTTGTAGTACTGCAGCTGCCCCTTGGTTCTGATTTTGTCTAGCTGCATCTCTTTGTGCCCTTCTCTGATCACGGAATAGCTGCTCCGGATTATCATAGATTACTTGTTGTACTTCCTCGTTGTTGTCGATTTTCTGGGGGGTTTTGATTTTCGAGAGGTAATTCGAACTGGTCTTCTTCTTGGTCACTGAGGTTGTCATCTTTATATGGGACGTTTTCAGCAACTCTACTACCTGCGCGAGACATGTTACGAGAATAACAAGCACCGAGATAGCAAACACCGAAATAGCAAAGACAGACTAGTAACAAAGGGTCCCCAGGAGATTGGAGGGGTCACAACGGTCCCACTTAAAACCCAAAATCCTTAGACTCGTAAGTCTTGGTGACAGAACCCTCTGAGAGCTAGAAATTGGAAATCGAAAAGAATTGAAAACAAAAATCGAACAGTTGAATGGGGAATCACCGAAATAAGCAGCTTTCGAAATAAACAAAAAAAACAAAGAAAAATAAACGAAAAAAGAAAAGAGAACAAAAGTTCACCGTGCGTAGCTCCCCGGCAACGGCGCCAAAATTTGACAGGTCGTCGTTGGTACCTGCAAATTTAAATTTATAATCTCCACTTACTCTTGGCTAGTATAGCGGCAAGTAAGGGGTCGAGCCCTAGAGAGCTAGACGGGTTACTATTTGTTCTGAGAAAAGAGAAAACAATTGGTTGTGAGTAACTTGGAAACAAAGTAAGATTAGGAAACAAGCGAGTAGTATCAATCAGAGAGAGAATATTCAGTCTAGGGTTTCGAATTGTGATTAGTTTATCATTGATTTCTAACAATCTAATTCATAGTTTTTAAGTGTGGTTGTCCCGACAAAGGTGACTTCCCAAATAACCCGACAAAGGTGTTATGCCACAACCTAACCCGACAAAGGTGTTAAGCTTCTAGTTCCCCTAAGTCAAACAACCCGACAAAGGTGCTATTTAACCTAGATGTGCTATCTACCCAAACGACAAAGTATTAGGCAGATAATAAAGATAGAATTATTGATTAACTAAGCTTTGCGACAAAGCATCCACCTAGTCTAGCAATAATTCAGAATATAGGCACGAGAACTAGTAAAACATGAATAGCATTAAGAATGGAATCTCAAAACAATCGTCACAATACTTCAACCCTAAATTTCAACCGTTTGCCCTAATTTCACATTGCTTTTGGGCCGGACGAATGGACTTGGACGCTAGGGCTTGGACTCAGCATGAAATTTGGATTTCATATTGCAGGGACTAGACCTAGTCGGCCAAAAATCAAGTACGGGGCTACGCATTTTGCTTGCCGCGCTACGCATTTTAGCCCGGACTTGCTTCGCTCCAATATCAGACTGTATCCGACATGAGTAGTTCACACCTCGAATAAGTTGTGTCAAGAAACATGAGCATTTAAAGATTCTGTCACAAAGACTTACGAGTCTAAGGAGGTTGGGTTTTAAGTGAGACCGCTGTGACTCCTCCAACCTCCTGGGAATCTTTTACTCGTCTTAATGTCATTGACACAGACCTTTCAGTGTGCAACGAACTCACGTTGCGACACAAGCTCCAATGGTGCTCTTCGAGTACTCATAGGAGAATAATCAGCCATTCCTGGTCGTCACACATCACACGAGGGGTGTTCCGTTCTACCTTTTCTTTTCCCTTTTGTTTATTGCATGCACTGTGAGTCTAGATTTAAGTCGTGCCGTGAGGACACTGTTTATTTCAAAAGTGTGGGGTGGGAGAGTCAGTATCGAATCAGCACGTTTATTTACTGCACCCTGCACTGAGTCAGCACGTTTCCCGTCATTTTTAAAATTTTTGTACATGATACTTCACTATTTCCTAGACTTGCAGTATTGGATAATGATTAGGTGAAATAGATAGAGCCGATTACATGCATGTCTTTGGTGAAAATTGATTTGTGCGACTAACATGTGATCTTAAAATCTTTGCGTGCCTTTGTTAGTTGAGATAAACAGGGATGTGGAGTTGATAGAAATGCCCTAGAGAGACTTGACAGATCATTCAAAGACCAAACTCAGGATGTATGGTTATGTGGAGCTTGTGGAGGCTAGCACTTCGAGGCGACATAGTACGAGTCTGCTCCGCCACTGCGGTTCTTTTTGCGGTTGGTTGGGACGGGAATACTTCACACCGTCCAAACTCTAGTCCAAGTAGCAGGGAAAATAGGCAAGAGACCCTTGACTTGACCCGTGTCAAAAGGACGAGGATGAGTGAGAGCAGGAAGGTTTCTAATCCGAGTAACCGGGAAAATAGACGAGCGACCCTTGGCTTGACTTGCGTCAAAAGGAGAAGGAATCACGGTTCGAGCAAGTCACAATCCGCACTTCAAGGCAACAAATCCACCACCATTGTGATAGTCCACACGTTTCTCATGTGAAAGCATCATTGAAATCCCAAATCAGATGACACTATAGCTGGCCGAAAAGCACTCAACACTTTGAAGCTCGAATCAATCACGTGCCAGAAAAAGCGGCAAAGCATAACCATATAGCAGCGAGTTCGAGTCCGAGAATGAGGGTTCATGGGTCTAAAAAGGGCTATCTCCAGATACATCCGAATTGATTTGCATCTCGACCCAAAGGTAACACGTATCTTTAACCCATGTTTTCGCACAAAGATATTAGTAGCAAGCATGCATAACAGGCGAGATCTAGAGTAATCGATTCATGTAGCACGTCTAGGATGACCGAAGCATTGTGGTGTTTACATTATTCGTTCCTCTTATGACCTAGTTCTTGTTCGGGACGAACAAGTTTAAGTGTGGGGTGGTTTGATGAGCCGTATTTATAAGACTCATCGAGTCAACAATTCCTATCAATTCCAGCACTTTATTATGCAAACAGTTACTTCTTAGTGTTGTTTTGCATTTCAGGTGTTTCGGAAGCTCTAGGAGGAAACGTGCATTAAAGACGGCATTTTATGCCAAAAACACCACAATGGCAGATCAGACCTTTGGACGCTCGACGGAGCACTGGGAATGGACCTTTGATCAGAAAAATACGAGCTACATGGCGTTGCGTAGCTGACTCAATTCCCTACAACTCTCTAGTTCACACCGAGAGCATCCGAGGTCGTTTGGAAGGTCAGATTGAGAGCCGAAGTCAAACAGATGCGCAGAATGGATGAACAGTGTCCGCGGTTGAACAGTACTTCCGGCGTGAACAGTACCTTCCGGCCGTGAACAGTATTTTTGGGCCATGAACAGTAACTCCGGTCGTGAACAGTAATTTCGGTCCAAATCAATGTGAAATTAGGGCAAACTACATCTAGGGTTTTGGAATATTCTAGAAGGATCAAGATGGCTTAATTCCCAAGCAAAGAGATAGCTTGAAGATAAAGCAAGAAGATATGGAAATATTGCCTAATTATCTCTTGGCTTATTTTGGAAACTTTAGGTCTTCTCAAAACCCTATATATAGAGGAGCATACAAGACCAAATAATCATCCCACAATTCAGCCGTGTGCTCTCCTCCTCACTTCAGCCGTGTGCCCTAATTCCAGCCGCCCATCTCCTCCTTGCACCACCAGCTCACGGCCGAAGCTCCTCCACACTCGTCCAAGCCCTAGACTCGTTTTGTGAAGTGTTTTCCGTCCTTTTTTATTATTTTCATTGTTTCTCCATGATCATGTGTAACTAAACTCTACACTCGGATTAGGGTTTAACATATTGTGACTATGTTTTTTAGACTTGGTTCTTAATGCTATATTCTATGTTTTACTAATTCTCGTGCATGAATTCTATGAAATATTGCTAGACTAGACGTATACTTTGTCGTGAAACCTAGTTGCGCATATTTCTATATTAATCATCTATCTAATACTTTGTCGTTTGGATAGGTAGTACGACTAGGGCAATTAACACCTTTGTCGGGTTAATTAAACCTAGGGGAATTGGGTCGTGGCGTAACACCTTTGTCGGGTTACTTGGGAAGTCACCTTTGTCGGGACAACCACACTTAAAACATTGAATTAGAATATTAGAAGTCGATGATAAAACAAGTCACAATCAAACCCTAATCTGAATATCTCTCTCTGATATTTACAACCTTGTTATTTTCGTGATTTACAGTTATTTCACTAACCTTTGCTCTCACCTTAGTTTCTTGTCTTTCTCTATTACAGAACAAAGTAGTAGCTATCTAGCTCCCTAGGGTTCGACCCTTGCTTGCCACTACACTAGTCTCTCGCAAGGAATTATAAATTTAAATTTGCTGGTCAAACGACGCCTGTCAAATTTTGAAACTCAACACTTTGAAGCTCGAATCAATCACGTGCAAGAAAAAGCGGCAAAGCATAACCATATTCCAGCGAGTTCGAGTCCGAGAATGAGGGTTCATGGGTCTAAAAAGGGCTATCTCCCGATACATCCGAATTGGTTTGCATCTCGACCCAAAGGTAACACGTATCATTAACCCCATGTTTTTCGCACGATGATATTAGTAGCAAGCATGCATAACTGGCGAGATCTATAGTAGCTTAATTCATGTCCATGTAGCTCGTCTAGGATGACCGAAGCATTGTGATGTTTACATTAGTCGTTCCTCTTATGACCTAGTTCTTGTTCGGGACGAACAAGTTTAAGTGTGGGGTGGTTTGATGAGCCGTATTTATACGACTCATTGAGTCATTAATTCCCACCATTTCATTCACTTTATTATGCGAACAGTTACTTTTTAGTGTTGTTTCGTATTTCAGGTGATTTGGAAGCTCTATGAGGAATCGTGCTTAAAAGACGGCTTTTGAAGCCAAAAACATCGCAGTGGAAGAACGGAGCCAAAAGAGGGCCGTGAACAGTGTTTTTCGGCTCGTGAACAGTAACTCCGGCGTGAACAGTAACTCCGGCATGAATAGTAAATCCGGCGTGAATAGTAATTCTGGAGTGAACAGTGATTTCGGGCCGTGAACAGTACTTCGGGAAAAAATCCAAATTTCATGCTGAGTCCAAGCCCTAGCGTCCAAGTCCATTTGTCCGGCCCAAAAGCAATGTGAAATTAGGGCAAACTTACACCTAGGGTTTTGGAATCATCTAGAAGATTCAAGGTGGCTTGAAGATCAAGCAAGATTACTTTGGAAATATTTCCATAATAATCTTTGGTGCCTATTTTGGAAGTTTTAGGGTTTCTACAAACTCTATATAAGGAGGTGCATACTACACTAGAATTCATCCCTTCAACACACAACAAACCGTGTGCTCTCCTCCTTGGCCGTGCACCACCTTGCTCCGCCCAGCTCCTCCGCCGTTCGCCGTAGCTCAGCCCTCACGGCAGCAGCTCCTCCGTGCCCTAGTTGCTCCATTCTCGGTTGTTTTTAGTGAAGTTTCTTCCTTTTATTACTTGCATTGTTTCATCATAATCATGTGTAACTAAACCTTCTATTCGGATTAGGGTTTATTATATCGTGACTATGTTTTTGAGACTTGGTTATTAATGCTATATTATATGTTTTACTAATTCTCGTACATTAATTCCATGAAATATTGTTAGACTAGACGTATACTTTGTCGTGAAATCTAGTTGCGCATATTTCTACATTAGTCATCTATCTAATACTTTGTCGTTTAGATAGGTAGTACGACTAGGGCAATTAACACCTTTGTCGGGTTAATTAAACCTAGGGGAATTAGGTAGTGGCATAACACCTTTGTCGGGTTATTTGGGAAGTCACCTTTGTCGGGTTATTTGGGAAGTCACCTTTGTCGGGACAACCACACTTAAAACATTGAATTAGATATTTAGAAGTCTATGATAAAACAAGTCACAATCAAACCCTAATCTGAATATTTCCCTCTGATATTTACAACCCAGTTTATTTCGTGATTTACAGTTTTTGCACTAACAATTACTCTCATTCCAGTTTCTTGTCTTTCTCCATTACAGAACAAAGTAGTAGCTATCTAGCTCCCTTGGGTTCGACCCTTGCTTGCCATTGTGCTAACCCACAGTTCATTGCGAGGAAATTATAAATTGTTTTTGCGCAGGTACGACGACAGCCTATTCACTTCTCCTGCAGTTCGTCCAGCATGCTCATCCAGTGATGCTCTCTTGTCTCTCCATCCTGGTTTCCATCCAAACGTGCCATGTCTCGGTCTCTTCCTCATGTATGGACGGTCAGAATCTTCGTGAACATGGTAGTTTGATTTCTTTCCAGCAGACGCAGGTGACAACTTTTTTGTTCCCATGTCCTTCATGGTCCTTGTGTCCGAGATGACCGATTGTCCCAGAATGAGTGCAAGAGGACTGTGAGCGCTGGCATCTCCCATCTGTAAAATATACAAATCAATATCACGGGTGAGTGTGAGAATACCTGGGTCCTTACCTGAATTGATGCTTCCCGCGGACGTCTCCTGTTTATCTGCCACGGACGTCTCTTGATTTATTGGTAATTCTTCATACGTCCGCGCATAATTTGTAGAGTCGTCCGCGCCCTGCACTGAGGTGGAATCTTCGGTGACCTTGATTTTCTCTGTCGCTTCGACAGTGAGGACCGGTTCTGCCTCGGGTAGATCCGCAATGAAGTCTGAGCACGTCTCGGGCAACTCGGTACTGGGGTCTGATTCGAGTGGCTCAGTCGGCTCTTCTTTAGGTGCCAGCGGGCTATCTTCTTCCAAATACCCGGGGTAGTCTGAATTGAGATCTTCTTCAATCAACCATGGGTCCTCATCCTCAACTGCCGCTGTGCTGATGTCTCCTCTCGGGCTAGGCACTGTTGTGGGCAAGGGTGTGACGGAGGTGTCGCATGTGATGTCGGGCATGGTCTGCACTGAATCAGCTTCTACTGTCTGCGCCTCATCATCCATGTTGTGCATTTGAGCATGTCTTCGTCTTGATCTTTCTTCCACATCATATATCAGGTTCCAGAGATCATACATGCCTACATTCATTACGGAACCAGCTGCTGCAGCATCGAGCATATTACGCGTACGTGGCATCATCCCTTCGAGAAACCTCTGTATAAGAAATAAATCTGGGAATCCATGATGTGGGCAGCTTTCTCGAAGGTCTTCGAAGCGCGCAGAGTACTCATAGAATAATTTGCCCCTGAATTGCTTAAAGTTACAAAGCTTTATGCGGACATCAATTCGAAAGGACGGCGGAGTAAACTCCTCAAGAAATCGGGCTCGTAGATCCCAATAACTTCTTTCATAATCTGCACCTGATGAGTAAAACCAGTCATAAGCAGAGTCAGTTAAAGAAAACTTAAAATATTTTAGCTCGAACTCCTCTAATGGCTCGTCTTCAGGCTTGGTGTAGTTGCAGATGGCGTGGAATGTTTGCTCATGTCTCACGGGGTCTTCTCCTATGGCACCTCCAAATTGGGGAATATTCCGTATCATCCAAAATGCGACCTTGCTGCCCTCGCATCCATCATCCCTGTTGTCTTGATCGTTCCAAGGTTCTCTACTATAATAAGAGGTTGGGTTTTTGTCAAGGTTTTCAAGCTCGTACTGTTCTTCATCATAAACTCTACTACCTGCACGAGACATGGTGCAAGAGTAGCCAAGCACAAACTAGCAAGCACCGAATAGCAAACACATACTAGCAACAAAGGGTCCCCAGGAAATTGGAGGAGTCACAATGGTCTCACTTAAAACCCAATTTCCTTAGACTCGTAAGTCTTGGTGACAGAACCCTCTGAGAGCTAGAAATTGGAAATCGAAAAACCGGAAAACAAGAAATCGAGAATAAAAATAAAAACAGAGTTCGAATATAGCAATCACCGAATAAGGAAATAACCGAAATTAAAACAGAATAAACGAAAAAGGAAAGAGAGAACAAATTTCACCGTGCGTAGCTTTTTCTTTTCTTCTTGTTGGACAGCTTTGTAGTGATTTTCTTGGCCTTTGGCTCTTGATGTAACAATGTTATACTTCACTTTTTTGTTGAGTGTAGAACTTTCACAATTTGGCTGATTTTTTTCTTGAGCTTTGCTCCCTTATTGTGAACAACTTGTCCTTTCTTCTTTTCTTTTGAAGGAGGTCCAATCATCGCCCGCAAGCATATGGAAATACCTCCCCGCTCTTTCTCATCCTCGACCTTTTTGACGCGAGTCAAGATGGGGGCCCACAACCTATTTTCCCGGTTACTTCGGACTAGAGATAGGATGGTTTGTTACGTCTCCGTCCCGCCTTCCTACATAAACGCTGTAGTGGCGGAGCAACTCTGAACCATGTCGTCTCGAAGTGCTAGCCTCCACGAAATCAATACAACCATATAGTTCGAATCCGGTCCTTTGAATGCTTCGTCAAGTCTCTCTAGGACATTTCTATCAACTCCACATCCCTGTTTATCTCAACTCAGAAGGACACATACTGGGTTAAATTCACATGTAGTCACATAATTCAAATTTCGCAAGAGAAGCGCATCTAATCAGTTCATCTGTTTCACATCATCAACATAACATTCAATACTGCATATCCAAGAAATATAGAGAAATTTCATACTTTCAATTTTTTTTAAGGGAAACGTGCAGACACTATGCAGGTGCAAAAAAAAATAAACGTGCTGACACAACAGACTGACTCTCTCACCCCACACTTTTGAATAAAGCCGTGTCCTCACGGTACGACTTAAATTCAAAGACAAACAAACAAATGCAGACACAACAAAAAGGGAAAGAAAAAAGAAATAAAGAACAGCAGGACTCCCCTAGTCTGAGTCTGCAGGAGTTAGGGTTCGAGTCAACGCATTCCGTGGGTCAAGACCATTTTAACTTCCGCGGTCAACCCATAATCTCTTCTTTGTCCGTGGATTTAATATTCAAATGGTCCGCGATCCTCTCTGGGAAAAAACTGATGTGCCGATCAAACCTACGCCGCGGACGATGTGCACTTTATCGGCGCGGTCAACACTTAATATCTTCATCGTCCGCGGGATTAATGTCTTCGTAACCCGCGATCCCGTCTGAGGAAAACGCCTCTTGCTGCATAAAATAAATTTCTTTCCCACAAGACAATGTGTAAACACGACTAAAGACTCAAATATACAGAACATGAAATAAAAATGAAAGAAAGAAAAAATAAAAAAAATGAAAAATTTGCCGAGCTGCCTCCCTGCGAGCGCCTTTGTTTTACGTCGTTGGCTCGACGGTACCTCTTTAAGGATCACAAGTTAGGATCCCATGGACGTGTGAGGTCAAATTTCACCTCAGCTGCTCCTTCATTCCGCCCCAGATACTCATATAATGGCGTGCTCGGATCTGCTCTCCATTGATCAGGCGGGTTCGCCTTTACATCCTTCCGAGCTGGCGAGGGCACCTTCATCATAGATAGTGGTCCATCGAGTCGTGCTCTAGTGTCTCTCCATCCGGGTTTCCATCCAATGGTGCCATGTCTCGATCGCTTCCTCATGTATGGACGGTCGGCATCCTCGTAACTATAGAAGTTCGGTCTTTTGCCAGCAAATTCTAGTGACATCGAGCATGTTCCCTCGTCAACCTTGGTCTTTGTGGCAAAGAGGAGCGATCGTCCCAAAATAGGGGCTGGAGGAACGTCATCTCTAGCATCTCCCATCTGCAAAATATAAGAATCAACATCGCGGGTGACTATGAAGGCACATGGTTCCTTACACTTTTCAGGCTGTGCTTGTTGACTCATTGCAACCGGGCGCTCCATCATTGGGTCGTTTCGCTCATGCCTCGCTTCCAACATGCTTCCTAGCCCGTCCTTGTCGATCATATGGTCATCCGGAGCTATCACTTGTTCTGCGTCCGCAATCTGGTCTGAGTCGGCCTCTATTTCGCTATTTTCTGCCTCGATGTGCCTACCAACTGCGAGCATCTTATTCACCCAATATGCAGACTCCTTTAGCGCCGCGTCCACTATTGCCCATGATTCCTCGGATTCGGCCGGGTTTTGTTGTATCGTGTCAGCCAACTGTTGGAGGCTAGCTGCCACATCGTCTTCTAGCGGCTCGGCCTGATCTTGTCTTGGTCTTGACCTCTCGGCCAAATCATCTATCAAGTTCCAGAGATCATCCATGGTTAAATTATTCACCGAGCCTCCTGCCGCATCATTAAGCCTATTCCATTCATGTGGCATCATTCCACCGAGAAACCTTTGAAGAAGATAGAGGTTCGTGAATCCATGGTGCGGGCAGCTCGTCACAATGGAATCGAAATACGACAAGTACTCGTCCAATGTTTCGTCCCGGGATTGCTTGAGGTTGATGATCTTCTCGCGGACTTCAAGTTGGAAGGATGGTGGGGAAAACTCCTCATAGTTCCAAGGCTCTGTACTATAATAAGAAGACATGGTGCACCATAAAGCAAAACTAAATAAAAAAAAGAACAGAAAAATAAATAAAGAAAAAGAACAACTTCACCGAAGCGTAGCTCCCCGGCAACGGCGCCAAAATTTGACAGGCGTCGTTTGACCTGCAAATTTATATTTATATTTTCCTTGCGAGAAACTAGTGTTGTGGCAAGCAAGGGTCGAACCCAAGGGAGCTGGTGTTGTTGAAGATGTTCCTGTATGTAACTGAAAATAAGAAAGAAGGGGGGTTTTGAGTGATTGTGAGTACAAAAGAGAAATAGCAAGGGAATAATAATGAAGATTCAATCAGAGAGAGAACTCAGTCTAGGGTTTCTATTGTGACACGTTTATCATTGACTGCTAATGATCTAATTTCATGCTTCTAAGCGTGGTTACTCCGTTTCAGGTTATAACCTAAAGTACTCCGTTTCAGGTTATACTCCGCAATCTACTCCGTTTCAGGTTATAGACTTCTAGTTCTCCTAAATTTAATAATCCGTTTCAGGAAATATTACATTCAGGTGTCCTACTTGTTTTCACGTTTCAGTATCAAACAAGCATTGACGATAGGGGTTGAATTGTTCCGCTAAGCTTTACCATTTCAAGTCTCCCCTTAGCTTCACAATTCAATCCTTTAATTTAAGCACAAGAACTAGAGAAACATAAAATTGCATTAAGTATAGAGTCTCAAAACACGTCACAATATACGAAACCCTAAACTGAATTAGGATTTAGCTACACATAATCATGAAAAGACGCATAATTAAAAGTAGGAAAATCTTCTCTCTCGTCGAAATCTTCTTCTTCTCCTCCAGAGCCGTCTCCGAATGTTGGATGATGAGATGATGATTCTCCTAGAAACCTGCCTCTGGTCTAAATATATATGCTCTAGGGGTTTCTAAATCAGTTTCTGGGCCAAAAACACAATTAAGAAATAAGCCCGAAAACACTGTTCACGACCAGAAATACTGTTCACGACCGAAAATACTATTCATCCGCGGACACTGTTCATCCGCGGACAGTGTACACTTTATGGAGCGTTAAAATTGCCTGTGTCCGCGATCCGATCTGAGGTGCATCTCTTCCTGTGCTCGTCAGTTTTGACTTCGGCTGAGATGATGATTCTCCTAGAAACCTGCCTCTGGTCTAAATATATATGCTCTAGGGTTTCTAGACCGTGCGTAGCAATTTTCCCAGGCAACGGCGCAAAAATTTGACAGGCGTCGTCGGTACCTACAAATTTGAATTTATATTTTCCTTACTCTGACTGTGGGTTAGTACAGTGGCAAGCAAGGGTCGAACCCTAGGGAGCTAGATAGTTACTACTTGTTCTGAAAAAGGAAGAAAACAGTTGGTTGTAAGTGATTAGGAAACAGTGCAAAAATAAGAAATAAGATGAGTGTGTATCAATGAGAGAGAATAATCAGACTAGGGTTTCTTAATTGTGACTTGTTTTATCATAGACTTCTAAATATCATATTTCGAATTCCTAAGTGTGGTTACTCCCATTCCAAGTTATAACCTAGAGTAGGGTCTTTCCGGACGCCTACACCACAATCTACTTCCTTTCCGGGTTGTAGAATTCTAGCCCTAGCAATTTAATACTCCATTCCAAGATATATCAAATTAGTGCTCTACTTGTTCTCAACGGTCTAGTATCAAACAAATAGTGAATAAGGGAATTGAATCACTCGACTAAATCTAACCATTCCAAGTATCAATTTAGTTTTGCAATTAAACCAAGATAATTTAGTACAAGAACTAGTGGAATAACGAAATAAGCATTAAGTTTCAAGTCTCAAAAATAGTAGTCACAATATATTAAACCCTAGCCCGAATAAAGAGTTTAGTTACACATGGCCATAAAAAAGAGACAAAAATAAAAAAGGAAAGTAATCTTCTCTAATGCCGAACGATGGAGGAGAGAGACGCCGAGACGATGGAATGATGCTCTTCGATGGATGGTGAATTTGTAGAGAGAGGAGCTCTCTACGTTTTGGGATGCTTTGAAGGGCTGAGGAGAGCTCTTATTTATAGGGTAGAATGAGGCTCTAGATCCTCCTTAAGTCGGCCAAGTCCAAATCTAGATTAGGAAAGATTTCCAAATCTTTTAGCTTGTTTTCCAAGTAAACTTCTTGTGCAAGTCTTCTAGGCCCTTCCAGGACCTTCTAAACCGTCATGCATGGAATTTGGATAAATCTGGAATTTTCCCGAAGTACTGTTCACCGCCGGAATTACTATTCACCACCGGAATTACTGTTCACAAGCCGAAAACACTGTTTATCCCAGAATTACTGTTCACGGCCGAAAAATACTGTTCGCGACGCTCCTCCGGCTTTGAGCTTCAACTGCGATGTTTTTGGGCACGAAATGCCGTCTTTTAAGCGAGATTCCTCCTAGACCTTCCAAATCACCTGAAATGCAAAACAACACTAAAAAGTAACTGTTCGCATAATAAAGTGCTGGAATTGGTGGGATTTGATGACTCGATGAGTCGTATAAATACGGCTCATCAATCATACTCGATAATTGGAAGCTGTAACAAGCAAAACTTAACGAGGAGTTCGACTTATCTTAAAAAAACCATTTGGAAACTGGACCAAAGAATTCAAATGGATGCACAAAAGGCTAAGATACTTCGAAAGGAGGAATTAGTCTGAAGTAGAACAAGTGTTGCTTTAAACGATGTTGCAAGTCTTGCGCTACGAAAGGGCCTCGATTCATCTTTGAATACTTAGAAAGGTTACTAGCGGTTATTAATAAGCATGTTATAATACAAGGTACCTGAAACAGAATACTTTCCTTGAATTACAAAAACCCCCCTGTACTTACTTTTATAAACTGCTCGATCAACTACAACCATCAACTACTCATCTACCGGAGGAATCACAATCACGCATCACCCACTGTAAGTCTTCTTCCCTTAACTCTTTTACTTTCAGTCATTTATTTTCAGTATTTATTTTCTGTAATTTACTTTTCCGCACTCAAAACCAAAAAAAACCAAAAACAGTAGTTTAGTCAATCGCGCTAAAATCTCAATCCACTTAAAACACGCTCCTTCGCTGTACAAATCCCCCAAAGAATGACTATCCCTCTAATTCCCTTGGGTTCGACCCCTACTTATCACTTACTACCCAGTAGTGTAGTCGCGAGTAGCGGAAAAATATAAATTTATTTGTACAGAGAACATTGCACCTTAACGACAGTGCAGTGGGCTCCGTCAAATTGGCGCCGTTGCCGGGGAATTAGCCGTCGGATACGTTGTTCTTACTTCCCCCCCTATTTCTTCATGACGCTACCCACTACATAATTCACTATGTCTTCCTAACACGAAAGCGAACCTTGGGAAGTTGGGGGCAGCAACCTTATGTTTGAAATGCTTAGCTGTCTCTCCAAATTCAGAGGTACTATTGAAGAGGACTCTGCAACACATTGCCAACTGTTTCACCACTTCTGCCGCCACATGAAACCTGAGAATGAGACGTTAGAGGAGTTTAAGCTGAAATGCTTCAAACTTTCTCTAATTGACTCGGCAATAGAGTGGTATTACTCATGTACAGTGTATTAAAGTTGTTATGAAACTCTTCGAACCAAATTCCTAAAAGAGTTTCCCCAGCCAAATTATCTCACCGCTCCCTGTCCAAGAGCCCAGCCATCTTTCGAACTTGAAATCCGCAAGAAGATCAACAACCTAATGCAATCCCGGGACGAAACTTTGGACGAGTACATATGGTACTTCGATTCCCTTGTAACGAGTTGCCCGCACCATGGATTCACGGAGTATGATCTTCTCCAAAGGTTTCTCGATGGAATGATGCCACTTGAGCGGAAAAGACTTAACGATGCAGCGGGAGGCTCGATTATGAAACCATTCGTGTTTCAAACCTGGCGACTCATAGACGATTTGGCAGAAAGCACAAAACAAGGGTCGATACACCAAACTGATAATGCAGCACCGACAGAGGATGAGGACTCACAAATAACCGAAGAAGAACCGGCCAGGACAGGCCCGGTCCTCACTGTCGAAGCACCCAACACGAGCCCGTGCATCATCAACAATCTGCCCGAGGAAGTCCCAGACTTCACTACCAAAGCACCCAAAACATGCCCAATCCTCACTATCGAAACACCTAAGGCAGGCCTGGTCCTCATTATCAAACTGTCCAAGAAAGACCTGGCCCTTATGGTGGAAGTTCCCCAACTCTTCCCCTCGGTGTGTATGCAAATCACAACCACCAAAGATGTTATACAAGGGAAGTTGGAGACAAATCAAGGGCAAGAAAAACCATCGATGGAGCTCTCACTCACCACGACTCAACAAAGCGGCCCTGAAAACTCGCTCGTTCTAAGACGACCATTCGTCGCTGCCACAAGGAAGAGGCTCCACATGGAGACATGCTTAAGGTCACCGATGCTTGATGGCACAATACTGAATTTCCAGAATTGCAAAAGTGCCACCCATTCAAACATGAAGAAACGACCAAGACATGGCCCGGTGGAATGGAAGCCCGGATGGAGAAACAAGAGAGCACGGTTCGATGGACTAGAAGCTATGGTCAAGGAAGCCTCACCTTATCGGGGCTATGACAAGAAGAACCTGCCGAACCAATGGAAACCCAAACCGAGCCCATCACTCCACAAGTTCTTTGAGCGGGATAAAAGAGCTACCAATAAGAAGTTTGAACTGAGCCACCCATGGGATCCCAACCAGTGATCCAGAAACGAGGTACTGTCGAGCCAACGACGTTAAACAAGTGCACTAGTCGGGAGGTAACCCGACATTATCTTACTTTCTGTCTTTTTATTTTTTCTGTCTTTTAGTTTTTATCAATAAGTCGCTCTCACCCACTTGGTGCATAGAATGATTTGACTATTTAGGAATTGGTTTTTGGAGCACGATCGGATCAGCCAGGCAGCTTTCGTGAACTACCGGGCCTGCGCTGAGAGTTCAAGGCCCCAGCCGAACTCCCTCGATTATCCAGCCTCATGCCATTCGACACAATAAGGGAGTTCTGATCTTACCTTTCCTTAAGTCATTTCCTTCTCGTATAACATCTGCTTGCATGGCTTTTGAACTAAGTAACGCTGAAAGGCACGACTTCGTTCAAAAGTGTGGGGTGAGAACCGCATGTCGACATAAATAAAAACTTTTTCTTTTTTAGTGTATCTTTTTGAAAGTATGAACTTAAGAATGTGAAAAAGATAGACCGAAATTCATGCATTTACCTTGTGCAAATTCAACTGTCTAAAAACTTAGAACGTAACTTCTCATTTGTCTCTTTGTGCTGAGATAAACTAGGGATGTGGAGTTGATAGAAATGCCCTAGAGAGGCTTGGCAAGCAATCAAAGGATCGAATGAAACTATATGGTTTTCGAAGTCAGTGGAGGCTGCACTTCGGGTTTCAGTGAAGATTGAAGTCATCTCCGCCATGCAGTGTTTATGCAAAAAAGAAAAAAGGCGAGGACGGGAATCAGACCGTCCTCTCTCTAGTCAAAGTAGCTGGGAAAATAAATGAGCGACCCTCACCTTGACCCGCGCGAAAACGAAAAAAACGAGAGGAGCGGGGAGGTATTTCCATAGGCTTGCGGGCGATGATTGGACCTCCCAAAAAGGCTTGAGAAAATGGACTAGATAGTCACAAAGACGCAAAAAGCTCGAAGAAGCAAATCAAGAGGCCAAAGGCCCAAAATTGTGAAGGTTTTAACCGAACAAAAAGTGAAGTACTCAAAGAGTCAAATCAAAGGCCAAAAGCCGATTCACTACAAAAAGCAGTCCCTCGCCAAAAGAAAATCAAAGTACTCAAACCAGTGAAACCCGAACTGAATCACGTGCTAGAGAAAGCTACAAGGAAACCATATAGTAAGAGACGACCCCGAGGTTGCAGTCCAGGAGCCTAAAAAGGGCTATCTCCCGAAACATCCAGAATAATTTGCATCTCGGCACGAAGGTACACGTATCAAGTTACTTTTATTTATTTACGCAGTTCAATTTGGTAATAAGTAAGCAATGCATGAATTAGGATAAATCGAGTCCCACAGTCTAATTTTCATATTTTAAAACCAAACTTAGAGTTCCGCCCTTTAATAGCATTGTTCGGGACGAACAACTAAAAGTGTGGGGTGATCTGATGGACCAAAATTATACGAATCAAAAACACTGTAAAACCCACCAAATTAGACTGTTGGTCTATTTAACTTCTACTTGTTAGTCCCGATTTATTTCTACAGGGTATTTTGGCGCTTAGAGAGAAAACACGCTAAGGAGAGGATTTTACGCTGAAAAGATGATAAGAGTCAATCCAAGGTCAAGATCAGACGCTGAACGAAGAAATCTCAAGATCCTGACGTTGAATTACTCAAATCAAAATCCAACCGAGGAACAATCATAGTCAGACGGAGCAAAATTGGATTGATAGTTTTGTGAAAAGACTGCACAAAACTGTCAAAATGCACTCATGGACCAAGGTGACCGGCCACCTTGCTTGGAGGTGGCCAAAGGAGGAAGCCTCCCCCCATGTTGACCGGCCACCGGCGGCTCCTCCACCCAAGGCAACCGGTGGCTTTTCACACCCCCCATGTGTCACCTCCTCCTTGCCCCTCCCTTGGATCAAAACCACATGCCACCCATCTCCACCACCCATCTCCTCCCCTTTTGGCTATAAATACAAGCCTCCTCCTCCTCATTTCAAACATCCACAAATTGTAAAATCACTTCTCTCTCTAAGTTTTGGTTACTTGTAAGTTTGGTTTTGGAAATAAAACTCCTGTTTGTTCTTGAGTATTATACGATTGGAAATAATACTCCTGTTTGTTCTTGAGTATTATACTTTAGAGAATACTCCTGTTGGTTCTTGAGTATTCAGTAGGAAATTGGGAATACTCCTGTTGGTTCTTGAGTATTCCACCCCTTTCCCTCTTACTGTTTTCAAAAACCCCTGAGTATTTAGTTATGATGTCCTTTTCCATGGACAGTCGTAGCTAAACTCCTCATTCGGTCGAAGGTACGTTCTTGTATTATATAATGTTTTAATTTCTTTTAGTTTCATTTCTCTGTATTCAAAACTTGTTCTATGTGCCATTTATAGTCAGAGTTTCCAAGGTTGAGTGAACCATTTGTAACTGGACCAAAGGGACCAAATGGGCAAGCTCTTTCGTGGGAACTCGTGATCATACTCGATAAGTGGAAGCTGTAACAAGCAAAACTTTTCAAGGAGTTCGACTTATCTTAAAAAAACCATTTGGAAACTGGACCAAAGAATTCAAATGGATGCACAAAAGGCTAAGATACTTCGAAAGGAGGAATTAGTCTGAAGTAGAACAAGTGTTGCTTTAAACGATATTGCAAGTCTTGTGCTACGAAAGGGCCTCGATTCATCTTTGAATACTTAGAAAGGTTACTAGCGGTTATTAATAAGCATGTTATAATACAAGGTACCTGAAACCGAATACTTTCCTTGAATTACAAAAACCCCCCTGTACTTACTTTTATAAACTGCTCGATCAACTACAACCATCAACCACTCATCTACCGGAGGAATCGCAATCACGCATCACCCACTGTAAGTCTTCTTCCCTTAACTCTTTTACTTTCAGTCATTTATTTTCAGTATTTATTTTCTGTAATTTACTTTTCCGCACTCAAAACCAAAAAAAAACCAAAAACAGTAGTTTAGTCAATCGCGCTAAAATCTCAATCCACTTAAAACACGCTCCCTCGCTGTACAAATCCCCCAAAGAACGACTATCCCTCTAATTCCCTTGGGTTCGACCCCTACTTATCACTTACTACCCAGTAGTGTAGTCGCGAGTAGCGGAAAAATATAAATTTATTTGTACAGAGAACATTGCACCTTAACGACAGTGCAGTGGGCTCCGTCAACGACCCTCCAACACTTATTTTGGGACGACCTTTTCTCTACGCCACCAAAGCATGGATCGACATGGGAAAGGGCTTGTTATCACTAGCATTTGGCGGTAAGATTTCAGATTTCTACATCGATGATTATGATGGCCGCCCAAGGACAAGGAAACCACCAGACATTGTACCTATCTCGGATCTCAGAACACAGATTTCTAACCTGCCAAGAGAGACCGTAAGAGTAACAAGACCAGCAGCTATGGTCAAAGGTCCCTCGCCTTCTCAGAAACACTGGAAAGAAAAACCACCGAAACAAGGAAGTCCTGACCCAAGCACATCATCCAGCGAAAAATCAGGAAGGGTAAAGGCTAGAATCAATGCAGGAGCCGCGGTAAAAATCGACCTGAGCCGCCCATGGGATCCAAACCTGTGATCCCCATGCGTCGAGCCAACGACGTTAAACAAAGGCACTGGTCGGGAGGTAACTCGACACCTATCTTACTTTCAGTAATTTTATTTTCTGTCATTTAGTTTTTACCATAAGTCGCTCTCACCCACTTTTTGTATAGAAGGAATGACCCCTTGTAGGAATCGATTTTTGGAGCAAGATCAGATCAGCCAGGCAGCTTCCGAGAAATTACCGGGACCGCGCTGAGAGTTCAAGGCCCCAGCCGAACTTCCTCGATTATCCAGCTCGAGCTATGACATTCCACGACACAGTAAAAGGGAGTTCAGTTCTTCTCTTTTCCTTAATGTCATTTTCTTCTATTGTATATATTTGCATGACTTTTGAACTAAGTCATGCTGAAAGGCACGCCTTCATTCAAAAGTGTGGGGTGAGAACCGCCTGTGTACATAGTTAAAATGTTTTTTTTCCTTTTCCCTAAATATTATCTTTTTGAAAATATGAACTTGAGAATGTGAAAAAGATAGATCTAAATTCATGCATTTACCTTGTGAAAATTCAACTGTTTAAAAACTTAGAATGTAACTTCTCATTTGTCCCTTTGTGCTGAGATATACAGGGGATGTGGAGTTGATAGAAAATGCCCTAGAGAGGCTTGGCAAGCACTCGAAGGATCGAATCTAACTATATGGTTTTCGAAGTCAGTGGAGGCTGCACTTCGGGTTTAAGTGAAGATTGAAGTCATCTCCGCCGTGCAGCATTTATGCAAGAGGTGGGACGGGAATCAAACCGTCCTATCTCTAGTCCTAGTAGCCGGGAAAATAGATGAGCGACCCTCATCTTGACCCGCGCGAAACGACGAGGATGAGAAAGAGCGGGGAGGTATTTCCATATGCTCGCGGGCAATGATTGGACCTCCCAAAGAAAGGCTGAGAAAATGGACTAGCAAGTCACAAAGAAGCAAAAGCTCAAAGAAGCTAATCAAAGGCCAAAGGCCAAAATTGTGAAGGTTTTAACCGAACAAAAGTGAAGAAACTCCAACTCAATATCAAAGGCCAAAGGCCGATTCACTACAGAAGCTGTCCCTCGCCAAAAAGAAATCAAAATGCTCAACTCAGTGAAACCCGAACCGAATCACGTGCTAGAGAAAGCTACAAGGAAACCATATAGTGCGAGTCGATCCCGAGAATGCAGTCCAGGAGCCTGAAAAGGGCTATCTCCCAAAACATCCAAATTAATTTGCCTCTCGGCGCGAAGGTACAAGTATCAAGTTTCTTCTAAGTATTTACACGGTTTAGTTTGGTAATAAGTAAGTAATGCATGAATTAAGATAAATCTAGTCCCACAGTCTCACTTACATATTTAAAAGTTTTTACTTAGATTGTGTTCCGCCCTTAAATAGCATTGTTCGGGACTAACAACTAAAAGTGTGGGGTAATCTGATGGACCATAATTGTATGAATCATAAACACAGTTAAACCAACCAAATTAGACGCTTTGTCTATTTAACTTTTGCTTGTTAGTTCCGATATTTATCTACATGGTATTTTGAAGTCCAGAGAGAATACAGGCTAAGGAGGACTTTTAAAGCTGAAAATGAATTACGAGTCATTCCAGGTCACGACCAAATTCTGACTTTCAAGAACCGGACGTGGAATCACTCAAAACAAGTCCAACCGAAGGGCAACCAGAGTCAGACCGGAGCTGAAAGGACCGATGGCTTTTGGAAAAGATCACAAAACTCACTCCACCACTCCCCCTCCTCCACATGGCCGGCGGCTAAGAGAACTTCCCCTCCCCTCATGACATGTGGCCGGCGGCTTTTGGAGTGGTGAGTCACCTCCGATGGCTTTCTCCTCCTCCATGGATTCTATGCCAAGTGTCTTCATCTCCTCCACATCTTCTCCTCTTCATGGCCTATAAATAGAGCCCTCCCTTGCCCTTGTATCATCATCCCATCCTCATCCTAAAACACCACAATCACTTATCTCTCTAGGTTGAGAGCACAATCCTTGTAACACTTTACTGTGGAATCAAAGCTTTAGCACTTTCAACGGTTTTTGTAAGTACTCTCGTCTTTACTTTACTATCTTTTCAATTCAGCAACTTTACTTTCATGTCTTTACATTCGAAAACTTTACTTTACTGTTTTTCAAAAACCTTTACTTTTTCAAGTACTTAGCTATGATGTCCTGTTCCATGAATATTCATAGCTAAACCCTTCATTCGGTTGAAGGGGTGTACTTGTGTCATAAAATGTTTTAGACCCTTCGCTTAGTGCCTCTCTGTGTTCAAAACTTGTTCTATGTGCCACATATTAGGTTAGAACTTCCAAGGTTGAGTGGATGCTTTAACGGGCAAAACTCTTCTGTGGGGTTCGTGAACATACTCGGGTAAGTGGATGCTTCAACGGGCAAAGCTTATCTGAGGAGTTCGACCTATTTCAAAAACCATTTGGTTGATCGTAACTGAAGATCAAATGGATGCACATAAGGCTAAGATACTTCGAAAGGAGGAATTAGTCTAAATAGAACAAGTGTTCTAAACGATGTTGCAAGTCTTGTGCTAGAAATAGCCTTGATTCATCTTTGAACACTTAGTATGATCATTAGAGGTCAATGATAAACAGACTATGATACAAGCCCCCTAAAACCGAATGCTTTCCTTTAATTGTAATATCAACTGTTACTTTACCTTTCAGTACTAAAATCACAACCAACCCACGCTACTCTCAGTACTAAAATCACAACCAACCCCCAACTGTCCTACTTAAAGAACAACTATTCACCTGACTCCCTTGGGTTCGACCCCTACTTACCCTTTACTACCCACTAGTAGAGTACGAGTAGCGGAGATATAAATTTATATTGCACAGAGAACATCGCACCTTAACAACAGTGCGGTGGGCTCCGTCATGCTTTGATCCTCAAGAATGAAAGTCAACAATCCAATCCATTAGTCATCTAAAGGATCAATCAAGTGAAATCATGCACTTCTAGTTGAATTTAGAGATGAAGTTTTTTGAAAATGTGGCCTTGCCTAGACTTTTTGTTTTCATTAATAATTTGAAGTTTTTGGATGAATTGCATAGTAGTGTGGGTGTTTTCCATGAAACGTGCGAGTTGATTGGATTCCACACATTAAAGCACGTCAAGCAAGCAAACATATCTCATGTAGTCAAAACATGTCAAAACATAGGCCACCCCACACTTAGCAATTGCTTAGTCCCTAAGCAATGAATAGAATGAAAAGCAAAGAGAAAGTTAAGAAAAACTTCTCTCGTTTGGAGGTAGCCATTTCAAAGTACGAGATGTTGCAATGTGCGTCTAGTTGAACTTGCTCAAAAGGTTCGAGTGATGATTCCCCTTTTTCTTCTATAAGATACGAAACTAAAAATGAGAATGTTAAGCACACGAGGTGAGGAAATCATCATCGTAAACATGTCAATATTACGCAAGTCAACTCAAAAGGTTATCAAAAGAATTTCCAAAGACGAGCATGCGAGCGCATGTTAGGGTTCATGCGATCGCATGAATGCTTTAAACACTGGAAGAATTGGCATGCGATCGCATGACGTGGCTTGTGCGAACGCACGAACTAAGGCCGACGCATGGATTCCTCATGCGAACGCAAGAACTCATGCGACCGCTGCAGAAAGGGGATTTTAGCTGCGCATGCGAACGCATGAATGCGGTGTGCGAACGCACAGAGTTGGACAATGTAGAAATTAGGCTTGAAGATCTTTTTCACCCAAAGAATTGATATGCATTTAGATGCTCATACAATTTTCAACACATATCAAGAATGTAGCATATATCATATGAGTGATCAACCATGTGTACATCCAAAGAGATTTTCATCAAAAAGTTCATCACAATCCACAAGTCATCAAATACAAAACAACAAGCACTACAATCATATATGAATGCTAATCAAGTGCTATCATTTGCTAGGTCCATCTCAACCGACGTAGAACAGTCTTCATCTGAGGAAGTGGTGGCATTGGAATCATCGACTCTCACATCGCTAGCCCGATCTATATCCTCAATGGTGGCACCAAGCTCAACCTCCGGAGCAACTCCAAGATCACCATGGGGTGCAATAATGAACTGATCAGCAGTAATGTCTTCATCATCCAAATCGAAGCTGTCCTCATCTCCACTCTTTTCAACAGTCTCACCCATGGGAATTTTGCTCACTGAATCCAAGACTTGTCGTAGACTAGCCTCCACATTTTCCTTATCTAGCATAGGAGGATCACCGAGTTTTTCTTTCCCTTTGGCACTAGGAAACAAGGGTGGAGATGGAGGCGAAGGGGATCTAGGGACAAATGGGGATCGAGTGGGCAAATCTATGCTAGAGGATAAACCCAAATGATCGGTAATGGCAAGCAGGGTCTTCTCCTCCCATTTGTTGTGCTTCGAGACATAAGAGGCGAGGAGGCTTTGATCACGCGCCAATTTATCTTGCACTGAGGCAATGGCATCCAAGCGTGATAAAATAAGATCAAACTTCGCATCACTAGAGGGAGGAGGCACGGCATGTGAGGAGGAGGGAACATCATGGGCAGCAACCCGGTCAACCTCATCGTCAAAATCATCTTCTTCCTCACCCTCATTATCTTCCTCACAATCTTTCCATTTTAGCCCTTTCCCCAAAATATGTCTCGATCTCATCTGCTGAAGAGTAAGCTGTAGCTTATCACTCGCCATACCCCCAAATGTGAAGTTGAGCTTCCTTGCAATCCACGTTACGAAGGAACCACCGCCCATTCCTCGGTTCTTTGAAGACAAGATCTGATTATCCCTAATTCCCCTAGTGATGCACCATAACCAATCCACTTTTTGTCCCCTCTCAATCATAAGCATGATCGTCAATTCTAGCTTCGACACAAGTCTACCATAATTAGAGCGAACAAACACAATACCCGCTAAAAATTTGTGAATAACTCTCCATATGGGTATGCGAATACTAGTGGACTTGTGCTGAACTTCCTTAGCATAATCATTCCCCAAAATCTTCTTCCAAAACTTAATCACATCATCATCAACTACCTTAGGGGAAAAACCATCCCTAGGTAGTCTAAACCAATCACACAGTACATCGGCATCCACTTCCCACTGATAATTACCCATAGCAAACCTCCAACACTTCACCTTTTCCTCCCTCTCATCCTCAATAATCTTATGCACGGGGCTAAAAGAACTAAGGAATTCCATAGTGACTTCATGATATGATCCCGGATCATCTCTAAATATAAAGTTCAAGCCACTAGTCCTAAGCAATTCCTTAATCTCATCAACAATTTTCAACTTCCTCAAAGCTTCAATTTTGGGAAAAATGAGAGGGATAGGCCATTTACCTTCGTTGGAAAGTGTCGTATGCAATACCGTATCCTTTCTATTGCAGAACCGGATTGGGCTCTCAAAGTCGTACGGTTTTGGCATCGTGAATACATTAGGATCATCGGCGCTTGGTGAAGTCGGAGGTGTATCCCTCTCCAAGTCTCCATCGGCTCTACTAACCGAGCTGGGAGCCATGATGTACCTCGTGGGATCCTCGGAAGTGCGTCCATAATGTCGTCCTTCGGAATCGGACTTCACGAACAAAATCCCTTTTTCCTTGCTTTTCTTCCCTTTTCCGATGGACGGTTTGGAGATTGGTGGCTTGGAGATTGCTAAGCTCTTTGAAGGGCTTTTGGAAGGTGGTTTTGAAGATGGGAGTTTGACCTTAACCATTTTCGGGGTTTGAAGATTTGGGGATTTTTGGATGTGGGGCGAGAATTGGGGATTTGACGGGAGGGGGTTTGAATCGTCGGTCGGAGACGGTCGGGAAGAGTGGCGGAAGGGTCGGGGATGGTCGGACGGGGCTTGAGTCGGCTGAGGATCGGAGGGAAGGTCGGAGAAGACGGAGGGAAGCGGTGGAAGCGGGGGAGAATCGGACGGATTCGATTTTAGGGTTTGAGGGATTTGTGAATTTTGAACAATCCCATTTATACTAGTCGACTCATGCGAACGCACAAACGGTTTGTGCGAACGCATGAGCTGGGAATTACAGTCTTTTCAAAGGGGCGTGCGCTCGCATGAACCAAACTGTGCGAGCGCAAGGTGTTGGGCTGACGCACTAATTTTGCGTGCGAGCGCAAGAGATGATGCGAGCTCAACACTTAGAATTTAAACGAAAATTTTTCTTATAATACGAACGCACAAATGAGATTGTGCGAACGCACGAATGGGTGCCGAAGCATAAAAACTGTGTGCGAGCGCACGAGACTATGCGAGCTCAACGAAATGAAGAAAAGGCTTGTTATGCGAACGCACGAATGAGACTGTGCGAGCGCATGGAATTGCGATCAAAATTTCTAAGCCAAATTCAAATCGTATGATCAGTCAATATTTTGACTGATTAATCGCTACATTCGATGATGGATAATACTCATTCTCCGGGCAAATCGTCTCTATATGACGTCTTTCTCTAGTGTTTCAGGACAATAACGCATATCCTTGCTCCGTGAGCCCATGAGTACGAAAGAATGAAAAAAATCGACGAAAAAGACTAACAATGGGGTTTGAGCCAGCAAAAGCCCGTGACAGCCGTGATAGTTCCAATTGTCACGGGTGTCACGGCACCTATTTTCCCCCGTGAGTTTATGGCTGCCGTGACAGGCTGAAGCACCCGTGACACCTCCAACTGTCACGGGTGTAACGGGTGCCGATTTCCCCCGAGGCTTTCAGCTCAGGCCGTGACAGCCGTGACACACCCGGCTGTCACGGGTGTCACGGGGCCGTCGGCAGGCAGAACTTCAAGTTATTTCCAAAAATTGTTTTTGGGCTTTTTCAGCCTTTTTGGGCGAGCTATAAAAGGAAACACGATCAGATTAATTCAGTGTGCTTAATTCGGAGAGAAAACAAATCCTAGCTTGGAGAAGACGAAGCTTTCATCGTGAGAGATTTAACGAGCCACCGCGTCTTTACGGTTATTCGTTCTTATTTCTCTATACACTGTTTTTGGTAAATCTATCATGAATAGTGAGTAGTCTCCTTATTCCGGGATCCTACGGATCCCGTGCTATGTAACCCTAACTCTCATGTGATCAATTGAAATTCATTATTTATGCAATTTGAATATTCAATTTCATTGCGTGCTTAATTTTATCGTTCTATGCATGTATTTACATCAAAGGGCATGTTTGCATTGATAGAACGTATTTAGGTTATATGCCGAAAGGTGGATGGGCCCTAGGAATTAACCGGATTGCATGAAATTGATGTTAGGTCATGTTTACGTGATTTAATAGGAAAACCTTTAATTTAATAAATCGAAATCGTTGATAATTCGTGGATGGGCGGCGTTCAACGATGGAGATTAATCTAGACAATGATCCGTGGATGGGCGGCTTGTCTAGTGCTATTTCGGTTATATTCCATATTCGATAGCATGAATAATTAACGTAGAAAGATTGCATGATTAGTGGGGTTAGCACGGGTGAAGTACGGATTCTGGGATTCTTTCTCTGATAAAGTCACCACCTTTATTTTTCTGTTATTTAATTTCTGCAATTTTCGTGACACACCAAAACCTTTGTTAAATCGGAATAGCTAAATAGGTCACATTGTTTGCTAGTATTCACACACCTGTTCCTTGGATCGACCCTTGGCTTACCAAGGTTATAAATTTTGTTTGACTACGATTTGACCCCTAAAACTCATAATTTGACAACTATAAAGGGTTAAAAATACGCATGTCAAAATGGCGCCGTTGCCGGGGAGCAGCGTTTAGTGTGATATTAGATTAACGTGTGTAATTTAGACTGTTCCATCTTGTTCGTTACTTGACTTCTTCTTGCTACGTTCACTCTTCCGTTGGCTTTTTGCAGGTGCTATTTAGTACATGCCAAGGAAAACGCCCAGGCAGAAGAAGAAGATTCAGATTTCAGACGAGGACTCACCGGACCAACGAAACAACACTCGCAGGGTCCAAAACGAAGCTCGGCAGCTACGAGCACTGAACCGCAGTCTCGCAGCACTCAACATGAATCAGAACAACCCAGCTTTACTGAATGGAGTGGTCGACGACGACCAGCAACGTCCTCTGCAACAGCCAGTGCGCAGGACACTTGGAGATTAAACTGCTCCACGTGTCTCTGGTTTTCAGTCTGCCATTGCACCACCTGGGATAGCCAACAACACATGGGAACTCAAAACAGGGCTCATTCAAATGGTGCAGAACAACCAGTTTTCTGGACGGATGAACGAAGACCCTCACCTGCACCTAAAGCGGTTTGTCCAGATGTGCAACACAGTGAAGACTAATGGTGTTCCTCCAGAGTCCTACTACATGAGGCTATTCCCGTTCTCGCTGTCTGACAAGGCTGGTAGGTGGCTAGACAGTCACGCAGATGACACTTTTACTAGTTGGGATAAATTAGCTGAGGCATTCCTACAACAGTACTTCCCACCATCAAAGACAGCACACTTCAGGAATCGAATTATCTCGTTCCGCTCTATGGATGGTGAGACCCTCTACGAGGCTTGGGAGAGGTACAAAGAGCTGATGAGACTGTGCCCTCATCACAATCTGGAGCTGTGGCAGATTATTGATACTTTCTATCAGGGAATCGATCAGGGGATGCGCACCTTAATTAACCAAGCAGCTGGTGGGGGACTGAACGGAGTCCCGCTAGAAGACACCTATGACATTATAGAGAGGGCAGCTCAAGACTACCACCTCTGGACCAGCGATCGAGGGAATCCCAAAGACAGAAAGGGCGTGCAAGATCTCTGTCAAGTCGATGGCACTAGTGACATCGCTGAATTGACCAATACAGTGAAGATGCTCGCAACTGAAATAAAAAATCTGAAGACGGCCTCCTCTATGAAGTCATCCGATGTTGCCAATGTTGGTGTCTATTGTCAGATTTGTGGCTCACCTTCCCACTTCGCAGATGGCTGTCCGGTGATGGGACAAGATAGTAAAGGTAGAAGCCAGGAGGATGTCAACTATGCGGGGCAGTACAATCAAGGGTCAGGCATTAACCGGTGGGATAATCCGAACAGGAATAATCCCAACCTTTCTTACAAGCCACAGAATCAGGCCACACCAGGTTTTCCTTACAGACATCAGCAGGAGAACGCTCCCTACCAGTCAAGGAACCAGTATAACAACCAGCCCCAACAACAACAAATTTAACAGCAGCAGCAAAATCAGAATTCAGGATCGACGTCAAACATAGAAGCCATGCTAGCAAGCTTCATAACCCAACAACAAAAGACGTCTGATGATCAGTGCAGAATGTTTGAGGAGCAGCAAAAGGTATCTGAGCAAACCGCCACTGAGGTGAGAAACCTGCAGAGGACTATGGAGGAACTCGCTATTCACGGCAGGATGTTGGAAAATCAGATTGCTCAAATAGCAAATTCAGCAAGCAGGGAGCAGGGAAAACTTCCATCGAAGCCAGATCTGAATCATATGGCATCGATGAATGCCATCACACTACGGGGAGGTAAACATGTTGAAATGGTGCCAGCTCAAGCCACTCGAACTCCTGCTACGAAATCAGCACTTGATTCTACACCCGCTGAAGAGGAAACGTCGAAGGACGCTGAAAACGGAGCTGAAAATTCTGTGCAGCCAGTGGAGCCAGCACCTTATAGACCTCCAATTCCATTCCCTCAGCGACTAAAGGGTGCAAGAAGAGACAAGGAGTTCATGTAGTTTGTCGATAAAGTTCGTACTCTTTACATCACGATGCCCTTCACCGATGCGATCACCCAGATTCCCACTTATGCGCAGTTCATGAAGGAGATTATGAGTGGGAAAAGAAAGATTGACAGGATCGAGAATGTGGCCCTGAGCGAGGAATGTAGTGCAGCCACGAACCAGCCCATGCCACCCAAACTTCAAGACTCAGGGAGTTTTTCTATCCCTTGTGATATTGGTGGTTTTTCTATTCGTCGTGACTTATGTGATCTTGGTGCTAGTGTGTCTATCATGCCATACTCTTTATATGCTAAACTGAATTTGGGTGATCTCTGTCCTACTAATATCACCATTCGCCTCGCGGATCGTTCTTGTAGACTCCCGAGAGGGATTCTGAAGGATGTTCCAGTCAAGGTGAAGAACCTGCATTTTCCTGCTGATTTCATAGTGCTGGACATCTCTGAGGACGTAGACATCCCTATTATTCTTGGTAGACCATTCCTCTACACGGCTAAGGCAGTTATTGACATGGATAGATGTTCCTTAGCCTTGCGAGTAGGCAGTGATAGGATTGTTTTTAATTTGCCTGACATGTCTAAGAGTCCTAGTCTGTTTGCTGACTGTGATATTCTGGACTATGCTGCTATTAATGATCCTATTTCACTTACCTCTATTGAGCCTTGCAGAGTTTTAAAAAGCTGCCCTGTCCCGATGAATGTTTGCGCGGTAAGCACAGAGGGAGCAGCTGGTGCTAAACAGACTACAGGCTCGGGTCAGGAACCCTGCGAGGGAGAGCTGAAGCCTCTTCTCGACCCAGGTGATGTTTTTAAGGAGAGGACGACAAAGTGGCACTACAAACGAATGGTGTGCAGAAAATTTGGTCGAGCCAAGCGAGCTATTCTCTACAAATCACGCCTTAAATTAATTCATGGGAAGCTGCGCACCAGGTGGAGTGGTCCTTACACAGTGGAGAGATCACTTTTGGACAACCACCAGCTTAGCTACAAGGGAGGAAAGTCAATGGTGGTCGACGGGCATAGCCTTAAACATTACCACTTCCTGAAACACCGGGAACCACCTGACGACATTGGAGATTGCTTCTAGTTCTTTCTCCCTGGCTATGTCTCGCCAAGACGTTAAACTCGGCCTCTTCGGGGAGTAACCCGCGCTGTGAGTTTTTTTATTTCATTGTATTTTTCAGTTGCATCTTGTACATTACGTGTGACCCTTGCAGGAATCTAAGTGTGGAGTCCCAGCTCGCGAAATGCAATATCTCGGTCCCGTGACAGCCCGTGACAAAAGGAACGTCACGGGACAATGGTTTTGTCACGGGACCCGGCCGAAGCAGTGCAAATTTTCACCCACGTAACGTCCCGTGACGAGATTGGTGTCACGGGACCTGCTCAAATTCAGACTGAGTATTTTGCCTATGCGGTTCAATTTTTGCACTCTATTTACTTGGCACCCCTATCCAGGTTTCTCCGCGATTATTCGATGCTAACCTATTACTTGTGAAGCTTTGTGTGTTTTATCTTTATATATATCAGCTCACAAGTCGTGTTTCACTCACCGGTCATCGTATTAGTCGCTTGGATATTGCGCCATCACACACGAGTGAAGTTCCTATACGCTTATTTTTTTCTTTTATTTCTTTGCTTAGGGACTAAGCTTATTTTTAAGTGTGGAGAGGGTAGCGCATAGTCACACGCATTGCATTTCACGTTCATTCCTGCATATGCTCAACAGTCTATGTATTGCGATTGAAATCCTCGTTTTCTACGATACTCCTTGACTGATTGATACTCATTTGGATTTGAAGTCTAGGACTTGAAATTGTTTTAACCACGTGTGTATTCTCTTGAGTCAGTATCATTGCTAGCCTTTGACTATCGCACATTTTACGTATTTCTTGAAGCATGTTTTAGACCTGAAGTTAGTAGGCACCGATTCAAAAACGTCAAAATCAGAAATTACATCCCTTTTTCTAGGTGACCTTAGTGCTAGTATGTGTTTCTCTACACTCGTCGTGATTTGCATGCACCCGCCTTTATTTATACACTATGTCAAGCTTTAAGTGTGGAGTTAGACAATTGACCTTCAAGTTTTCCCCTCAAAAACAAATTTCTTAATCTTGGAAAGTGGGTGAAACATTGGCCCCAAGCATAGTTGTTTTTGAAAGAAAACCAGTCTGAAAAAAATGCTTTTGTTGATTCTGCGAAAGTAGAAAATACCAAGGACCTGGTGAGAAAAGTCACCCCTGGTATATGGAAAACACTCTTGAAACAATTTATGCCCCCTTCTGCTTGATATAGTGTAATTCCATCCTCTCATTGCGTGCAAATCATAACCTATCTTGAGAATTCGTGTACTAGAAACTAAGGGACGATCCTCGTGCTTGCACTGAATTTTTGATGCAAATTTTTGTACTATTTTTCATAAAATCCTTAAGTCAGGCTCCTCTTCTCTTACGGGTCATTGTCTAATCCTTGGCACTTGAGAATGAGCTTTGCGCCAAGAGCCTGTGGACTATCCCTAGATAGCATAGGTGAATGGAGAGCATGTTTTGTGTAACTATTCCTGTTCTTTATACGTTGCAATAGAACTATTTTAAACATGTGATTAGTCGATTGCTAGCCGTGTGTACTGACCGTTTGAATGCATAACTCGTTTAATCTATGATTGTCTGAAAACTTTGATGAAGATGTTTGACTTGAAGTTGAGGTAACACGATGAATCCGAGGTATGACATGACTTTACTGTGACTTGTTGGGCATCATTCATGCATACACATTAGTTAGTTGTACAGGGGATTTGTAGGTAGTCCCATTCCTGAAAACCTTCACGAGACTATACTCGTCCTGCTAGGGCAGCCTAGGGGTTTAAAGGCTTGATGCATACGCTAAATGCATTCGTGCCCTCTACGACAGTGAGTTATCTTTTTGTTTTTTGTTTAGTTAGAATTGATCACATGTCACTTGAGTGGGTAGCTTTGAAACATATGGTTGTTGAGCATTACATTGACTCGTGTATTTATTCTGCCATTTGTTTGATATTTGTTCGAGACGAACAAATCTTAAGTGTGGAGTGTTTTGATCAGTCAATATTTTGACTGATTAATCGCAACATTCGATGATGGATAATACTCGTTCTCCGGGCAAATCGTCTCTATATGACGTCTTTCTCTAGTGTTTCAGGACAATAACGCATATCCTTGCTCCGTGAGCCCATGAGTACGAAAGAACAAAAAAAATCGACGAAAAAGACCAACAATGGGGTTTGAGCCAGCAAAAGCCCGTGACAGCCGTGATAGTTCCAATTGTCACGGGTGTCACGGCACCTATTTTCCCCCGTGAGTTTATGGCTGTCGTGACAGGCTGAAGCACCCGTGACACCTCCAACTGTCACGGGTGTAACGGGTGCCGATTTCCCCTGAGGCTTTCAGCTCAGGCCGTGACAGTCGTGACACACCCGGCTGTCACGGGTGTCACGGGGCCGTCGGCAGGCAGAACTTCAAGTTATTTCCAAAAATCGTTTTTGGGCTTTTTCAGCCTTTTTGGGCGAGCTATAAAAGGAAACACGATCAGATTAATTCAGTGTGCTTAATTCTGAGAGAAAAAAACCCTAGCTTGGAGAAGACGAAGCTTTCATCGTGAGAGATTTAACGAGCCACCGCGTCTTTACGGTTATTCGTTCTTATTTCTCTATACACTGTTTTTGGTAAATCTATCATGAATAGTGAGTAGTCTCCTTATTCCGGGATCCTACGGATCCCGTGTTATGTAACCCTAACTCTCATGTGATCAATTGAAATTCATTATTTATGCAATTCGAATATTCAATTTCATTGCGTGCTTAATTTTATCGTTCTATGCATGTATTTACATCAAAGGGCATGTTTGCATTGATAGAACGTATTTAGGTTATATGCCGAAAGGTGGATGGACCCTAGGAATTAACCGGATTGCATGAAATTGATGTTAGGTCATGTTTACGTGATTTAATAGGAAACCCTTTAATTTAATAAATCGAAATCGTTGATAATTCGTGGATGGGCGGCGTTCAACGATGGAGATTAATCTAGACAATGATCCGTGGATGGGCGGCTTGTCTAGTGCTATTTCGGTTATATTCCATATTCGTTAGCATGAATAATTAACGTAGAAAGATTGCATGATTAGTGGGGTTAGCACGGGTGAAGTACGGATTCTGGGATTCTTTCTCTGATAAAGTCACCACCTTTATTTTTCTGTTATTTAATTTCTGCAATTTTCGTGACACACCAAAACCTTTGTTAAATCGGAATAGCTAAATAGGTCACATTGTTTGCTAGTATTCACACACCTGTTCCTTGGATCGACCCTTGGCTTACCAAGGTTATAAATTTTGTTTGACTATGATTTGACCCCTAAAACTCATAATTTGACAACTATAAAGGGTTAAAAATACGCATGTCATCGTACATCAACACTCTTGCACAAAATTTTAACACCTCACACTTATATCCTGTCAAGGCATCTAATTCACCAAGCATATGTTAAGAAGACATCGTGCTCAAAGCATTTTAATTGCACATAGATCATCAAACACCAGCATTCACGCATGCATAGTTCACATTCTCAATTCTTACACAAAGCAATAGGAATCCAATCAAAATAGATTAACTTTGAAGATAATGGGAGAAACACTCACAATCCTAGTTTAACGTCTTGGCTAAGACGGAGCCGATTCTTTTCATATCAAATAGCACACTAAGAGAAGTCCCGAGCGGGATCCCTTCTCTAGCGGTATTGCGTATAGCATTCACGAGGGTGCTTCCAAAATGTCTTGATTTCCATCAGTGGCATGATAGATTTTAACTCTCTGCCCATTTGCCTTGAAGACATTCTCTTGGTTGTCGACTAGCTCTAGGTGGCCATCGTTGAAAACTCTATGAATTCTATATGGTCCAAACCACCTAGACTTGAACTTCCCGAGAAATAACTTGTATCTTGAGTTGAATAGCAAGACTTTGTCTCCTACCGAGAACTGTTTCTTCAGAATGAGCTTGTCATGCCATCTCCGAGTTTTCTCCTTATAAATCCTTGAACTTTCGTAGGAGTCCAATCTGATCTCATCTAACTCATTTAGTTGAAGGATTCTCTTTTCTCCCGAAGCTTTCGTATCGAAATTCAGCTCTTTGATAGCCCACATGGCTTTGTACTCGAGCTCTACTGGGAGATGGCAAGGTTTGCCATATACTAACCGGTATGGAGACATTCCAATTGGCGTCTTGAAAGCGGTTCTATAAGCCCATAAGGCATCGTCAAGCTTCAACGCCGAATCCTTCCCGGACTTCCCAACTGTCTTTGTCAAAATGTTCTTTATTTCCCGGTTTGACACTTCGACTTGCCCATTCGCTTGGGGATGATAAGGGGTAGAACATCTATGGAATATCACGTACTTCTTAAGCATAGATTCGAATCTTCTCTCCTTAAAATGGGAGCCATTGTCACTTATCACCACTCTTGGCATTCCAAATCTTAGGAAGATAATTTTCTTGAACATCTTGATCACCACTTTAGCGTCACAAGATGGGGAAGCTATGGCTTCAACCCATTTAGACACGTAGTCTACCGCTACGAGAATAAAGCAATTTCCTTGTGAAGGTGGTAGAGGTCCCATGAAATCTACGCCCCATACGTCGAATACTTCAACTTCTAAGATGCCTTTCTGAGGCATTTCATCTCTTCTAGCAATGTTGCCCATTCTTTGACATTCGTTGCAAGCTATAACGAATTGATACACATCCTTGAATGCATTGGGCCAATAAAATCCAGATTGGAGAATTTTAGCTGTGGTCTTAGAAGCTGAACCATGGCCACCATAGGAAGATGAATGACAACAAGCTATAATTCCTTTCACATCCTCTTCGGGCACACATGTTCTATAAATGCCGTCTGGGCATAGCTTGTACAAGAAAGGGTCATCCCAAAAGTACCTCGAGACGTCGTGCAAGAACTTCCTCCTTTGGTTATGATCAAGGTCATTCGGGAGAATGTTGCACGTCAAATAGTTCACATAGTCCGCGTACCAAGGGGCATTCTCTTCTACACTTAGCAAATATTCTCCGATAAACGAGTCTCCTATAGGTGATGAGAACTGTTTTGAATCATGAAGCTCAACTCTTGAAAGATGGTCCGCCACTACATTTTCGACCCCCTTTTTATCTTTGATTTCAATAGTGAACTCTTGCAAAAGAAGGATCCATCGAATAAGTATTGGCTTTGCATCTTTCTTTGCCATCAAATACTTAATAGCGGCGTGATCTGTGTAAACGATTGTCTTGGACCCCACAAGGTATGGTCTGAATTTTTCAAAATCATATACCACGGCTAGCAACTCTTTCTCGGTGGTAGTATAGTTCATTTGAGCATTATCTAGCACCTTGCTCACATAGTAGACTACATGGAGTCTCTTATCAATTCTTTGTCCCAAAACGGCTCCAATAGCATAATCGCTTGCGTCGCACATAAGCTCGAATGGAAGGTCCCAATTCGGTGGTTGCACTATGGGTACCGATACAAGAGCTCTCTTTAGCTTTTCAAATGCTTCTAAGCAACTTTCATCAAAGTGGAATTGCACATCATTGCAAAGAAGGTGGGTTAGCGGTTTGGCAATCTTTGAGAAGTCCTTAATAAACCTCCGGTAAAAACCAGCATGCCCTAGAAAGCTTCTAACTCCCTTTTAATCTTTTGGAGGTGGTAGTTGCTCAATTACTTGAACTTTCGCTTTATCAACTTCGACTCCCCTTTTAGACACTAGGTGCCCAAGCACAATTCCCTCTTGAACCATAAAATGGCACTTTTCCCAATTTAGCACCAAACCCGTTTCAATGCACCTAGCAAGAACATGAGAAAGGTTTGTTAAACAATCATCAAATGAAGTTCCAAGAATAGAGAAGTCATCCATGAAAACTTCCATGCATTTCTCAATGTAATCACTAAAGATAGACATCATGCATCTTTTAAACGTTCCTGGTGCATTGCACAACCCAAAGGGCATGCGTCTAAATGCAAAAGTTCCATAAGGACATATAAATGTAGTCTTTCCTTGGTCATTAGGCAAAATGGGAATTTGATAAAATCCGCTATAACCATCTAGGAAACAAAAGTATTCATGTCCCGCAAGTCTTTCAAGCATTTGATCAATAAAAGGAATGGGAAAGTGGTCTTTCTTAGTTGCTTTATTCAATTTCCTATAATCAATGCACATCCTCCATCCATTTACGGTTCTTGTAGGGACCAACTCTCCCTTAACGTTTTTCACAACCGTAAGTCCTCCCTTTTTGGGGACGACATGGATGGGGCTTACCCATTCCGAATCCAGGACCGAATAAATGATCCCCGCATCTCTTAGCTTAGTTATTTCTTTAAAGACAACTTCGCTAATGTTAGGGTTCAATCTCCTTAGAAACTCCCTAGAAGGTTTCGCATTCTCGTCAACATTTTATCCTATGCATGCATAACGAAGGGCTAATTCCCTTAAGATCATCAATAGAGTAGCCCAAAGCTTTTCTATTATTTTTCAAGACATGCAAAAGTTTGGAAATTTCATGCTCATTCAAGTTTGCACCCACGATAACGGGATAAGTAGAATTAGCCCCAAGAAACTCATACCTTAGATTCGAAGGTAGAGGTTTTAACTCTCCTTCGAATCCCTTACCTCTCGGCATTTGGTCTCCTTCACCTTCGTGAGCATCAAATAATTGTTCTCCTTCGGCCAAAGTCAAGTCACACATTTCCTCATCTTCCATATCCATTAGTGAGGTAAAAAGCATACTAGTATCATCTAAGTCCATGACTTCGCTTTCAAATGATGTTAGCTCAAGATTTTCACAAGATATATCATGCAAATTGCATTCAAAAGATGAAGTGGGAGCTTTCATGGCATTTTTCAGAAAAAATTTCAACTTTTCATCCCCTATCTTCAATTCAATAGACCCTTCTCCACATCTAATGACCGCCTCAACGGTGTTAAGAAAAGGTCTACCAAGAATAACGGGCATTTCTTGCTCAACATCCATTTCTAGCACATAGAAGTCTACGGGAATAAAGAATTTACCAACTTTAATAGGCACATCCCTAAGAACTCCCCTAGGGATTCTAGAACTTCTATCGGCTAGTTTCAATGAAATAGTAGTAGGATGGAGTTCACCTACATCAATTTGCTCAAACAATGAATAGGGGATTAAAGAAATGCTAGCTCCCAAATCACATAATGCCCTATCAATTTCAATCTTTCCTAAAGAGATAGGAATAGAAAATGATCCATGATCTTGCATTTTCTTAGGCATTCTACTTTGCACAATGGCACTACACTCAACATTCAATGCTACCATGCTAGATTCTTCAATAACTCTACGATTAGACACAATATCTTTCAAGAATTTTGCATAGGTAGGGTTTTGAGTGATTACCTCATGGAATGGAAGCGTGACATACAACTTCTTCAACATCTCCACAAATCTTTGGAAGTGGGCATCTAGCTTGCTCCTTTTTAGCCTTTGAGGGAAAGGTATCACGGGCACATATTTCCTCATCAAGATCGGCTCTTCCTCTTTTTCCTCTTCTCCAATAGGAGCTTGAAGTTCAACTTCGGCATTTTCGTTAGCAACCTCCTCTTCTACCTCCTTAGAATTAAGTTTCGGCTTCCCTTGAGGGGTAGGCAAGACTCTTCCACTCTTCAATGTGATGGCATTGATATGTTCGGTAGAATTTACATCCGGTTGAGAAGGTAGCTTCCCAAAGTGCTTCAATGCTATGGCTTGATGAGCCACTTGATTCTCAAGCATCTTGTTATGGGCTTCCAATTGCTCCATTCTCTTGTTGGTCTCTTTTTGATTTTCTATCATTTGAGCCATCATAGACATCATAGTGTTATCTTGAGTGTTGGAAGGAGCTTGTCTTTGTTTATTGGAGGTTCCTTGATCATTCATTGGAGGCTTGGCTTGATAAGGTCTTTGATAGTTTCCTTGGTTGGAATATTGAGAGTTTTGGTTGGACCCTTGGCCTTGACTAGAATAAGAGTTTTGCCTTTGATTTTGGTGAGAACCATATCCTTGCCTTTGGTTATTCCCTTGGTATTCATTTTGGCCTTGAGGCTTAGAAGGGAAGCCGGTATCATTGAACATTCTCCTTTGAGGAGGCTCATAATTTCTTTGAGGGCTCATAATTCCTTGTTGGAGGATTAGGATTTGAAGCATAATTTCTTTGTTGATTGACGTAGTGCGCTTCTTCATAAGCATCCTCATCATCTTCGTATTTCCCATCGGGACAAGAATTAGTGGAGTGTTTCGTGCTAGAGCATAGAAAACAAGGTGGTTGGATGGAACGCTTCCCCTTGTCGTTCTTTGTTTCAGACACATCTAAAGCATTAACCACACTTATCAAACCTTCCATTTTCTTGGTCAACTCACCAAATTGATCTTTGGTCACATAGCTAGAAGAGTCTTCTCTAGATTTAGCCATTTTCTTGTGATCAACTCCTTGGTATCTATCGGAGTTCGTGGCAATCTTGTCTATTACCTTAAATCCTTGGCTTGCCGGTAAATCCATGATTGCACCGCCACTAGCCGTGTCCATTTGGCCCTTGGCCTCTTTGCTCATGCCTAGGTAGAAATATCTCATAAGATCCGCTTTTCGAAAGTTGTGGTGAGGGCATTCCTTCAAATAATGCTTGAATCGATCATAGGCTTGATGAAATAGCTCATTATCCCTTTGAGAGAACGTCAATATAAAATCAGTGAATTTCTTTGTCCTTGATGGTGGAAAGAATTTGGCGAGAAAGGCATTTGCTAGCGCGCTCCAAGTCCTAAAGGAACCCGGCTTTTGGTTTTGCAACCATTCCATCGCATCTCCATATAGTGAAGACGGGAAGAGCTTTAAATAGACATATTCCACGGGTACATCCCTTGGCTTATAAGTGCGGAAATATTCTTGAAAGCTTGCCAAATGGGTAGAAGGATTCCCAACTCCTTGGTATTGATCATGAGTCACCATATGGACTAAGGAGGACTTCACATCAAAATCAAATGCATCTTCATCCGGAGGCACAATAGCTGAGCCATTCCCTTCAAGGGTAGGAGTCATATAATCTCCAACGGGTCTCTCGTCATCCTCTTCATCGTATCTATAATTTCTAACATTCCTTTGAGGAGCGGGAGGATTCCGTACATGATTTTGATCATCAAAGTTGTTTTGTCTAGCGGGGGGATCTTCTTCCCCATCTTCTTCCATTCTATAGTTTTGGTTGTTTCTTTGAAGAGCGGGAGGGTTCTCTACCTCATCATCCATTCTTGGGCCTTGGAAAGCCGGAGGAACAATAGGAGCGGAAGGGGGAGGGTTCTTGCGAGGTCTACCCCTTGGTTTCTTTACGGTTGGTTGAGAAGGGTGAGGAGAACTTGATGTTGAACCAATCACTACGTGCTTTTGCCCCTTAAATCTTGTGTTCATTCAAATGCCTACAAGAACAAAAGAAAATTCTTAGCAATGAAAGACAAGAGAAATAAACACAATTAAGCTCAAAGCAAGCAATAACTATCAAGAAGGGAAAGTAGACAACTAAACAATCTATTAGCAACTAGTTAATTAACCTATCCCCGGCAACGGCGCCATTTGATCACTTGTAAATATAGCTTAAGTATTCGAATAAGAATCCAAAAACTTATGCTAAGTCACGACAATCAAAACATTTGTAATGACTTGGATGAACCGAGGTCGAACCCAAAAGATAGGTGATTAAACTAATAGTGCTAACAATGTGATTAGAATGTCTAAGGTTGGGGGGGATTCTCAATCAAAAAGTGAGATTAAAGCTTACTAAACGGTGATTTACTTTCAATTAAAAGATGACTAGGGATCACTTCTCCACCTAGACAATTATTGTGACAAGGAAATTAGATACCAATGATGAATTCACATGCACATGTGTAGAATTTAGCTCATGCAACATTTATACTAAGTTCCACTCGCGCTACAACCTAGTACAAAGAGGTTACATCTCGCATAGCACCTCACACTCGCGCTCTATTGGTACTATAGAACATGAATGTCTAGCCTCACACTCGCGCTTTATTGACTAGATAAACATGATCTTATTAAGTTCAAGCCATTCTCATTAGGTTATAGAGTTATCTAACTAACTCACAAGCTCTAATGCTTCTTCATTTAGTTCGTTGAAGTCATGATGATCAACGTGAGCTACATCAAACATGATATCAAACAAAGTTCCCATTGAGGACATGTCACAAACACCTTATGGGCAACTCTAAACATTAAGTTCAAATGAAGAAGATTCATGTGCAAACTCATTCAACATTGGTATAAATTGTATTCACAACGTCACAAACATGTCTAGGGGATCCATAATCCCCAACCAAGGTCACTACTCACTCATAGTGAGCTTACAAACAAAATCAATAACAAGGATGGAAACACCCATATGAAAGGTAGAGTTTAGAACTTCAAAACCAATATGGAGATTCAAGAGTAATGGAGGATCCTTGTTGATGGTCTTCTTCTTCACCCAATCAAGCTCGAAATCAGTGTTTTTGCCCTCGGGATTCGTGCTGGAGGCGCCTCAAATTCCGTGCAAAAAGGTCATCCCCAAAACCTAGAAAGATTCTGGGCTTTATAACTGCGACGGCATGCGTTTGCATGCTTTCGGTCATGCGTTCGCATGGCCTCCTGCGAACTAAGGAGTTGAGAGGATGCGAGTGCAATGTGTTTTTATGCGTCGGCTCCGGTTTGTGCGTTCGCATGAAATGGACTGTGCAAACGCATAAACGAGGTGAAGGCTGGCGACGCGACGAAGAAGGCGTGCATGCGAACGCACGCTTTGATTCATGCGCGCGCATTTTTTGGTTCATGCGAGCGCATGCTATGAAGAGTTGCGCTTCGACTTTCAATTTGTGCTTCCTTGCTCCAAAATGCTCAGTTTTTCTCCAAAATCACTGCCAACTTGTGGTCTCAGCTTAAACTCTGTGATTTGCCTGAAAAGAACCACAAAGCATCAAATAGCAAGTGAAATCGTAATAAAATGATCGAAACATTAAGCGTAGAGGTCGCCTAAAATGCATGTATTTTAGCGCTATCACTGTGTCTGGCCATGGCGATTTAGGGTTAGGGGTTTTGCAATTGGAGAAGGAGAGATAGGCGAGCGGCTAAGGTGAAATCCAAGGGCGGACTGATGCGGGTGGCAATCCAAGGGCGAGCGCCGGCGGTGAACGGCTGGCTGGTGTCGGAGGTTGGTCGGAGATGAGGGCGAGGTGAGAAGAGGGTCGGAGGCGGGCGAATTTTTGGACTTGAAAAACTTTAGGGTTTCTGAAATCCAAATTTGAAATCGGTATTTGAAGAAAAAGAACGACCCGTGACAGCCGTGACAATCGAGCCTGTCACGGGTGTCACGACACCACCTGAAAATGCACTGCCAATTCGACCCCCCGTGACTGCCGTGACAGGTCCTTTGTCACGGGTGTCACGACCCCACCTGAAAACGCTTTGCCGATTTAGACCCCCGTGACAGGCCCGTTGTCACGGGTGTCATGGCTCCCTGAAATCCCAGTGCTATTTTGTCGGTCCAGAAACTTGTTTGCTGTTTACTTCACACTTAAATTCCTGCAAGGGTCACACAAAAATTGTACAATGCAAAATGCAAATAAACAAACTTACAGCGCGGGTTACTTCCCGAAGAGGCCTAGTTTAACGTCTTGGCGAGACATAGCAAGGGAGATAGAACTAGAAGCATTCTCGGGAAGTCCCTTGCTGAGATCCCTTCCCGAGAAGTAGGTTGTCATCGATCCCTTCAGGAGGTGCAAGATGTTTCAGTACGTGGTAGTGCTTGAGGCGTTGCCCATTGACTACCATAGATTTTCCACCTTCAACACTGAGCTCCACATGCCCGTCTGGATATGCTCGTTCCACTGTATAAGGGCCACTCCATTTAGTGCGCAGCTTCCCAGGGAATAATCTAAGGCAGGAGTTGTAGAGAAGAACTCGCTCACCTTCATTGAATTCTCTGCATACTATTCATTTGTCGTGCCACTTTTTGGTCCTCTCCTTATAAATACGAGCATTCTCATATGAATCCAATCTGATTTCGTCAAGCTCGTGGAGTTGCAGTATTCACTTTTCTTCGGCTGCCTTCATGTCCATGTTCAGCTCTCTAATAGCCCACAAAGCCTTGTACTCGAGTTCGACTGGAAAGTGGTAGGTTTTTCCATAGACGAGTCTGAAGGGACTCATTCCGATAGGTGTTTTGAATGCAGTCCTGTATGCCCACAGCGCGTCGTCTAGCTTGGACGCCCAATCTTTCCTGTGGCTTGAGACTGTCTTCCCCAAAATGCTTTTGATCTCTCTATTAGAGATTTCTACCTGCCCACTGGTCTGAGGGTGATAAGGAGTGCCAATCTTATGGTAGACGCCATACTTCTTCAACAATGTCTCGAAGTTTCGTTCCTTGAAGTGGGAACCTCCATCGCTGATAACTGTTCTAGGAACTCCGAACCGATGGAAGATAACCTTCTGAAACATTTTAATGACTACTGACGGAGCCCACTGCACTGTCGTTAAGGTGCAATGTGCTCTGTACAAATAAATTTATAATTTTCTGCTACTCGCGACTACACTACTGGGTAGTAAGTGGTAAGTAGGGGTCGAACCCAAGGGAATTAGGGGAATACGTTGTTCTTTAAGGGATTTGTACAGCGAGGGAACGTGTTTTAGGTTGGTTGAGATTTTAGCGCGAGTAATTAATCTACTGTTTTTGGTTTTTTGGGTTTTTTATGCGGAAAGGTAAATACAGAAAATAAATACTGAAATTAAATACTGAAAGTAAAGAGTTAAGGGAAAGAAGACTTACAGTGGGTGATGCGTGATTGCGATTCCTCCGGTAGATGAGCGGTTGATGGTTGCGATTGATTGAGCGATAAAAGTAAATACAGGAGGGGTTTTTGATTGAAAGAAAACATTCGGTCTTAGGGGGCCTTGTATTATATCCTGTTTATTCTTTTAGTAACCCTTCTAAGTATTCAAAAGTGCATCGAGGCCCTTTCGTAGCGCTCAATTTGCCACACTGTTTAAAGCAACACCTGTTCTATTTCAGTCTAGCGCCAATACCCGAGGGTATGCTAGCCTGTGTGCATCCACCTGGTCTCACAGTGACGCTCAACCAGATGGGGTTTTAGATGAGTCGAACTCCTCAGATAGCTTTGCTTGTGACAGCTTCCACTACCTGAGTATGATCACGAATTCCCACGGAAGAGCTTTGCTTGTGACAACTTCCACTCAACCTTGGAAACTCTGACTATAAATGGCACATAGAACAAGTTTTGAATACAGAGAAATGAAACTAAAAGAAATAAAACATTTTATAAAACAAGAACACCCCTTTAACCGAATAAAGAGTTTAGCTACGAATATCCATAGAGGTGGATACCATAGCTAAATACTCGGGGGTTTTTGAAAACAGTAAGAGGGAAAGGGGTGGAATACTCAAGAACCAACAGGAGTATTCCCAATTTCCTACTGAATACTCAAGAACCAACAGGAGTATTCTCTAAAGTATAATACTCAAGAACAAACAGGAGTATTATTTCATAAACCGAACCAAACTTACAAAGTAACCAACTTAGAGAGAGAAGTGTTTTACAATTTTTGGATGATACAAATGAGGAGGAGGAGCTCCATATTTATAGGCTAAGGGGAGGAGGATGGAGGGTGGAGATGGTGGCATGTGGAGGAGCATCCAAGGGTGGAGGAGGAGGCTTTGAAGATGTGGAGGAGGAGCCACCACATGTCATCTTCTCATGGTGGAGCTCAAAGCCGCCGGCGGCTAAGGGAGGAGAGGAGGAGGAGTGATGAGTCGTAGTTGTATGACTATTTTATATGTTAAAACCCCGTCTCTTAGTGTTACCTGTATATTATTTCACTACCTGTGTGTAGTTTTCGTTCTCAGGTACACTCGGAGACCATGGAAGGAATACCGGCTAAAAGGAGCCAATTTGCAGATGTTTGGCGCGGAAAGAAGAAGTCCAAAGCACTTGGGATTTTCGCCAGCGTAAACCGCGGAGGTCTCAATATTTACATGGCGCGGAGGTCTTGAGCATTTCCATAATTATAAAGGCGTCCGCAGAACACAATTGATAGAGGCGTCCGCGGAGAACAATTACTAAAATCAATAGTCTGAGGCAGAATTACGCGGAGGTCTGAAGGATTAATAAGCGCGGACGTCTGAAGCTTTTAACGTAATTATCAATGCGTCCGCGGGAAAGAATTGAAGGAGACGTCCGCGGATGACAGCTGGCAGTCGAAATTTCCTAATTTCGTTTTGGCAATTTTGGGAATTATAAAAGGACAATTAGAAACACGAAACCCTACGCGACCAGACGCGACCAGAGGCGACCAGACCTCGAATTTCTGAGGAGAAAAGAGACACGGATTAAAGTGTCAGAGTTGAGCTGCAGCTTGGTGAAGAGTTCACCATTAGTAATTTCATTCTATTTTATTCACATAAAACTTCATGATGTATTCCATTGCGATGAGTAGCTAAACTCATACGTGTAGGCTAGAACTCGATATTGTGATGTTTTGACTTGAAACCTATATTCATCTTTATGTTTTGCGTTATATTACTATGCATTGTTTATGGATTTGATGTGCTAGCATAAGTGGAACCCTAGCGGGGGAGCTTCTGTTAGTGTATTGATTCCGATTATCACAGTTTATTAGCAACCTAGCGGGGATAGTAAACTAGGATACGAGTAATATATCACTAGGATTGACACCCTAGGACAACTTGTAGTGCAACCTAGCGGGGAACTATAAGTTGTAAAACATTAGAAATCAAAACGGTTAGGTTAATGATTTAGTCTTGCATCACAGTCGAGAGTTCTAGCTTGCACTTCTCTTTGATATTTGATACCCGAATTGTGTGATAATTGCTCTAGCAATCATTCTTGCGTATTTGCGTTATTTAATTGTTGAACTCAAAACCCCCCATTGTTACGTTTTTACTTAGTGAAACAGATTCTCAACCGATCTCTGTGGATACGACCCGACTTACCACTTGCTAGTCGGAAAAAGAAATATTATTTTTGCACAGGTACAACGACACCTGTCAAATTTTGGCGCCGTTGCCGGGGATTGGTAACGAAGAATCTCACTAAGTATTTCTTTTCTTTAGTTTTATTTTATTGTCTTTTTTTTTATTTTCTGTCACTTGATTATTTTTCTGTTTAAGTAACCATGTCACAGAGAAGTGTTGAACGTGATGGTGAAGAGCGAGGAAGTGTACTAGGAGATAACATGCAGGAACAGAGGCAAGGACTGCCTCCTGTTAATCAAAGACTACCACCTCCCAGAAACCAGGAATTTGTGAATGAGTATGCTCGACCTCGTGCAGCTAGATACGAGGAGTATGATGATGAGTTGGATCGAGAATACCTCGGTGGAGGAAACCGATATGGACAGTTACCTAGGCGTCGGGATCCAGCACGCACTATGACAGGACTTTATGCACCGTACAGTGAGGAGGCACCTTGAAGCGTTAGGAGGGACGAGGACCCGATGAAGGAATTTAGAGAGGAAATGAGAAGCATGTTCAAAGAACTCAACCGACAGTTGGACCAACAAAACCAACAGTTAGACCAACAAGCTGAAGTCATTGACGAGCTAAAGAAGGAAGCGTCTCAAATTGCCAGCGATTTTTACGAAATGTAGGAAGAATAGCTGAACGAAGATTCTACTTCAGTGCAGGACGCGGACGGCTCTACAATTAATGCACGGACGGCTGAAGAATTTCTGATAAATCAAGAGACGTCCGCGGCGGATAAACAGGAGACGTCCGCGGGCTCCAATAATTCAGGTAAGGAAATCCTTCTTTCTGACACTCCTCTACCATTCCCAATGCAGGTGATAGCTCCGGAGGACCACGCGATCGACAAAGAAGAGCTAGAAGATGAATTAGAGGTGGAGCATGAGCCGGAAGAGCCAATGATAGAGCACCCACTCGCCACGAGTCTACAAGCGCCGCTCGAAAAATGTAAGGACCTAGGTACCTTCACAATCACCCATGGTGTTAGTAAGACCCTCATACACCACTGCTTAATCGATTTGGGTGCTTATGTTAATGCCATGCCATACTCTTTATCTTGCTCTTTGAATTTGGGACCATCGAAAATCCCTAAACTATTGGTAGAGTTAGGAAATATATCACGTGTTCATCTTGTTGGTTTACTTGCAAATCTAACGCCCCATGTTGAAGATCTTGTTGTTCCCGTAGACTCATGTATCATGCAGATGGGAGATGCCAGCGATAACGGTCCACTTGCACTAATTTCGGGACAATCACTCGTCTTCGCCAAAAGGACCAAGAATGACATGGTAACAAAAATGTCATCGCTTGCGTTTGCTGGAAAGACATCAAACCTCCATGTTCACGAGAATTCTGACCGTCCATACATAAGGAAGCGACCGAGACATGGGACGTTTGGATGGAAACCGGGATGGAGAGACAGGAGAACACCACTCGTTGAGGGCTATGACTATCACAACGAAATAAAGAAGTTTGACTTGCAACACCCATGGGATCCTAACTTGTGATCCCTAAAGAGGTAGTGTCCAGCCAAGGACGTTAAACAAAGGCGCTTACCGGGAGGCAACCCGGTGTGTTACTTTTATTTTACACATGTTATAGTGGAATTGGGAAGCTGATAATGCGCCTCGAGTGCATTTCTTTTTATTTCTGGTGTTTTCAGGTGATTAAGCAAAGAATGGAATTCTACATCAGTGCATACCGCGGACGCCTACACAATTAACGGTGCGGACATCTCAGTAATTATTGCATATTATTCAGACGTCCGCGGGAGGAAATGGAGAAGACGTCCGCGGTGAATTTCTAAAGGTCAAAATTGCAGAGCTCAATCACCACCACCAGGATACTAGGGGAGTACCAAGTTCACTTCTTTTTATTTATTGTCTTTTATTTCTATTTGAGTTTGTTTGTACACATCTCATCTCGTGAATTATACCGTGAGGACACGGATGCATTTAAGTGTGGGGTGGGATGTTGTTGAGTCAGTTGCGCGTCGTGTCTGTTTTTAAATTTTTATGTCGCATGTTATGTGTCTTGATGAACTCGTAATGAACTGATGATGCACTGCTATGCTTTTCTGATATGTCAAAATCCTATTTCCAGTTTATTATGACTATTGTGCTTATTTGACTAAAAATGCGAAATTTAAAAAAAAATTCGATGCTTTGTTCTTTCGAGTTGTGATATGCAGGGATGTGGAGTTGACAGAAATGTCCTAGAAAGGTACGGCAAATTGCAGGAAGTTCTGAGTTTTTGGTTCTGATGATTGAGAAAAGCGGTGGAGGTTGACGCTTCACTAGCCTAGTCCTGAGAGTAGCTCCGTCACCAAGTATACAAGTTTATTCATGCGTTCGAAGTGGTGTCGGGACAGAGAAAACGAACTGTCCATCTCTAGTCGAAGTAGCTGGGAATGTGTGGGTAACCCCTACCTTGCCTCATGCAGAAAAGACGAGGATGAGAAAAGAGCGGGACGCACTCCTATGCTGTTATCCGAAGGCTATGATTGGAGTGGTTCAAGGGCGCAAATGATTATGTGGACAAGAAACAAAATTCAAAAGCCGAAGGCAAAAACCATCAAGTAGAAAAAAAAAGAAAAAAATCAGAAATTTGATTGATTCAAGCAAAGATGTGTCGTTTATCAAAGTCCATACAAGTTAAAGAATTCAAGACTCAACGGTATGAAAGAAGTGAATAAATCATGTGTCAGAGAAAGCCGCTGACTCAATTCTAAAGACCAGAACTCGGAAAAGAATGCAATGTCCGTGGTACCTATAAAGGACTATCTCCCAAACATCCAAGGTCGTTTGAATTGCAACTCGCGAGGTAACAAGTATCGAAAAATCTATCTTTACTCGCATTGTTAGAATTTTGAGCATGATAAGATGAATTGCTGATTTGGGAATGAGATGTAAGGATTAGCATGATAGTACATTGTAATTCATTCCGTGGCTTTGTTCTTGTTCGGGACGAACAAGTTCAAGTGTGGGGTAGTTTGATGAGTCGTAGTTGTATGACTATTTTATATGTTAAAACCCCGTCTCTTAGTGTTACCTGTATATTATTTCACTACCTGTGTGTAGTTTTCGTTCTCAGGTACACTCGGAGACCATGGAAGGAATACCGGCTAAAAGGAGCCAATTTGCAGATGTTTGGCGCAGAAAGAAGAAGTCCAAAGCACTTGGGATTTTCGCCAGCGTAAACCGCGGAGGTCTCAATATTTACATGGCGCGGAGGTCTTGAGCATTTCCATAATTATCAAGGCGTCCGCGGAACACAATTGATAGAGGCGTCCACGGAGAACAATTACTAAAATCAATAGTCTGAGGCAGAATTACGCGGAGGTCTGAAGGATTAATAAGCGCGGACGTCTGAAGCTTTTAACGTAATTATCAAGGCGTCCGCGGGAAAGAATTGAAGGAGACGTCCGCGGATGACAGCTGGCAGTCGAGATTTCCTTATTTCGTTTTGGCAATTTTGGGAATTATAAAAGGACAATTAGAAACACGAAACCCTACGCGACCAGACGCGACCAGAGGCGACCAGACCTCGAATTTCTGAGGAGAAAAGAGACACGGATTAAAGTGTCAGAGTTGAGCTGCAGCTTGGTGAAGAGTTCACCATTAGTAATTTCATTCTATTTTATTCACATAAAACTTCATGATGTATTCCATTGCGATGAGTAGCTAAACTCATACGTGTAGGCTAGAACTCGATATTGTGATGTTTTGACTTGAAACCTAAATTCATCTTTATGTTTTGCGTTATATTACTATGTATTGTTTATGGATTTGATGTGCTAGCATAAGTGGAACCCTAGCGGGGGAGCTTCTGTTAGTGTATTGATTCCGATTATCACAGTTTATTAGCAACCTAGCGGGGATAGTAAACTAGGATACGAGTAATATATCACTAGGATTGACACCCTAGGACAACTTGTAGTGCAACCTAGCGGGGAACTATAAGTTGTAAAACATTAGAAATCAAAACGGTTAGGTTAATGATTTAGTCTTGCATCACAGTCGAGAGTTCTAGCTTGCACTTCTCTTTGATATTTGATACCCGAATTGTGTGATAATTGCTCTAGCAATCATTCTTGCATATTTGCGTTATTTAATTGTTGAACTCAAAACCCCCCATTGTTACGTTTTTACTTAGTGAAACAGATTCTCAACCGATCTCTGTGGATACGACCCAACTTACCACTTGCTAGTCGGAAAAAGAAATATTATTTTTGCACAGGTACAACGACACCTGTCAAGGAGCCGCCAAGTGGAGGGAGGAGAGGAGGTGTGAGGGGGGAGCCGCCCATGTGAGGAGGAGGGTGGAGTTTTGCCACCCAATGACTCATCCTCTTCACCAAGTAGCCGGTCACTTTGGTCCATGGATGAGTTTTGTGACAGTTTTGTACAGTCTTTACAAAACTATCAGTCCAATTTTACTCCGGTCTGTCTTTGATAATTCCTCCATTGGATTTAATTTGAGTAATTCATCGTCAGGATCTTGAGATTTCTTCGTTCAGCATCTGATCTTGACCTTGGATTGACTCTTGTTATCTTTTCAGCGTAAAATCCTCTCCTTAGCGTGTTTTCTCTCTAAGCGCCAAAATACCCTGTAGAAATAAATCGGGACTAACAAGCAGAAGTTAAATAGACCAACAGTCTAATTTGGTGGGTTTTATTGTATTTTTGATTCGTATAATTTTGGTCCATCAGATCACCCCACACTTTCAGTTGTTCGTCCCGAACAATGCTATTAAAAGGCGGCACTCTTAAGTTTGGTTTTAAAATATGAAAATTAGACTGTGGGACTCTATTTATCCTAATTCATGCATTGCTTACTTATTACCAAATTGAACTGTGTAAATAAATAGAAGTAACTTGATACGTGTACCTTAGTGCCGAGATGCAAATTATTCTGGATGTTTCGGGAGATAACCCTTTTTAGGCTCCTGGACTACACCTTCAGAACCGTCTCGCACTATATGGTTTCCTTGTAGCTTTCTCTAGCACGTGATTCAGTTCGGGTTTCACTGGTTTGAGTACTTTGATTTTCTTTTGGCGAGGGACTGCTTTTTGTAGTGAATCGGCCTTTGGCCTTTGATTTGACTCTTTGAGTACTTCACTTTTTGTTCGTTTAAAACCTTCACAATTTTGGGCCTTTGGCCTCTTGATTTGCTTCTTCGAGCTTTTTGCCTTTTTGTGGCTTTGCAAGTCCATTTTCTCAAGCCTTTTTGGGAGGTCCAATCATCGCCCGCAAGCCTATGGAAATACCTCCCCGCTCCTCTCGTTTTTGCCGTTTTCGCACGGGTCAAGGTGAGGGTCGCTCATCTATTTTCTCGGCTACTTTGACTGTCGTTTCGCGCGGGTCTAGATGAGGGTCGCTCATCTAGTTTCTTGGCTACTTTGACCGGAGATAGGACGGTCTGATTCCCGTCCTCGCCTTTTGCATAAACACTGCATGGCGGAGATGACTTCAATCTTCACTGAAACCCGAAGTGCAGCCTCCACTGACTTCGAAAACCATATAGTTTGATCTGATCCTTCAAGTGCTTGCCAAGCCTCTCTAGGGCATTTCTATCAACTCCACATCCCTAGTTTATCTCAGCACAAAGGGACAAATGAGAAGTTACGTTCTAAGTTTTTAGACAGTTGAATTTTCACAAGGTAAATGCATGAATTTCGGTCTATCTTTTTCACATTCTTAAGTTCATACTTTCAAAAAGATAACACTAAAAAAGAAAAAACATGTTGTTTATTTATGTACACATGCGATTCTCACCCCACACTTTCGAACGAAGTCGTGCCTTTCAGCACTACTTAGTTCAAAAGCAATGCAAGCAGTTGTTATACGAGAAGGAAATGACTTAAGGAAAGGTAAGATCAGAACTCCCTTATTGTGTCGAACGGCATGAGGCTGGATAATCGAGGGAGTTCGGCTGGGGCCTTGAACTCTCAGCGCAGGCCCGGTAGTTCACGGAAGCTGCCTGGCTGATCCGATCGTGCTCCAAAAACCAATTCCTAAATAGTCAAATCATTCTATGCACCAAGTGGGTGAGAGCGACTTATTGATGACAACTAAAAGACAGAAAATAAAAAGACAGAAAATTAAAGTGCGGAAAGTAGATAGTGTCGGGTTACCTCCCGACCAGTGCACTTGTTTAACGTCGTTGGCTCGACAGTACCTCATTCTTGGATCATTGGTTGGGATCCCATGGGTGGCTTAGGTCGAATTTTGCCACCATTCTTGTGTTACTTCCGGTACTCTCCATGTCTGATTCTTCTGATGGCTCAGGAGTTTCTTCTGTTGGTTCGGATGTGACCTCCAATGTAGGCTCTTTCTCTGAGCCTTCTATTTCTGATTCGTTTATCACATCCTCTACAACGTCCCTTTCTGGACTGGCCTCATTCCTTCGTATCCCTTCATTAGGTCGAGACATTGGCCTTCGTATTGCGGTTCTGGCCAAGTTGTCTATCACATCCCATATTTGAGTCAAGGATAAGTGTGTGGTTGTTCCTCCCACTGCGTCATTGATCCTTGAGAACTCATCAGCCCTCATCCCACAAAGGAATTTTTGAAGAAGAAAAACCTCCGTGAATCCATGGTGCGGGCAGCGTGAGATGATGGCGTCATATTTCATGTAGTATTCACCAAAGGTCTCATCCCGGGACTGTTGAAGGTTCATGATCTTCTCGCGCGTTTGTTGTCGTAAGGATGGGGGAGAGAATTCTTTCAGGAATGGAATGCTAATGTCCACAAAATACTTAGCATTCATAGCGGTTGAGGTGTAATACCAGATTGTCGCGAAATCAGTTAGAGAGAATTGGAAGCAATTAAGCTTAAATTCTTCTAACGTTTCATTATTAGGTTTTATGCGCAGACAAACATGGTGAAAGTTTCGGCAGTGTAGTACTGGATCTTCTGCATCCGTACCTCCGAACAGTGGAAGGTGTCGTGTTGTCCATGCATATGAAGGGGGTTGTGTCATGAGGACATGGGAGGGAAAGAACAACTATTCCGATGGCTAATTCCCCGGCAACGGCGCCAATTTGACGGAGCCCACTGCACTGTCGTTAAGGTGCAATGTGCTCTGTACAAATAAATTTATAATTTTCCGCTACTCGCGACTACACTACTGGGTAGTAAGTGGTAAGTAGGGGTCGAACCCAAGGGAATTAGGGGAATACGTTGTTCTTTAAGGGATTTGTACAGCGAGGGAACGTGTTTTAGGTTGGTTGAGATTTTAGCGCGAGTAATTAATCTACTATTTTTGGTTTTTTGGGTTTTTTATGCGGAAAGGTAAATACAGAAAATAAATACTGAAATTAAATACTGAAAGTAAAGAGATAAGGGAAAGAAGACTTACAGTGGGTGATGCGTGATTGCGATTCCTCCGGTAGATGAGCGGTTGATGGTTGCGATTGATTGAGCGATAAAAGTAAATACAGGGGGGGTTTTTGATTGAAAGAAAACATTCGGTCTTAGGGGGCCTTGTATTATATCCTGTTTATTCTTTTAGTAACCCTTCTAAGTATTCAAAAGTGCATCGAGGCCCTTTCATAGCGCTCAATTTGCCACACTGTTTAAAGCAACACCTGTTCTATTTCAGTCTAGCGCCAATACCCGAGGGTATGCTAGCCTGTGTGCATCCACCTGGTCTCACAGTGACGCTCGACCAGATGGGGTTTTAGATGAGTCGAACTCCTCAGATAGCTTTGCTTGTGACAGCTTCCACTACCTGAGTATGATCACGAATTCCCACGGAAGAGCTTTGCTTGTGACAGCTTCCACTCAACCTTGTAAACTCTGACTATAAATGGCACATAGAACACGTTTTGAATACAGAGAAATGAAACTAAAAGAAATAAAACATTTTATAAAACAAGAACACCCCTTTAACCGAATAAAGAGTTTTGCTACGAATATCCATAGAGGTGGATACCATAGCTAAATACTCGGGGGTTTTTGAAAACAGTAAGAGGGAAAGGGGTGGAATACTCAAGAACCAACAGAAGTATTCCCAATTTCCTACTGAATACTCAAGAACCAACAGGAGTATTCTCTAAAGTATAATACTCAAGAACAAACAGGAGTATTATTTCATAAACCGAACCAAACTTACAAAGTAACCAACTTAGAGAGAGAAGTGTTTTACAATTTTTGGATGATACAAATAAGGAGGAGGAGCTCCATATTTATAGGCTAAGGGGAGGAGGATGGAGGGTGGAGATGGTGGCATGTGGAGGAGCATCCAAGGGTGGAGGAGGAGGCTTTGAAGATGTGGAGGAGGAGCCACCACATGTCATCTTCTCATGGTGGAGCTCAAAGCCGCTGGCGGCTAAGGGAGGAGAGGAGGAGGAGCCGCCAAGTGGAGGGAGGAGAGTGGAGGAGAGGAGGTGTGAGGGGGGAGCCGCCCATGTGAGGAGGAGGGTGGAGTTTTGCCACCCAATGACTCATCCTCTTCACCAAGTAGCCGGTCACTTTGGTCCATGGATGAGTTTTGTGACAGTTTTGTACAGTCTTTACAAAACTATCAGTCCAGTTTTACTCCGGTCTGTCTTTGATAATTCCTCCATTGGATTTAATTTGAGTAATTCATCGTCAGGATCTTGAGATTTCTTTGTTCAGCATCTGATCTTGACCTTGGATTGACTCTTGTTATCTTTTCAGTGTAAAATCCTCTCCTTAGCGTGTTTTCTCTCTAAGCGCCAAAATACCCTGTAGAAATAAATCGGGACTAACAAGCAGAAGTTAAATAGACCAACAGTCTAATTTGGTGGGTTTTACTGTGTTTTTGATTCGTATAATTTTGGTCCATCAACTACCTTGGCGTCGCAAGTAGGAGTAGCCACAGCTTCAACCCACTTGGAAACGTAGTCGACTGCTACCAAGATATACTGATTTCCATAAGAAGGTGGGAACGGTCCCATGAAGTCAATCCCCCAAACATCGAATAAATCCACTGCGAGAATGCTCTGCTGGGGCATCTCCTGCTGCTTCGAAATATTCCCAGTCCTTTGGCACTGATCACAAGCTTTAACGAACTCGTGGGAGTCCTTGAAAAGGGATGGCCAAATGAAACCAGACTGCAGAACTTTCGTTGCTATTTTCGACCCGGCACCGTGTCCACCATACTGGGATGAATGGCAGCGCTCCAGGATCCATTTGTCTAAGAACTTCTTCTGCATCTGAGCCCATGTTCTGATGCTTCCGGAAGGCAATGAAAGGAACCAGTCGTTTGCCGCGTCAATGAGGGAAAAGTAGAACGCCTTTAACTTGAAGTCGTCTACGTTCACGCCATTTGGTTTTAAGTTTTGGAAAATACCATGTAAGCGTTGGAGATGAGTCATTGCTGATTCTCCACGCGTTCCTGAGAATTTCGGTAAGTTGTGGGCCACTGAAGTGTTGATGGCGATATTTTCCAGTTCAGGGCCTTCGTGAATGCACCACGGCTGAATTCTGAAATCTGGTGCCGAGAGCTCTCCCAATGTAGGTTCACGGTAGTTGTTGTTATCTCCGTAGTAGTCATCGAAAGCGGGTTCTCGTCTCGGCACTTGTCGAGGTTGAGGGGGTGGTGGATATCTAGGGGGCTGTACTGGACCAGCTGCATTTCGGTCCTCGGGTGGTTCTTGATTTCTTCTAATTGCCTCCCTATCACGAGCTCTTCTGTTTCTGATGAGTTGTTCCGGATCGTCCACAAATGGAAGTGGCACCTCATCATTTCGATCGTACAGGTTTATCTCGTCATCATCCTGATAGTCATGGTGGCTTCCTTCGCGAGACATGGTTGAAGTGCGTATTGATTTAAAGAACTTATCCGATGGCTAATTTCCCGGCAACGGCGCCAATTTTGACGGAGCCCACCGCACTGTCGTGAAGGTGTGGTGTTCACTGTGCAAAATAAATTTATATTTTCCGCTACTCGCGACTTAACTACTGGGTAGCAAGTGGTAAGTAGGGGTCGAACCCAAGGGAATTAGGGGGATACGTTGTTCTTTAAGAACTATATTAGCGGGGAGCGTGTTTTAGGTTGATTGAGGTTTTAGCGCGATTAACTAAGCTACTATTTTTGGTTGTTTTTGGTTTTTTTGTGCGGAAAAGTAATTACAGGAATTAAAATACTGAAAATAAAGGAGTTAAGGGAAGAAGACTTACAGTGGGTGATGCGTGATTGGCGAGTCCTCCGGTAGATGAGCGGTTGATGGTTGCAGTTGATCGAGCAATTTATACTAAGTAAACAAAAGTAAATACAGGGGGGTTTTGTAATCTGAAGAAAACATTCGGTTTCAGGGGCCTTGTATCATAGTTGTTTATCATTGACCGCTAATGATCATACTAAGTGTTCAAAGATGAATCGAGGCCATTTCTAAGCGCAAGACTTGCAAGATCGTTGAAAACACTTGTTCTACTTTAGACTAATTCCTCCTTTCGAAGTATCTTAGCCTTATGTGCATCCATTTGATCTTCTGTTACGATTTCCCAAAATGGTTTTTTAGATAAGTCGAACTCCTCAGATAAGTTTTGCTTGTTACAGCTTCAACTTACTGAGTATGTTCACGAATTCCCACGGAAGAGCTTTGCTTGTTACAGCTTCCACTCAACCTTGGAAATTCTGACTATATATGGCACATAGAACAAGTTTTGAACACAAAGCGATATTAAGTGCAGGGTCTAAAACATTTTACAATACAAGTACACCCCTTTAACCGAATAAAGAGTTTAGCTACGAATATCCATAGAGGTGGATACCATAGCTAAATACTCGGGGGTTTTTGAAAACAGTAAGAGGAGAGGGGGTGGAATACTCAAGAACCAACAGGAGTATTCCCAATTCCTACTGAATACTCAAGAACCAACAGGAGTATTCTCTACAGTATTATAATACTCAAGAACCGACAGGAGTATTATAATTTCAAACCAAACTTGCAAAGTAACAAAATGTAGAGAGATAAGTGTTTATTGATTTTGAATTGTGTTTTTTACAAAGGAATTGGCTTGTATTTATAGCCATGGGAGAGGGATGAGAGTCATACACTTGTCACATGGGGAGAGGAGGAGCAAGGAGGAGAAGCCACATGGGGGGGAGCTTTAGCCGCCGGTGGCCGGTCACCATGGAGGAGAGCCGCCGGTTGTGGAAGGGAGAAGGAAGGGGTGAGGTGGCTTGGCCACCCATGAGTCATCTCTTCTTCCCAAAGCCGCTGATCACTAGGAGATAAGGATGAGTTTTGTGAGTTTTGTGCAGTCTTTTCACAAAACTATTAGTCCAATTTCGCTCCGGTCTGACTTTGGTTGTTCCTCGGTTGGATTTGAATTGAGTAATTCAATGTCAGGATCTTGAGATTTCTTCATTCAGCGTCTGATCTTGACCTTGGAATGACTCGTAACATCTTTTCAGCGTAAAATCCTCTCCTTAGCGTGTTTTCTCTCTAAGCGCCAAAATACCCTGTAGAAATATATCGGGACTAACAAGCAGAAGTTAGATAGACAAACAGTCTAATTTGGTGGGTTTTACTGTGTTTTTGATTCGTATAATTATGGTCCATCAGATTACCCCACACTTTTAGTTGTTCGTCCCGAACAATGCTATTAAAGGGCTGCACACTAAGTAAGTTGTTGAAATATGAAAATTAGACTGTGGTACTAGATTTATCCTAATTCATGCATTACTTACTTATTACCAAATTGAACTGTGTAAATAAATAGAAGAAACTTGATACTTGTACCTCCGTGCTGAGATGCAAATTATTCTGGATGTTTCGGGAGATAGCCCTTTTTAGGCTCCTGGACTGCAACCTCGGGACCGTCTCGCACTATATGGTTTCCTTGTAGCTTTCTCTAGCACGTGATTCGGTTCGGGTTTCAATGGTTTGACTACTTTGATTTTCTTTTGGCGAGGGACTGCTTTTGTAGTGAATCGGCCTTTGGCCTTTGATTTGACTCTTTGAGTACTTCACTTTTTGTTCAGTTAAAACCTTCACAATTTTGGGCCTTTGGCCTCTTGATTTGCTTCTTCGAGCTTTTGCCTTTTTGTGGCTTGCTAGTCCATTTTCTCAATCCTTTTTGGGAGGTCCAATCATCGCCCGCAAGCCTATGGAAATACCTCCCCACTCCTCTCATCCTTGTCGTTTCGCGCGGGTCAAGATGAGGGTCGCTCATCTATTTTCTCGGCTACTTTGACTAGAGAGAGGACGGTCTGATTCCCGTCCTCGCCTTTTTTTCTTTTTGCATAAACACTGCATGGCGAAGATGACTTCGATCTTCACTGAAACCCAAAGTGCAGCCTCCACTGACTTCGAAAACCATATAGTTTGATTCGATCCTTCGATTGCTTGCCAAGCCTCTCTAGGGCAGTTTCTATCAACTCCACATCCCTAGTTTATCTCAGCACAAAGGGACAAATGAGAAGTTACGTTCTAAGTTTTTAGATAGTTGAATTTTCACAAGGTAAATGCATGAATTTTAGATCTATCTTTTTCACATTCTTAAATTCATATTTTCAAAAAGATAACACTAAAAAAGAAAAACATGTTATTTATTTATGTACACATGCGAATCTCTCCCCACACTTTTGAACGAAGGCGTGCCTTTCAGCACTACTTAGTTCAAAATCCATGCAAGCAGACAATTACGAGAAGGAAATGATATTAAGGAAAGGTAAGATCAGAACTCCCTTTTTGTGTCGAATGACGTGGCATGAGGCTGGATAATCGAGGGAGTTCGGCTGGGGCCATGAACTCTCAGCGCAGGCCCGGTAGTTCACGGAAGCTACCTGGCTGATCTGATCGTGCTCCAAAAACCAATTCCTAAATAGTCAAATCATTCTATGCACCAAGTGGGTGAGAGCGACTTATTGATAAAAACTAAAAGACAGAAAATAAAAAGACAGAAAGTAAGATAGTGTCGGGTTACCTCCCGACCAGTGCACTTGTTTAACGTCGTTGGTTCGACAGTACCTTATTCCTGGATCACTGGTTGGGGTCCCATGGGTGGCTCAGGTCGTATTTCGCCACTGTTCCTGCGTTGGTTTTTGTCTTGACTCTTCCTGATTTCTTGCTTGGGTTGGAACTCCATGGTTTTGGTGTTTTTTTCTTTCCATTGTTTCTGAGAAGGCGGGGGACCTTTGACCATAGCTGTTGGTCTTGTTACTCTTTCGGTCTCCTTCGGCAGGTCAGAAATCTGTGTACCGTGATCTGAGATAGGTATAATGTCTGGCGGTTTCTTTGTATTCGTGCGGCTATTATCAATGGAGAAATTTGCAATTTTGCCGCCGAACTTGAGCGATAATGAGCCCTTGCCCACATCGATCCTTGCTTTAGTAGCGTAGAGGAATGGTCGTCCCAAGATTATTGTTGGAGGGTCGTCTTCGCTGGTCTCTCCCAATTGTATCACATAGAAGTCTGCAGCAATGACGAGCTCTCACACATGGAGTATTACATCTTCTAGCACTCCAACCGGACGGATGCACGATTTATCTCCTAGCTCGATATTTGACCTGGGTGGTTTTAATGGACCAAGTCCTAATAAGTAATATAAGGAGGAGGGCATGGCGTTGACAGCAGCTCCAAGATCGACTAAGCACTTATGAATCTGTGCTTCACCAATACTGCAGGTGACTGTGAAGGCCACTGGGTCTTTATCTCTTTCCGGTTGTGGCTCGTGATTTGAAGTGAGGGCTCTTTCTATTGTCGGGCCATTCTGCCTGTTCCTTGGCTTAGGATTTGTATAATCGGATCCCTTAATATTTTGCTTCGAAGCATAAATATTAGTTGGGGAGTCCCACCTTAAATTGTTACTGTCATCCCATCCAGATGCTGGTATGTCAGAGTGTATGATCGGTGGTGGTGTTATACAAACGGTGAATGCGTACCGTCCATTGTCAGCATGTGTGACCCATGTTTTGCCATCATTGGGTCGGTCTTCCTCTTGATTCCAATCAGGTCGACGCCTCCGGGCAAAGTGCTTGTTCGTAAGTTTGTAAGTTGGGGATCGTGCAACTTCTCCTAGCGTCGCCTTTTCGTTTGACCTTTTTATCATGCTAAGATTCGCCTTTGGGTTTTGGATGGTTTGTGAAGGGAGTCTGCCAGGTTCATTAGTGAGTGTTGACATTGCCGTGGCGAGCTGGGACATTTGTTTGGTTCGTTCTGAAATTGCCCCGTCAGTTTTCGCCTGGTATTGGTGTAGCGAAGTACCCAATTGATTAATGTTTCATGCGAGCTCCTTCATCGTGTCATCGAGCGACTTGCTTGGTTCTTGCTGATTGTTCGGGCCGGTTTGGTAATGATTTGGTCCTCTTTGCTGATATTGTCCTGCCGATGGAGCGTTCTGGTTATACTGTCGGTGGGGGGGTTGGTAGTATGACTGAGCTAGTTGAGGGACAGCTGGTTGTTCTTCCTTCTAAGGATAGTTGTTGTTACGCCAGCTCGGGTTGGTTGCTTGACCATACTGTCTGTTTTGTCCGGCTCTGTCATTTTTGTTGTTGTATCCTTGGTATCCTCCCACTGCATTCACTTCTGCTGGTTCCTCTTCTATTAATGTCGGACATGCGTCAGTTTTGTGGTCTGTAGAACCACAGAATTCGCAAGGTTTTACCGGAACTGGCTGCCTTCGTAGGATTTGAATCATCATCTCCTTTAGCTGCTTCATCTCTTCAGGCATAAAGCTCATCGATGTTTCAGCTTTTGCCACATTTTTTGTCCGGGAGAATTCTTCCTGCTGAGTTGTCTCTTCTCTGAATCGGGCATTCTCAGCAACGTTGGTGATAAGATCCCTTATGCCACTTAATGATAGATTCATCATGGACCCTCCAGCTGAGGCATCCAGGAGCATTTTGTCTAAGGGTCTTAATCCGTTAATGAGATACTCGACGGTGAGTTTTTCGGGTAGTCCAAGGGTATAGCAGCTTCTCTCCAGGCGGTTGAATTTTTCCAGGGTACATGGTTTCATTGGGTCCTTGCTTGATGTCCTGCAGTTGCCTCCTTACTTGCATCGCTCTTCCTGATGGGTAATATTTGTCTAAGAACTTCTTCTGCATCTGAGCCCATGTTCTGATGCTTCCGGAAGGCAATGAAAGGAACCAGTCGTTTGCCGCGTCAATGAGGGAAAAGTAGAACGCCTTTAACTTGAAGTCGTCTACGTTCACGCCATTTGGTTTTAAATTTTGGCAAATACCATGTAAGCGTTGGAGATGAGTCATTGCTGATTCTCCACGCGTTCCTGAGAATTTCGGTAAGTTGTGGGCCACTAAAGTGTTGATGGTGATATTTTCCAGTTCAGGGCCTTCGTGAATGCACCACGGCTGAATTCTGAAATCTGGTGCCGAGAGCTCTCCCAATGTAGGTTCACGGTAGTTGTTGTTATCTCCGTAGTAGTCATCAAAAGCGGGTTCTCGTCTCGGCACTTGTCGAGGTTGAGGGGGTGGTGGATATCTAGGGGGCTGTACTGGACCAGCTGTATTTCGGTCCTCGGGTGGTTCTTGATTTCTTCTGATTGCCTCCCTATCACGAGCTCTTCTGTTTCTGATGAGTTGTTCCGGATCGTCCACAAATGGAAGTGGCACCTCATCATTTCGATCGTACAGGTTTATCTCGTCATCATCCTGATAGTCATGGTGGCTTCCTTGGCAAGACATGGTTGAAGCGCGTATTGATTTAAAGAACTTATCCGATGGCTAATTCCCCGGCAACGGCGCCAATTTTGACGGAGCCCACCGCACTGTCGTTAAGGTGCGGTGTTCTCTGTGCAAAATAAATTTATATTTTCCGCTACTCGCGACTTAACTACTGGGTAGCAAGTGGTAAGTAGAGGTCGAACCCAAGGGAATTAGGGGGATACGTTGTTCTTTAAGAACTATACTAGCGGGGAGCGTGTTTTAGGTTTATTGAGGTTTTAGCGCGATTAACTAAGCTACTGTTTTTTGTTGTTTTTGGTTTTTTGTGCGGAAAAGTGATTACAAGAATTAAAATACTGAAAATAAAGGAGTTAAGGGAAGAAGACTTACAGTGGGTGATGCGTGATTGGCGAGTCCTCCGGTAGATGAGCGGTTGATGGTTGCAGTTGATCGAGCAATTTATACTAAGTAAATAAAAGTAAATACAAGGGGGGGTTTTGTAATCTGAAGAAAACATTCGGTTTCAGGGGCCTTGTATCATAGTTGTTTATCATTGACCGCTAATGATCATACTAAGTGTTCAAAGATGAATCGAGGCCATTTCTAAGCGCAAGACTTGAACATCGTTGAAAACACTTGTTCTACTTTAGACTAATTCCTCCTTTCGAAGTATCTTAGCCTTATGTGCATCCATTTGATCCTCTGTTACGATTTCCCAAAATGGTTTTTTAGATAAGTCGAACTCCTCAGATAAGTTTTGCTTGTTACAGCTTCCACTTACTGAGTATGTTCACAAATTCCCACGGAAGAGCTTTGCTTGTTACAGCTTCCACTCAACCTTGGAAATTCTGACTATATATGGCACATAGAACAAGTTTTGAACACAAAGCGACATTAAGTGCAGGGTCTAAAACATTTTACAATACAAGTACACCCCTTTAACCGAATAAAGAGTTTAGCTACGAATATCCATAGAGGTGGATACCATAGTTAAATACTCGGGGGTTTTTGAAAACAGTAAGAGGAGAGGGGGTGGAATACTCAAGAACCAACAGGAGTATTCCCAATTCCTACTGAATACTCAAGAACCAACAGGAGTATTCTCTACAGTATTATAATACTCAAGAACCGACAGGAGTATTATAATTTCAAACCAAACTTGCAAAGTAACAAAATGTAGAGAGATAAGTGTTTATTGATTTTGAATTGTGTTTTTTACAAAGGAATTGGCTTGTATTTATAGCCATGGGAGAGGGATGAGAGCCATACACTTGTCACATGGGGAGAGGAGGAGCAAGGAGGAGAAGCCACATGGGGGGGGGGGAAATTTAGCCGCTGGTGGCCGGTCACCATGGAGGAGAGCCGCCGGTTGTGGAAGGGAGAAGGAAGGGGTGAGGTGGCTTGGCCACCCATGAGTCATCTCTTCAAGCCGCCGGTCACTAGGAGATAAGGATGAGTTTTGTGCAGTCTTTTCACAAAACTATCAGTCCAATTTTGCTCCGGTCTGACTTTGGTTGTTCCTCGGTTGGATTTGAATTGAGTAATTCAATGTCAGGATCTTGAGATTTCTTCATTCAGCGTCTGATCTTGACCTTGGAATGACTCGTAACATCTTTTCAGCGTAAAATCCTCTCCTTAGCGTGTTTTCTCTCTAAGCGCCAAAATACCCTGTAGAAATATATCGGGACTAACAAGCAGAAGTTAGATAGACAAACAGTCTAATTTGGTGGGTTTTACTGTGTTTTTGATTCGTATAATTATGGTCCATCAGCGACCCTTCAAGTGAATCGTGGCCAAAGAAACACGGCGATCATCAGGGACGGACTTGAACTCCAGGACCTCCTCCACCTGAGAAAGCCAATCGATAAAATCTTCGGCGGTCAGACTACCATCAAATTGAGGGATATCCACCCGAAGACCTTGCTCCCACCGTTGATCTCGCATCACGGGCTGATCCCCACCAAAAGGATTGCCGTCCATGGAATCAACATCTTCTACCAGGAATTCGTTGTTCCTTCCCGCCAATTGCATGGTCAAAGCCTCGACCTGGCGCCTCAGATCTGCATTATCTAGGCGTAGCTGTTCATCTTCTGACAGTTCAACAGCACCTCTCCCTCTGCCTCGGCCTCTGCCACCAGGTGCCATTGGACACAGGATCGACTGGAAGCTGATACCAGATGATGCAGCGGCTACAGCGTGAATAATGAATTGGAGAAAAACTCTCGAATATTATTGATAAAAACAAAACTGCCGTTCTCACAACCTACGAACTGTTTAAATAGTGCAAAACAGAAACCCTAACTTGCTAAAATTGAAAATTACTAAAAACGGAAAAATCAGAAATTATCGAAAATTACTAAAAATTCAAAATAAAATAGTAAACGAGCTCGGATGGCCCAAAAACGCCATACTTCACAAGCAAAGCTAGTGATTTCTGATCGTCTCATCGTTCCGCTCAAAATAAGGTGTTATGGCCCAAAATCGGACATCGGGAACTCGAAAACTCAAAAAACTGTCAAATTGCGCCAGAACCGGATTTCCTGTCAAACCGCTCCAAATATGCCTGTGCCACTCGGTCTACATCAAAAAGCAAGGTTTGAACTTAAGAGAACAAAAATATATGCTGAAGTTGATTGAGAAGGTGTCAAGAAGATTTTCTTTCAATTTTGAGAATGACTCTGAATCTGCTGCATACGGAAAACTGAAGATTTTGGAAATCATCATCAAGTTTTTTGTTTCATTTTTTTAATTTCATTTTGGGAGTGTCTGTGATTTATCTTATTTCGTATGACCTACCACCTAATAGATGCGTTTATTCATAAGACGGTTGGACATGTAGATGCGTGTTATTGACGTGAGTTGCGAACAACAAGTAATCTAAGCTCGTGCTACAGTCAAGGCCTTGCGCATTGAAGTTGAACTCCTTTGTATCATTTGGTCCTTTTTATATATGTATTCCTTTGTTCCGTGCTGCTATTCTGATTACCACTTTCATTTTGATCTTTCAAAATGATCATGCAGTTGGTGGTTCGAGTTCGAGCCTCCGTGGATCACCGGATGCACCTATTACCTGAGTATGCGTTATTCGATCCTTAACTCTAAAGAATATTTCTTTTTTCTTAAAAAAAGAATAATATCAAATTCACACTATTTTGCCAACATGGGTGGTGGCATGTTGGTTAAGGAGTCCACCTGGATGGTTGGATCCTTACATTCTGTGTTCGAGTTCTGGGTCACCAATTTCTCATAATTTATGAGAATTTTCTTCCTTTTCCTTTCTCTCTTCCTGTGGCAAAAATGTGTCAAACTTGTCTGTGCTTCAAGCGGCGGATGTACCAATGATTTCAGGATTTGATCGAGATATAATACATATGTACTAGATGATATGTATTGAATCCTTGTATTACCCATCCAAAAAAAATCGTACTATTTTAAAATTTTCAAGTTGAAGATATAGAATAATAAACAGAACATCCATCCGATTAGAGAAACCTAAAATAAACTACTTTCAGGTAGAAGACAAATAGACTTGTATTATTAGAGACAATAGTTAAATATTCATCATATTCTAATAATTCAGCAAGACATAGTCGTATGTGATTAGTTGAATAAAAAAAGCGCAACTTGGAAATTAGCAATAAATAGAAAATTATCATGTACTTTTATGATAACAATCTCAGGAAGATATCTTGTCTACCACAACCACATGATAAACGTGGTTTGTTATCTTTTTCTTTATTGTTTAACCGCGTTAGTATCTTTCAACCCTATGTCCATAGGAGGGTCCGCGTTTCAATGAAAGTCAATAAAAGTTAGTTTACTGTGTAAAACTGGATCGATTCCCCAAACTTAACTAAGGAGATTATTATAGATCAAGTTTAATGTTTATTCGATGATTGTTTATTGATCTTTTAGATGCTTTCTTTTGATGTGAACTAAATAAAACTTAAAATTATGTTTGAATAGGGAAATTGATTGACGAACGTAATTTTATGACACGACTTTTAAACTAAAAAAAGAATTAGATATTTAACTCAAATTAGTCAACAAGGATGATGACCTGATGGTTAAGGAGTCCACCTTAAGATGGTTGGATGCTTATGTCCTGTGTTCGAGTCTCGAGGCTACCAATTTTCTTTTTTCTCTAAGTGTTAAAGATGTACCGAGTGGATTAAGTTTCTTTAATAAGAGGTTATAAATGAGAAGTTGAACTAAGAGGAGCGCGTGTGTATTTTCCAAGATGCATTTAATGCAAAGTCAAAGTTATATTTTTTACTTTGCTTTTTTGGAATATGTGTCACATGCAGATTCTACGGTGCATCATGATCTAATGGTGACATTTAAGTTCTCAAATTCTCGAATTTATGCATCATTATAGTTCAACATGAAACACTACAGCTATACCTCTGAAAAGTAGTGTAATATCAAAGTTTCATGCGATAGGCAGTGCCATAATTTTAGATTCCATGTCGTAAAATAGATATTACTTATGTATAGCAAGATTCGTACCGTACAATCAGTTATGACGCATCTGCGATCTTCTGGACAACTAACGAGATGTTAATTAAATTAAGATTTAGAAAATTTTCTCCCAGTGGCCATTTTCTGAACAGTGGAGATTTTGCTGTTCACACGTGCATAAAACTTATACTCGGTACGGTGGTTCAGAAATTAGTGTCATCATTTATAGTGTAGTTCATATATTTACAACTAACACATTCCCTACAATATTAAGTTCCTTCATCTCCAGCTAGCTAGCCACTCTTTGACGACGACCTTGTCTGAGGCCTGCTAAAACAACAGGTTTATATTTTCAATTTTAATCATTACTGGTGTATGTCTGCTAGGGTTTTATGCAAAAGGCTTCAGAAAGAATCCGTCGTCCATCTAACGCTCCGATCTTTTTCATTTAATTCTCTTCCTAACTAATACGATCACTTGTTGCAGATCGAGATCTGGAGTGCAAGATCTGCAGGCTATTACGTTTAACCAAAGATTTATCCGGTGCGCACTTAAAGAGCAGCGGTTGGGAGGAAAAAAAAACCTGGAGTGCAAAGGCTTCCATTGTAACCTAGTCATGGAATACTGTTCATCAGCTGCTAGCTGGATATCCGAAATGGTATATGTATGCACATGCTTAATTAATTGTCTGGTTAATTATAATCTGATGAGTCTCTCTTTATCCTACGAAAGAAACTGAAGGGACACCTAAAGGAAGAAGATGTGTATAAGCTTCCAATTGTCGTTGGAAGAAGGCACTCTTAATGAGTCTTTCTTAATCGTCGTTGGAAGAGGCACTCTTTCATCTTCTTCCAATTGTCGTTAATTATAATCTGATGTAAGAATGTATAAGCTTCCAATTTGATGAGTCTCTCTTAATCGTCGAGATTGGAAGAGGCACTCTTTCTCACATCTTCTTCCAATTGTCTGGTTAATTATTATGACTGATCTCCTTCTTACCACCAGGCCTCGCCGTGTATGTATAAAGCTTGGTTGTGAGACTTGTGTATGTATATATGTTTGATAATGATCATTATATTATTGCACACAGGGAATGGAGGACGACAGTGAACAAATATATCATCAGGTCAACTTATTCACAGACTCATTCACTGATTTCAAATTTCACCCAACTCCAGTTCATATCTGTGAGCAGATTAAACAGTGCAATGATCAATCCACAAACATGATCACCACCAAGCCAAAGCTTGAGCCTGCTTCTTCTAATTCCTTTTCCAAAATCATTTCATTCGGAGACAGTAGTAAGTCGTCCGATGATTCGCTTTCCGAGGAACATTATATGCAAGTTGATGGCGGCTTGATTAATGTTGTGAAGCTAGGGGAAGAAGCAGCCTTGTGTGCTGGAAGTAATAACAATAATACCAGTGGTGATAGCTGTGAGAAAAATATTGGGGTTATTAAGAGGGTGTTAAGCAATTCAACATCAATCAGCAAAGCCAGTTCTTCATTTGCTCTTGATCATGTTGTGGCTGAAAGAAAGCGCCGAGAGAAGCTCAATCAGCGCTTTATCGCTCTTTCTGCCCTTGTTCCCAATCTCAAAAAGGTACACATAATATTAGTCTTTAATTATTTGCATATATATGTAATAATCACTTCACATGCATGATTCACTGATGTAGATTCAGCCATATGTCGCTTCAGTTCGTAAAAAAAAAGCTTGTTAGTATCTGTCATGACTTGTATATACTTGCTTGTGCACAGATGGACAAAGCTTCAGTGCTTGCAGGTGCAGTCAGGTACTTGAAAGAGCTTCAAGAGCAAGTGAAGGCCTTGGAGAAGCAGACTGCTGCAAATAAAGCAGTTGAAACAGTGATTTGTTTGAAGAGATCAAGACTTTCATTTATGGATCATGAAATTACATCCTCATCTGATGAGAACAACAACTCTGAAACCGGCCAGCTTTCGAGTGACTGCTCGCTCCCAGAGATTGAAGCGAGAATCTGCAACGAGAGCGTGCTTATTAAGATTCATTGTGAGAACAGGCCAGGGATTGGTGCAAGGATATTGGTTGAGATTGAGAAGCTCAGACTGAGTGTTGTGAGTAGCCACATTGTTCCATTTGGAAGTCATTCCATTGATATCACAGTTATTGCAAAGGTAAACACATGAACACTCGTATATAACACACAATGCACGCACTGATCAGTAATCCATTAGTTTCAACTTAATTTCTAGCGTAATTACATGAATTATTTTATTATTATGTCTTATTCCATATATACTGCTTATATGTTAAAAATGTGGAAGTAAGAAATATGAGTTGATGGTTGTTTCATGTTTTTGTGTTAGAAACATATTACCAATATCATGCTGGTTTGATATTGTGATTTGAATGGATGAGATTAAATCTTGATTTTTAGTGCATTTTTTTGGTGACGAATTATATGCAAAACTGGTAAACTATATCGTCTTTTTTATTTTTCAGCTACGAAAGTCACGAATTATAGATTGATTTTGATAAACTTTGTATTTTGTATCAAAAATCAACTTTATACCTGATATTATATTGACCCAATATATTATTTTATAATAGTCTGTTTTGATGATCATGGCTAATTAATGCAGATGGAAGTTGGGTATTCCCCGCCCCCGAAGGAATTTATTCGAAGCCTGAAACACGCTGTAGCAAAAGCGCGATCCAAGTGAACAGAAATCTCTTCGATATGATTGAATATATGATTATTACAGTAAATTTGCTTTCCTTCAATTCTCTCTATATATATTGGTAGTATTGAGTGATTCATAAAAAGTCTCTTCTTCTATAGCTTGTTTTTATCACTGAAAATGGGAGCAGGGCATTCCATTTTTGTTTTTGCATGGTTGAAATTTGTATTGAGACCAAATGTTGCTATGTGGACTGAGCCCCACCCATTTATGAAAGTGTTGTCTTCCTTTTGAGTCTTTGTTGTACGTATAGAGAGAGTTTTTTTCTTTCACGTTTGTGAACTGTTTGTATTTATTAAGATGTAAATAAAAACTTACAATGTGAATTGTGGTTTGTTGGCTCTGAAAAGTGTTCTTTATATTTTGCTTACAATGTGAATTGTGTTATGATATTATGGAAATATGAATGTCCACTTAATCTTTGGTTGTCTAACCTTTGGTTAGGCTCATTTAGATCACTTCATAATACCCCTTGTTATTTATGTAGGGTCATGCCCTTTCATCTATCTCATGTAATCCTATAAATAGGTGTCTATGTTAAGAAGGATGAAGAAGAAGAATACAATTCTCTATGCACATTTCTCTCATCTCTTATTTCTTCCCCATTATATTACAACAGGTCCAAGAAATTGTTTTTATTTAGATCATATCTCTCCCGAAGTAGATGATTATAAGATCACTTCCCGTTGTAAGTGATAGATCCATGAAATTTCTCATCAAATATGTTGGATGTGTATGATCAATACCTAGTGATTTAGTTGTTTTAATTTCATGTTTTAACTATTATATACATGTCTACGTCGCAAGACTTTAGTTTACTACCATAATGCTTCCGGAAGAAACTGTTTTACATGGGTAAACTGATGTTGAACTGCTTTTAGCATGTAACAACTTGAGAGATTCTGTAAAAGAAAACTCCAGCGCATCCCAGAAGGATTGTGCTTACTTCTTCGTCATCATCTTCACGAGAGCCTGAAGCTCAAAACTTAATAGTCAATGACTCCTTATACGCTGGAAGAGCTTAAATGATTATTTCAATCATTAGAGGACGGTCATTGTACCTCGTGCAATATATGGATGCATTTGAGGATATGAGATTTTAATTAGGTCTCGGATTATAATTCTGAACTACATTGTATTGTTTCAATCTTGAGACTATGTAAAGAGACTAATGAAGATGGAGATAAATTAGAGAAAAGATTATTCGTCTCTCATGTTATCAACCTTGTACTCCAGCAGTAGTACATGCAACATGATTATTTTTCCTGTTTGTAGTTACTTTTTAAATTTGGTTATAATGACACAGATTTAATTTCCGTAACTGAAGTTATTTTATTTATTATGAATTTGTTATGATTTAAATTATATTTCAATTGATCATATATTTTGTTTATATTTCTTTATAGAATGAATCAATCTTGTACTCTAGCAGTAGTACATGTCGTTTTTCAACGGAAATATCAATAGTGGGGAGCTATGTCTCGTTGATAGTGCCACTACTCATACTATATTGAAAAACCCGAAGTTTAAATAGGATCTCTGGAATGAGTAGTATTATAGAAGAGCTTCTATCTTGTAACCCGAAGGAACAAGAATAAACATTAGAGATGCATTGTACTCAAGCGAATCGCAAAGAAACTTACTCAGTTTCAAAGATATTCGAAGAAATGATTTTCATGTTGAAACCATGTGTGAAGATGGTATTGAATACCTACTTCTTGTATCTTATAAGATTGGCCAGAAGCAAGTCTTAGAGAAAATGAGAGCACATGCGTCTGGTTTATATGGCACGCAAATCTACCCCATTGAAGTGTATAAAGTTACTAACATGAAGTTAGTTGACAAGGAATTATTTTCTTTGTGGCATGATAGACTCGGTCACCCTGGTGAAACAATGATCCGGAGAATCATTGAAAGTTCACACGGACACCCACTTAAGGACCTGCAGATCCTCCCAACGGGTGACTTGACATACACGGCTTGTTCACTTGGCAAATTTATAACAAGGCCGTCTGTAACAAAAGTAAACGCGGAATCTCCTATGTTTCTTGAAAGAATTCAAGGTGACATATGTGAACCAATAGCACCGCCATGTGGACCATTCAGATATTTTATGGTGTTGATAGATGCTTCAACACGTTGGTCACATGTAAGCCTAATCTCAACGTGAAATGTTGCATTCGCAAGGCTTTTAGCCCAAATAATCAAGTTAAGGGCTCATTATCCTGATCAACCAATCAAAAGAATCAGGCTAGATAATGCAGGAGAATTCACATCAAAGTCATTCAATGACTATTGTATATCAATTGGTATAGTGGTTGAACATCCAGTAGCTCATGTTCATACACAAAACGGCCTAGCAGAGTCGTTGATAAAGCGGTTGCAATTAATAGCAAGACCATTGCTAATGAATTCAAAATTACCCGCCTCTGCTTGGGGACATGCAATTTTGCATGCAGAAGCTTTGATAAGACTTCGACCGACCGCTTATAATAAGTATTCTCCTTTGCAACTTATCTCTGGAAGAGAACCTGATATCTCATATTTGAAATTTTTTGGTTGTGCGGTGTATGTCCCTATTTCTCCTCCACAACGAACCAAAATGGGGCCACAAAGGAGGTTGGGAATATATGTGGGGTTTGAGTCCCCATCAATTATCAAATATCTAGAGCCATTAACTGGTGATTTATTTAGAGCTCGATATTCTGATTGTCATTTTGATGAATCAAAATTCCCAACTTTAGGGGGAGAAGAAAAGGAGATTCGTAAGGAGGTTGTGTGGAACACACCTTCTATGTCGTTCTTAGATCCGAGAACAAATGAAAGTGAACTTGAAGTTCAACGGATCATACACTTGCAAAATGTAGCAAATAGGCTACCAGATGCGTTTACTGATGCCAAGAAAGTGACAAAGTCACATATACCAGCTGAAAATGCACCAGCTCGTCTGGAGATTCCTGTAGTAACTCCAAACACAAACATTGCAAGTGATTCTCAAGTACATCGAAAGCGTGGGAGACCATTAGGGTCTAAGGATATTGTTCCCCGGAAGAGGAAAGAACACGCAAGATGTAAAACGGATGTCGAGATGTCAAATACGAACATTAATGAAGTAAGGACTCTTGAAGAGTCTTTACCTAACGAAACTGAAAATAAAGACAAAGATATTGATGACAATTTTGAAATGTCAATTAATTATGCCAACACTGGTGTTAGTTGGTATCGAGATGAGGTAAATCTCAATGAAATCTTTGCTTATTCAGTTGCCCAAGAGGTCATTGGAGAAGATGACAATGATCCCCAAACCATATATGAATGTCGACATTGAGATGATTGGGAGAGCTGGAAAGAAGCAATTCAAGCAGAGTTGAACTCTTTAAATAAACGTGGTGTTTTTGGACCGGTAGCTCCAACACCGGAAGGTGTGAAACCAGTTGGCTATAAGTGGGTGTTCATACGAAAACGTAATGAGCATAATGAAATTGTAACATACAAAGCTAGACTGGTTGCAAAAGGCTTTTCACAGAAACCTGGAGTTGACTATTTGGAAACATATTCATCTGTAGTGGATGCAACAACTCTAAGGTTTCTAGTTGCTTTGGCCGTTGTTGAACGACTCAAAATGCAACTCATGGATGTGGTAACTGCATACCTATATGGGTTATTAGATAAAGATATATACATGAAAATCCCAGAAGGATTAAAAATGCCTGAAGCATTACATGCAAATCCTCGTCATATGTACTCCATCAAATTGAAAAGATCATTGTATGGGCTGAAACAATCTGGTCGAATGTGGTATAATCGCCTCAGCTAGCGCAAGGGTTTATTAATAACCAAATATGTCCATGTATTTTTATAAAACGCACAGAATCGGGGTATGTAATCATTGCAGTGTACGTCGATGATTTAAATATAATTGGAACTCCAGCAGAGATCCAATTGGCAGCAAACTATTTGAAAAGGGAATTTGAGATGAAAGATCTAGGAACTACTAAGTTTTGTCTCGGCCTGCAGTTCGAGCATACAACTAATGGAATCTTTATCCACCAATCAAATTACACCGAGAAGGTTTTAAAGCGTTTTAATATGGATAAAACACATCCATTAAGTACGCCGATGGTAGTAAGATCACTCAGCATTGAAAAGGACCCTTTTCGTCCCCGGTCAAACGATGAAGAGATTTTAGGTCCAGAAGTACCTTATCTTAGTGCAATTGGAGCGTTAATGTACCTTGCCAATAATACCCGACCAGACATATCATTTGCAGTCAATTTACTTGCAAGATATAGTTCATCACCCACTAAAAGACATTGGAGCGGTGTTAAGCATGTCCTACGTTATTTACGTGGAACAAATGATATGGGTTTATTTTTCAAAGGACCAAATGGAGTACAAAATGGTGAATTAGTTGGTTATGCCGATGCGGGATATTTGTCTGATCCACATAAATCTATCTCACAAACGGGGTACTTATTCATGTATGGAGGAACTGCGATTTCATGGCGTTCGACAAAACAGACATTGGTAGCCACATCATCGAACCATGCAGAACTGATTGCACTATACGAAGATGGACGAGAATGCGTTTGGCTTAGATCATTTATCAACCATGTCAAAACCTCTTGTGGATTAGTATCAGGCAAACAGAGCCCGACAGTAATATATGAGGATAATGCTGCTTGCATCGCCCAAATTAAAGAGGGATACATCAAAGGTGATAGAACAAAGCACATATCTCCCAAATTCTTCTCCACTCACGAGCTTCAAGTGGAAGGGAAGATCAACGTTTGCCAAATACAATCCAGTAAAAATTTGGCAGACTTGTTCACTAAGTCATTACCGACACGAGTTTTTAAGAAACTTGTAAATGACATAGGGATGTGCAGTCTTAAAGACTTGTCGGTTTGAGGGGGAGTTTTATAACTGTACTCTTTTTCCTTAACTTGGTTTTATCCCTTTTTGGGTTTTTTCAGGTCAAGGTTTTAACGAGGCAGTTCACCGAATAAGAAGTGTACATTCAAGGGGGAGTGTTATGATATTATGGAAATATGAATGTCCACTTAACCTTTGGTTGTCTAACCTTTGGTTAGGCTCATTTAGATCACTTCATAATACCCCTTGTTATTTATGTAGGGTCATGCCCTTTCATCTATCTCATGTAATCCTATAAATAGGTGTCTATGTTAAGAAGGATGAAGAAGAAGAATACAATTCTCTATGCACATTTCTCTCATCTCTTATTTCTTCCCCATTATATTACAACAAATTGTGGTTTGTTGGCTCTGAAAAGTGTTCTTTATATTTTACAAGGCTTAGCATTCCACTTTTCTAGTTTGAGTACATTTTCGTTATTTATTTCTATGTTTTGAGTGGCGGCTGCGCTCATTTGTAAGCAAGGTGAGGTTGGATGCATTATCTTTTGGTAATGTGCATTTGAAAAAATTGTTCAATATCGTAGTGAAGATCACGATTAAGAAAAAGAATTGATAATATATATATATAGGGCGCGCTCAAATGAGAACTAGTCTTACACAAAGAACATGAAAACTAATGTGAGCTATGGATGGACTTTGATCTAATAGACCACAAAGTGACACCTGTAAGATGACATGGCAGATGAGTTGGCACATGTGAGGATGGCTGGAGGCATTTTAGTCCAGTCAATTGTGTTTAATCCAACCAGTGACATACACGACCCATTCATCTCTCCTCGTCGATTGATCGATCTCGTCCGCCGAAAAGCTCATCGACGCCTCCTACCTCCTCCGCTCCGGCGACCTTAATTTTTTCCTCTTCACTTCTCCTCACTTGCCTTCCATAATCGCCACCGCCGCTCCTCCTCACTCGCGTCATCAGTGCATCCTCTCTCTCCGATTTTGAATTCAAGATCTGGTTACTGCGACAACGACTCTCGCTCGCTCGTCATCCGCTGTCGCCCGTCCATCGCCGGCGTCGCCCTCCGCGTCCGTTGCGCCACATCGCCTGCGAGTATCCGTCTCTTCTGTGGTTGAAATTAGGGTTGCGACCGTGATGGCTGGGCGGCGGTGGTTGCTTGAATTCCAGATCCCGCGGTGGTCGAATTAGGGTTGTGAATTCCAGATCCGGCTTGATTTGTGGCGGTGGTGGCTTGATTTGATCCTGTGGCGGAGATGGATTCGAATGCGGTGGTGGCTTGATTTGTGGCCATGGCAGTGACTCTCCTCCACCCTCATCTCCGGCGATGTCGACCTCGTTTATTGGGTGCTACCTGGCCAACTGCGGTTCGTAAAGCTTCATCGATTAGCTGTGAAGCTGATTGGAGCTCCGGAGGTAATAAATCGTCTGTAAAGATTTCATCCTTTTATGATAATGATGCGTGTTGATGAAATGTGGAGCATTTGATATGTGATGATGATGATTTTTGTTGTGCAGTCTATTCTATACAAAATGCTACACCTCGAAGTTAATTGTTACTTAATTGAGATATTCTCACTGGATGCATCGACAGGCTTCAGATGCCAAAGACATTGATATCACATTAGCGGATCAGAGGTAATTTGGAATGTGAATGATTATTGTGTTGTCTTTTTGGTATGGATATTGAGGTACCCTGCACTCTAGCTCACTCTGTCACCACCTGCTGATATGGCCTTTTTGGTGTTTCTTAAATTCATATGACTAATATCATAGCTGGATGGTGTCCTGATACTCCATTAATTATTGTTGGTTTGAAGGTGTATAATAATTGACTTCATATTCTTACAAAGCTATTTGAGCTTATATTAAATTACTGTGCTGATGCTTTGTTTTTAGGTGTATAATAATTGACATCATGTTCTTATAACGTAGGACATGACGATGAGCGCGCTGAGCACCTCTTTTCTGACTCTGCTAAGAACAAACATATAAATGAAGATTTGGGGTGAAGTGAAGTTGACATCAAAAGTGATACATGAAGCAAGAAGCATTGAGATCGAGAATGATTGCCGCTGCAATCTCCATGACTGCCTATGAAGTTTGGAGGGCCAGTAATGCTACAATTTTTAATAGTGAAGCCCCTTCTATTGATAGGGTTGTTAGAAGAGTTGTTTGGTTTTTAAGGATGAAAATGGTTTGTGTGCCTGAGGTTAGTTGGGGGTGTCAGTGCGGTTTAGTGCAGGCAGGCATGCTCCTGGTTTTTGTGGGGTGCTGATCCCTTGTAATCTTTTCTAAAGTAATGATATATCATCTCTTTTCAAAAAAAAAAAGTGATACACTAAAAGGAACGACAAAATATTGCTCTATTTGCGGCATGGAGAAGCCTATACCCATTGCAGGATCAATTGATGTGACCAAAACCTGTAACCATTCACAAAAAAAGTTGTACTTAACTTGAAAATGTCTGATATAACTAAGCGAATGTATCAATATTCTTTAGAGTTACGTGTTTGGTTGTGAATCTATTTGTGTTAACTCATTTGTTTTGTTAGTTATTTTTTTAACCCGAAGTGCAAAGTTGTAAATTTTGTTGTAAACTCATTTGTAATTTTTTTCACATGAACGAGAATGATGTATTTCTTCAGTTTCTTCTTATGCACTCAATCTTTGCTCACGTCGCCATATTATGCACTCAATCTTTCCTCACGTTGCCCTATTATGCACTTAATATTCCCTTATACTGTCGAGGGAGTGCAGTCTGGAGTTGATCAATGCTGTTGAGGGAGTGCAGACTGGAAACTGAAAATGCTGGTGAGGGACTGCACTCCCTCAACAGCATTTGCAGTTCCAGACTGCACTCCCTCAACATCATTATCAACTCCAAACTGCACTCCCTCAACATCATATTCAGGGCCAGACTGCACTTCCGCAACAGCATTATCAGCTTCAAACTGCACTCCCTCAACATCAGTATCAGTTCCAGAATGCACTCCCACAACAGCATTTTCAGTTCCAGACTACACTCTAACAACGGAAGTGCAATCTGGAGCTGAAAACGATGTTGAGGGAGTGCAGTCTGCAGCTGATAACGATGTTGAGGGAGTGCAGTCTGGAGTTGATCAATGTTGTTGAGGGAGTGCAGTCTGGAAATTGAAAATGCTGGTGAGGGAGTGCAGTCTGAATCTGATAATGTTGTTGAGAGAGTGTAGTTTCGAGTGATGATGCTGTTGAGGAAGTGCAGTCCAGCCTGCACTCCCTCAACAGCATTTGCAGTTCCAGATTGCACTCCCTCAACATCATTATCACCTCCAAACTGCACTCCCTCAACATCATATTCAGGGCCAGACTGCACTTCCATAACAGCAGTATCAACTCCAAACTGCACTCCTTCAACATCAGTATCAGTTCCAGAATGCAATCCCACAACAACATTTTCAGTTCCAGACTGCACTCCAACAACAGAAGTGCAGTCTGGAGCTGAAAATGATGTTGAGGGAGTGCAGTCTGCAGCTGATAATGCTGTTGAGGAAGTGCAGTCTGGAGCTGAAAATGATGTTGAGGGAGTGCAGTCTAGAGCAGATAATGATGTTGAGAGAGTGCAGTTTAGAGCTGATAATGTTGTTGAGGGAGTGCAGGCTGCAAGTGAAAAATGATGTTGAGGGAGTGCAGACTTTGTGCAAACTGGTTGCAAAATAAAGCGACTGTGAGCGAATAAGTGCAACCTGAACAGATTGGCATATACTTTCCCTAACGCTCGTCACACAACCATTGCCACCTTAAACTTGCATTTTTTTTTGTTTCAGACAAAATAATATACAAGTTCCACTTTACAAAAAAAACTTACAATTTGGACTACATGACACAAACTTACAACATTTGCACTACATGACACAAATAAGTTACAACATTGTACACACGCTAGCTATACATAGGGACACTAAGTTACAACATTTTTCACTCATGGTTGTGCTCCGTCCCAAAAACAAAGGTAAGAAAAACTGATGCTAAAGTGCTGAATCATGTTTTCGTCTCCAAGAAACTGAGGATGCTGCTCACTTGATGTGCTCCGTCCCAAAACCAACTTCAAAAGGCTTGCTCAACCATTTCATCAATTTTGGTTTTCTCTCCGAGTAGGAAACAGCAAGTGCCCTGTACAAGACTGATTTCTCATAAACCAAACACAACTAGTAACACAATAGCCTCAACAATCATCAAGGCATGAAGATGATATTAAACTAGCCAGCCTACTAAATACCATGCATTTCACTATCACACTTCAAACACGCCATACCATGCATTTCACTACCATCACTTTTAATCCATACCATACAACACTGATTATTGTAAGCAAGCAGGGTAAACAATGCAATCCAACACTAAGATGATAAACAGCGCAAACAAACAAGGATATGAAACAAGTTACCAGAGCAGAAAAAACACAAACACATAGTCTAGACAGAAGAGATAAAAATCCCCAAACCACATACACCAAATATATTGCATTATATTTGATAGAGATGATGTTGGTATCATTTGGTCTCGAACTCGTGACCTGTGGCGTGATTAATCAAGTACATAGACAGCAAGCTAAAGAGACACATTATATTTGATAGAGAAAACATGTGAATACAACAAATGGAATCAGAATGCATCCTCAACCAGCCCCAAGCAAGGAACATAAAAGCAGTAACCAAGAAAATGAAACACACAACATGATCATTATTTGAGGATGGGATAGGTAAGGTATAGAGTACCATGGGAGAGAGCTGTGCAAGTAGTGCGCGAGCTGAGGCACAACGTCATCCTCGCCGCGGCCACTGCACAGTGCAAGGGCATCAACGACAACGACTGCACGCCTCGAAGTTCCGACGACGTCCTAAACCATCAAAAACACGATGCCGCTGCACTGTGCAGTGAAGCGATTCCGATCTAGAAGTAAACAATGGATTATGAAACAATGCACATCTGAAATTCACTCCATAAATGCATCAACCCCCAAAGCTCAAACCATTATATATCAATTGAAAACAAAACTCCCAACAAATCCTCACATGTCACAACTCAATTATGCTGACTAAACTGGCATTAAGCAACACAAAGCTATATCCTTTTAATCACTGAGATAATTCCTCTTCATAACACATAAGGATGAGGTTGTCTAACTGAGTAATATGAAAACAGAAATGATTAACCTGCTTCAAATTCCAAAATTGAAATGTTTCAACAAATCATCACCCACAATTCCTTCAATTCATACAAAATACAAGCAGTCAAGGTTCATATAAATTAACCTACAAGCATATAAATTAGTCATCGGTAGATTAGTATATTACAACTCACAAAACACCCTATAACAACAAACCAACTCATATCCACAACCAAAATTCAAAACCTAAAACCTAAAACCCAAATTTCCCTACCGATTAGCAGATACAACCTAATTAGAACAAACTTCGAACTCACACACGGCTCAACCAACTCATCCAATTGATTTTCTTCGGCGACGCTTCGCCATGTTCTCCATCGTCTCTCTCAAAACCAAACCTCCTGTCGCACTTCATCAGCTTCTTCAATCATATTATCTTCTCCTTCCCACAAGCCGTGACTGTCATTGCCGCAAGTGATTTGAATCGAGAATGGAAAAAATAAATTAGGGTTCCAGATAGCTCACCCGAGTCGGGTCGCGACTTCTAGCTCCTTCTGCTTGCGCTGCTTGCGGCAGATGCGATCTACTAACTCGTCCTCACCGCAAATCGCCCTCACCGCTAATCGCTTCAAACGATAGAGAATGAGACTGAAGAGTTTTCCGATGACAGGAGAGAGACGGTTTGTGAGAATGAAATTTAATTGGACTAAAGTACCCTTTTCAATTCAATTGATTAAACAAAATAACAAAATAAATCAATTTGATTGGTACTAGACCTGCACAAATCCGGGTTGGCCCGACCGGCCCGACCCGTTCGCCCGGTAATTTGAACGGGCTTGGACTTACATTATAGCCCGACGGACCAGCCCGACCCGGACCGTATTTCTTTTAGGGCCAGGCCTGGACACCCATTTTAGCCCGATCGTGCTAAATAGCCCGCCCGTTAACCCGCTGAAAATTAAACATAATATTTATTATTTTATTATATTATTTTAACTTAAAAAGATAAAACCCTAATCGGTCTTGGTCGTCATAGTTCTCTTTTCTCTTCCGCCGAGCGATTTTCACACTGATTGATTCTACATAAGCTATTGGGTATTGACAATATTTCTAATTACTAACCTTTTCAATTTCATAGAATGAAGCCTATAAATTAGCTCGTGTTTTTATTGCACCCATTCAGAAAAAGAATGTTCTGTTATCCTCCAAAACTGAAGACTATTATCATGGTGAAATCAAATCCCAGCGCCAAGTATCACCTACAAGTAGCTTCAGGTTAGATGCAAACTCCACTAATGTGGATTTTGTTAAATTGGCCTTTCCTAGATCATTGTTCATTTGTTCTATTTTGACGCTGGCTGATTGAGAAATTAGTAAAGATAAAATAGTTGAAGGACTTTTGCTCAATGCTTTGCGTTAATTGGTCTCTAGAACTTAGATAAGGAACATATTCTGTCGAAAGATTTTTATGCATACTGAATTGCCTTTTTGCTATGAGAGTTACTTTTGGTCCTGGTTCAAGTCATTGATTCTTCAGTTACTGTGTCATTATACAGGTTCTTGAGCGGGGCAGCAGTGATCATTGAGGGTGACTTACGAACAGACGGCTCGATTGCCAAACCATGGAGACTATGTTCTGTCCAACAGTTGGAGGACTTGAAATCAGTGATCAAGATATTACCATTATGAGTTTGTCAGACACTTTACTTGATTCATTGACAGTATTTTATTGATTTTTTGAATTAATATGAAATTTAATCATGTATTAACAGTGAACACATATTTGTAGCGGGCCGGGTTGGCCCGACGGGTAACCCGGTCCAGTCAATGGGCGGGCTTGGACATAATTTTGAGCCCGAATTGAACGGGCGGGTTTAGCCCGACCCGGTTGTACGGACTATAAAATATTAAAGAGTCCGGCCCGAACCCGGCCCGAACCCGCGTTTGTGCATTTGGTACACGTGTAAGGTGCTGTTTGATATAGCTGAAAAAAATTTTATTTAACTTTATTTAATTTTATTTAACTTTACTTAACTTTACTAAACTTAAAAAAAATAATTTTTTTGAATAAAAGTGTTTAATTTAAGTTTGTAATCATATTGAACTATAAAATTAAAATTTGAAAAATTTTATTTAATTTAACTTAACTTAACTTAATTTAACTTTATTTAACTGAAAAACATGAAATTTAAGCTCTACAGAACAGGAGAGAATGGATCAAAGCCCATCAATGGCTATTGTGTGTTCTTATGTTCTTTGTGTAAGGAGTAGTTCTCATTTGAGCGCTCCTGTGGTTCAGATACAAATTCCTAAGTATATACAAACTACAAATAGATCCGGATAGTTAATTTAATTAGATTAATGGTTGAGATTGAAGATTAAAAGTTAACAGTGTTTGATATTCCGTTATCTTTCAAATTAAAAAGAGGGTAATCTTGACATTAGACAAATATTTTTATTTCTATTTTTATCCCTCTTCTTCAATCTCTCTAGCGAGAATCTAAAAACCCTAGCCAAGAGCTTTGCGCTGCTGCCTGCGCGAGCAGAGAAAATTAGCGGAGCCGGAAAGAAGGTTGTCGACGTGGCGAAGAAGGCGAGGGCAACGATCGATTGGGATGGCCTGGCGAAGCTGTTGGTCTTCGATAGGGCTCGTAAAGAGTTCGCGACTCTACGTCTGACCTTTGACGAAGTCAGCCAGGTATTTATGTCTGATTCTTTCCCCTTTTTCTGTATTTGGTTTAATTTGATTAATTTGTTGTTGTTGATTTTGCTAGATCGATGATCAGCAATCGATAGGGTTTGGTCTGATGTTATTTGAGAAACTGTAACAGCCTTTGAACAGGTTAGCAATCGATAGGGTTCTGTTGATTTTTTTCCTTTGGAATGATTTAATTTGTTGTAATACAAATTTATTCAGTTATTATGTTAGTTGGAAGCCAGATGCGTAGCCAATCGGTCAAAATTCAGGACCTGCAGAATATGTTGAGGTTGGTAATAAGGCTATTAGGAGTTGTGTTATTGTTTTCATTGATGCGCAATAGCATCATCTTGTGAACTCAGCTTATATTCTGTAAAAGTTATTAATATTTTGTGAATACTAGTCTCGGTTTACAAATATTATGTTTAATGTCTGAACCATCGAAAGTATTTGGTACACGATGATTTGGAAGTTGCAAATTGTTACTTCTTTTTGTGAACATTGTGAACATTGGTGGTGTTTTGCGTATGGTTTTCATGTTTTGAGGTTTACTTTTTCAAGGGGTTAATTCTTATTCTTTCGTAAACTTTATTACTAATATGTTGTGATTAGTATTTCTAATTTGGTAATATTTTTTTTTAGTTTTTGAAGGTATTTTGTGGCCGATAATGGTATGGAGAAGTTAAAAGACACAAATGATAGGCTCTTGAATTATTTGGTTCAATAGAAATTTGATCCACCATGGGAAGAAAAGGAGGGAGCATATAGCTTGTTCAGCAAAACTGAAATACAATAGCAAAATACATGCTGGCACAATATGAATCAATCTGCACCTTGGGTTATTAGAAAAATCATTCAGAATTTCGTAAAGAAGATAATAGTTGTGCTTTTATTTTGTAGATGTTGTTTTAATATTGTGATTATTGCAATTATTTTGTAAATAGTTCTCTTGTTGTGTGAATATTGCCCTGGTTTTGAAATCTTTTTTATTTATAATGTCAATACTTCTTTATGTTGTGAATGCTTCTTTTATTTCAAGATGTTTTTATTTTGTGAGCAATGTCGTTATTCCGTGAAATTTTGTGTTCTTTGATTCTGGGAACATTAGTGTAATATTGTGAATGTTAATGCAAATGTAGAGTTCATCAAATGGTGACAATGCAAATGTAGAGTTCATCAAATGCATATAAAGTTCATCAAATGCATAAAAGTTCACAATACAATGTAGAGTTCATCAAATGGTGACAGTGCAACTATAAAGTTCACTATACAATTCTTACGTTCATTAAGTGTTTGGATGGGATCTATTTGGTAATGTTGACAATATACTGAACAGTTTTCATGTATGTAAATGAATCCAAACAATTGAATTAGCATAATGTTCACAAAAAGCATATAAAGTTCATTAGCCCATCTGAAGTTCACAATACAAATGTAGAGTTCATCAAATGTTGATAATATAATTATAAAGTTTACTATACACTTCTTAAGTTCATTAAGTGTTTGTATGATCCATCAAAAAAAAAAGTGTCTGTATGAGATCTGTTTAGTAATGTTGACAATTAGCTGAACTGTTTTCATGTAATGTAAATGAATACAATTTAAATGATGGCAATAGAACCATAAAGTTCACTAAACAATTATTAAGTTCACTAAGTGTGAAACCAATGATGCAGCTCATGTCAATTTGATTACTAAGTTCACTAAACCAATGGTACACATCCACTAAACCTGACTTTTGGATCCATTCCATGATTTTCTAACCTTAAAAAAAGAGAAATATACTCGCAATTTATAAGTCAAACCATGACCCACAATCTGATACAAGCGTTTAAGCCAAAACATGAAAAACTACCAAAGTTTGTAACCAAAAACTCGTCATGTCGATATTGGTTGACCATAACCAATGGCAATACAATTTAATGCTTTGAAGTAAGTTGACAATTGAAGTTACATGACAGCCACCAAATACATGTCCCTTTGATATGTTTTTGAGTGGTTAAGCATCTGCCGGATCCATCAAAAACTCCAATTTCCCCCAGTATTCATGATCAAACTCCCTTCATTCAAATCACATCAGGTTCTTCCATGGTCCTCGGCTCCTCGCAACCGTCACATACCCGTCTCAAAATCCAAGGATAGAAAAATCTTCTCATGAATAAGAATACAAGATTCACAAGCAATGTATCCACCAGGCTTCTCTCGATTACGTCCAACATACCAAGGAATAGCACCAAAAATGAAATCGAGAATAAACCTTCAACAACCAAATAACACACTTTCAGATCATTACTACAACTGAACAAATCCAGTACAGCAACTATGCATAATATGATAATAAAATTATGCAAATCAACAACGGATCGAGCCAACACAGTTCCTGAACTGGCGAAACAGTCTTCTGATTTGTTGCTCAAGTGCATCCTTATGGCTTGTGACTAGCAAAATATCCGTCTCAACCAACACAGTTATACAACAACAATCTTCCCACAGCATAATAACTCAGGACTTCTCAACCAACGCAGTTAAAAGAAGTCACAGATTAGTCGAAAAAAAAAATCATAGATTATGATATGACATGCACACATGATTAAAGTTTTCTATCTATTGAAGTAGAAACTGATTACCAGAAAAATCCCAAATTAACAAATGAATCCGTGAGCCAAACCATCCGCTAATCACAAATCACCATATTGTGGAACAAAAATATGAAAACAAATATATTAAAGGAAGACATGGAGAATCGAGAAAATCATACGCAAGGGCTCGGAAGTGATCTCCAATTTCATCGTCGGGCCAATCGTAGTCTTTGCCTGCACAAGCAATCGAATCATCGCCGGTAACTGGATACAATACAAATCCAGATCCAAGCCTTGATTGAATCAGATGACTAGATGCCGGAATCGAGTTCGGCGTCATCATCCTCCTCGACTTTCATACATACGCCGCCGCCGGAAGATGCCGTCAAAGCTCTCCGAGAAGCTCCGCGCATCTTCAAATGATGACCTGCGTTGCCCAGATCCGGTTGGGTTGACCAAAGCCGTAGTCGGTGTTTAATTTAGGGTTGAGAATAGAGCACAGATGACAGAGAAGTAATTTAGTAAACAATGTGACGAATCGATATCCGGAGGGAGATAGTCGGATCGGAGATGAGAAGAACGTGAACGCTGTAAGGAAAGTTCGAAGAACAGCTTAGGGTTTTGAAGCTTTGAATTAAGATGTTTGATTTTGAGTTAACGATGATAAACGGTGTTTATTTGTGATGTTTAATGCCAACGATATCCCTGAGATTTCCTAATGAATATAAAATTTTAACTTAAATTGAATTATTTTGGGCCATTAGATATATTAATCTAAGGGTTTTTATTAGTTTGTAGTTTGTATATAGTTATAAGGTTTGTACCTGATCCAAATCCATATATATATATATATATTGGATTACAATAATGACTATCAATCTTAGACTTTTGAGTAAAAAATACATACTTAAAATCTAATTTGACTTCCCATAAAAAATATCTAATTGGGCAAGAAAATTCCAACATGGTATCAGAGGAAACGAGATCAACTGCAAATTACACTCCGACGAATCATGGTATACTTCTTACGAACTATGTTATAGTATGGCCTATAATTCGTTTGGATAAAACCATGTCATAATTCGTAGGAAGTATAGCATAATTCATCGGTTTGTAGTTTGCAATAAAAATTAGATTTGCATCTGATCTGACTCTTAATATCAGATCCAACATGTTAAAAATTATGGCAATTTAGAAAGTCAAACTAAATCTGAGCCTCTAAGGTATAGAGTAGGGATCACATACAAACCTCATTTATTTCCTACAAATCACTTAATAAACTATAAATTTTGACAAAATTCATATATAAAACGACTTTGAGAGATAAACCGACCGGAACACTAAATTTTTTGACAAAATTCATATGTAAAACGATCAAGAAAAGAATTGATAACACATATATATATATATATAGGGGCGTTCAAATGTTATGTGTTATTATTGTGTTATGTGTTACATGATTTTGCACCTTTAGATCTTTTGATCTAAAGGTCCAGATTTCATCTTGCACTTTTGTCTTTTAGGTAAAAGACAAAAGTGCAAGATGACAAACAACTTTGTCTATTTTTGACTTTTTGACTTTCATTTTGCACCTTTAGATCATTTGATCTAAAGGCTGAGATTGATGTAACACATAACATAATAAAATTGGTGTAACATTTGAACACTCCTCTATATATAGGAGCGCTCAAATGTTACACCCTCTTAGAGTGTTATGTGTTAACTCAATCTCAGCCACACATCCAAACCCCCTGTGCTTTGTGGGTGCGCCACGTGTCTCACTACCAAAAATTCAACAAAAGCAAAAACAAAACAGTAAAAAACAAATATTATTCATATATAGGGGAGCGCTCAGTTAAAAACCCTTACAAATTCTCAAAAATTAAAGGGGTTCTCATTTGAGCGCCCCTATATATATACATATATTGGATTACAAAATAATGACTCTCAATCTTAGACTTTTGAGTAAAAAATACATATTTAAATCTAAGATTTTGGATCAAATAAATCAAATTTAAATATAAAAATTATAAACCATCTAAGAACTCGACATGTGGCACTCTCAACCAATCATAATTCGGGCACCTTTTGTAAATAAAAAAATTAAAATGGACTTATTTAAAAACACATAACAGAAGCGAGAGTCATCCTAAAAAAATTCACACCATTTTGCTAAGTCTGAATTTGACAAAGTTAAGTCTGAATTTGACAAAGCTAAGTCTGAATTGGACAAAGTTAAGTCTGAATTTGACAAAGTTAAGTCTGAACTTGACAAAGTTAAGTCTGAACTTGACAACGTTAAGTTTGAATTTGACAAGTTAAGTCTGAACTTGACAAAGTTAAGTCTGAATTTGACAAAGTTAAGTCTGAATTTGACAATGTTAAGTATGAAATTGAAGTTAAGTCTGAATTTGACAAAGTTAAGTCTCAATATGACAAAGTTAAGTCTGAACTTGACAAAGTTAAGTCTGAATTTGACAAAGCTAAGTCTGAATTTGACAAAGTTAAGTCTGAATATGACAAAGTTAAGTCTGAACTTGATAACGTAAAGTCTAAACTTGACAAGTTAAGTTTGAATTTGACAAAGTTAAGTCTGAAATTGACAAAGTTAAGTCAAAATTTGACCAAGTTAAGTCTGAATTTGACAAAGTTAAGTATGAATTTGAAGTTAAGTCTGAATTTGACAAAGTTAAGTCTGAATATGACAAATTTAAGTTTGAACTTGACAAAGTTAAGTCCGAAGTTGACAACGTTAAGTTTGAACTTAACAAAGTTAATTAAGTCTGAATTTGACAAAGTTAAGTCTGAACTTGACAAAGTTAAGTCTCAATTTGACAACGTTAAGTCTGAATATGACAAAGTTAATTAAGTCTGAATTTGACAAAGTTAAGTCTGAATTTGACAAATTGAGGACTAAATTGAAAATAAAATTAACGGGATATGTGAAATGACTATAATACCCCTCCGTATTGTATCCGAAAGTTCGACGAATTGAACACGTGTGAGCTTGAAATCCGATTTTTTATTTTCATATATAATCGTGTTTTTACCTGAACCGCACTCTAAATCTAATTGGGCTAGAAATATCCAACAAGGTATTAGAGGAAAAAGACAAACGTGAAGTTCGAAAGTACACTATAATTCATTAAATTGTAATTTATACGAAAAATTAAATTTGTACCTAAACTCTTATATCAAAATTCAAATCCAACATGTTAAAAATCATGGTAATTTAGAAAGTCAAACTAAAAAACTGAGCCACTGGGGGTATACCGTATATGTGACAATTTTTTTTTTTTTTTTTTGATGAGGTTACATGAGTTAGTGGGGTTAGAATTGGTTAGAATGAGGTTTCGAACCGGGGATGCCTCAAGGGTCCACCGAGGAGCCGCTCCACCACTGAGCTAAGGCTCAAACCTCGTATATGTGACAATTGACTTGCGCAAAAAGAAAAAAAAAATTCTGTTCAATAATGTGGTACTGTTGTGACGTCAGTGTTACATTAGAAAACCCTAATAGCATCTCCAATGGTGGACACTTGACGCTTTGGGGCACGTGCAAGTGTACATCATTTTGAGCATCCACAATGGTGGAGGTACATTTGACATTTCTTTTGGAGTCCACTTTATACTTTATTTTTGATATAAAGTGGCTTTGGACGCGTGAAATGTCCATGTCCACCATTTAGAACATCCACAATGGTAGATACTTGACACTTGCACGCGCCCCAAAGTGAGCATGCCCACTATGGTGTCCACCGCCCACTTTGGGGCGCATGCAAGTGTCAAGTGTCCACCATTGTGGATGCTCTAAATGGCGGACATGACATTTCACGCGTCCCAAAGACACTTTATGTCAAAAATAAGGTATAAAATGAACCAAAAAAAATGTCAAATGTACATAAACCATTGTGGATGCTCAAAATGGTGTACACTTACACGCGCCTCAAAGCCTCAAATGTACACCATTAGAGATGCTCTAATAGACGAAGGCGAAGAAGAATCACATTGATCCCGGATCTTCTGTCCGTCGCTGATCATTCATCATCGGGTGGTGGAGTTTGCAATCCACCGTTTGTCTCCGTAAACTGATTTTCTAGAAACGACGCGGAGGAATCAAATTTCCGAATTGTCCTAAGATTCGTTGATGAGCTTTAATGTGGAGTTGCTGAGAAATTGAGTGCTTGAAGCTTCGTAAAGGATTAATTGGTAGAAAGAAAAATTAGCGGCTCATCAGTAACAGCCGAGGAAGACATTTTATATGGATAATACAATTGCGATTGTGCAGTTTGGTAAGATTGCTGGTGAAGGAAGAGATGAATTTTAGACAGTTTGAGTTTTGTTGTTTGACTTGAGTTTGGCTTTGGCGCCGGGCAGAGAACTCATTGGAGGAACTGGAGCTCTGCATCCAGAGGTAATTAAACTTATTAGATAAATCCATGCCAGTCTTTATTAACATAGGTACAAGATTCGACATGTTGGAATAGTCACTGAGAAATGTTATAACCAAGAGAGTCAGAAATGTTATAACCAAGAGAGTCAGATTCGACATGTTGACACTTGACAGCACCATCAAGACAAAATCGACACAGAGACAGACAGAAGAAACTGTTCAGCTGTTGCCGAGGAGAAGAGAAGATGAAATCAAGAGAGCATTTTTTTTGTTCTTAGGATCAGTACAATCCTAATGCGGATTTTTCGATGAAGACAGTTCCATGCCGTCTTTGGAATCTCCTCCTCAATCTGCCTCACCAGCTGTTTCAGCACCTTTTCATTTGTACACTTTCACCTTTTAAATCCCTCAGGGCTCTCATTGATGTAGATGAGGATCCTCATTCACATCTTCAGCAGTTGTTATTTGTACGCAGTGATTCTGTTGGTGCATGAAAGTGATTCCAGATGGCGTACTTCCATGGACATCGTCGTGATGCGGTCATCGACATAGGGAAACCAGTGAACAACTTTACAGGGGGGCTTGAGTTCATCAACCTTACATATACAGTGACTAAGAAATTGAAGATTGAAGGTAAATGGGAGAGCAAGGATGTCAACTTGTTGCACGATATCACAGGCTATGCACCAAAAGGCTGTGTAACTGCTGTCATGGGACCAAGTGGGGCTGGAAAGTCCACTTTTTTGGATGGCCTTGCTGGTCGGATTGCAAGTGGAAGTCTCAAGGGTATGGTGTCGTTAGACGGAAAAGAGATCAGTCCCAGCATGATAAAGAGAACATCCGCATATATTATGCAGGATGATAGGCTCTTTCCTATGCTCACTGTGTATGAAACTCTGATGTTTGCTGCTGATTTTAGGCTTGGCGATGTCTCCACAGCAGATAAGAGGCAGCGTGTTGAGAAGCTGATTGAACAACTAGGATTATCTGTAAGTGTAACATTCGGTAACTCTAATGTTACAGATGTACAACTGAAAGCATAGTAATTGTTCTTTTTTTTCCTATCATTGCAGTCAACTAGGAACACTTACATAGGAGATGAAGGCACCAGAGGAGTGTCTGGTGGTGAACGGAGAAGGGTGTCCATAGGTGTGGATATAATTCATGGTCCATCACTGCTCTTCCTCGACGAACCCACCTCTGGTCTAGACTCAACCAGTGCCCACAGCGTGATTGAAAAGGTACACGATATTGCTCGTGCAGGAAGTACTGTCATTCTTACCATTCATCAGCCATCATCGCGAATCCAACAATTATTAGATCACATGATCATCTTAGCCCGAGGGCAGCTCATGTACCAAGGTGCTCCAAAAGAGGTTGTCACTCACCTGGGGAGGATGGGACGCAAAGTCCCAAAAGGAGAAAACTCAATAGAGTATTTAATTGATGTTATTCAAGAATATGACCAGTGTGAGCTTGGAGTAGAGGTCTTGGCTGATTTTGTAGCTACTGGTATGAAACCGCCGCCTTTACCTGGTAATGATGACATTTCCATTTCAACTGTTGCTCCAACTCCTACACCGCCAAGACAGAGACAGTCTAAGACAGTGTATGAGAAGGGATCAGCTAAAAGGCTGCCTTTAGACGCTGGTAGTGCAAATAGGCATAACGACTTCGACCACAGTGTAAGGAGCCCATGGAATTCATCTAGATCCTGGAGTGCCAGCAACAGCGGGGTTGTAGAACTTCTGCGTCTGACACCTTCGAACCAAAAAACTAACCGAATGCAGAACACGCAAAGGTAAGATCATTCCTACCACCTCTAGATCTCATGACTTCTCCTTCTTCCTTTTTTTAGTAAACTGACCATGTAACCGTTATACTTTGTTTCATTCTCTCAAACATATATTTTTTGCCATGTATGGTTTCGTGCAGCCCATCTTCTACATACTACGGACACTCGAGAGATTTCATACCTCCAGGCACACCGACGTCTATGAACAGCGATCGCACTCTAAGTGAGAGAGACTTTCAGCCACCCTACATGACTCCTTTGGCTAACTCAGGAAGCAGCCATCTCCACCCCAAATTCTCAAACTCATTTTTATCAGAGACATGGATTTTAATGCGCCGAAACTTTATAAACATCCGACGAACACCAGAGCTCTTCCTATCAAGACTCATGGTTCTAACAGTCATGGGCTTTATGATGGCCACAATGTTCCTGAAACCGAATCCCGACCTTCAAGGGATCACTGACCGCCTCAGTTTCTTCATCTTCACAGTATGCCTGTTCTTCTTCTCATCCAATGATGCTGTTCCAGCCTTTATTCAAGAGCGCTTCATCTTTGTCCGCGAAACCTCTCACAATGCATACAGAGCATCGTCCTATACTATAGCCGGGCTGATAACATATCTCCCATTCCTTGCTCTCCAGTCTGGGGTTTATGCAGGGATTGTCTGGTTTCCCTTGCGCTTACGAGGGTCATTCCTATACTTCTTCATTGTTCTTTATGCTTCCCTGCTATCTACAAACTCATTTGTGGTGTTTGTGAGCAGTGTGGTTCCCAACTTTATTCTGGGTTATGCTGCAGTCATAGCCTTCACTGCCTTGTTCTTCTTATTTTGTGGTTACTTCGTCACAAGCAACAACATTCCTCCATACTGGAGCTGGATGCACAAGCTATCAACCATGACTTACCCATATGAAGGTCTTCTGATGAATCAATATCAAACATCTGAGGTGTTCGGCAAGGACCCTAATGGGATATCAGTAACAGGAAATGATATATTAAATGGATTCCATATTAGCCTTGAACATAAAAACATGTGGGAAAATGTTTTGATTATGCTAGGTTGGGCTGTGCTGTATAGGCTCCTGTTCTACATTGTGCTGCGATTCTTTTCCAAGAACCAGAGATCATAAAGAGGTTTGGGGCAACTCCAATGTTCACGCTTTTATCAAATGCGTCATTAAGTTTTTTAGGCTAGTCTGTGTTGTAACTCTCATTATTTACATATTCATGAGTAAAGTCTGTTTAGTAAAAGTATGCTTTTGTGTGTATCTTGTAACCTACTGATATTAGTTCAGAAATAAAAAGACTGAGAGTTTGAGATGTTGCCATGGAGTCAAAGGCTATAAGAAAGGTTTGAAATATCCCTTTTCTTGGATTCAAGATGATGCATCATTCGGAGCAGTTTTGAAGGAGATCCTGAAAAGTGATAACTGACCCCTTTGATAAACCATTTTCCTTAATATTAGGTCTATTCAGCATTGCTTACTGAAGCCATATTCGTAAGCTGTTCATCCTCATTGTTGCACATAGACTGTAAAACCTATGTGTAAGGAACTTCTATTACAGGTTCAATCTACTTTATCAAGGCAGAAATGTTACTATATGTAATATGTGTCTCCATTTTCTGTTTCAACTAGTTGTTTATTCTTTCATTCTCTTTATGTTCTGTTTTGTGGAATCTGATGTTATATTTGCATGAACTATGCCAGGTATTATTTCATTAGGTTGTAACTGATTGGAAAGAAGAAAATGGTAATTTGCGTAGTTGCTGCAGGATAAATAGTTTTATGAAAGGAATATGTGTTCGGTAGGACAGGAAGAAAAATGTATTGAAATGGTGAGAGCATGGTAGACAATGGGAGCTTTATGAATGATGGAGATGATGTTCCATCCAAGGAAACAGACAAGGAGAGAGATGAAGATGATCAACAAGAAGGTTTGCTCCGCCCGTATATTCTATTTCCCACTGTTTTTATATGAATTTTATATCATCTCCAATCAACACCAAAACAAAAGCTCAATACTAATAATCTACTCTCAACAATTTTCAATTGGAATATTCAACTGTATTTTCTTCTTTTTTCGCTCATTATTGTAATCTCCTACCTAGCTTCTGTGATTTATTTTCCCTACTTTTGAAGTCAAACCCATTTTCATCTGCTGGTTCTTGTTTGCTGATTTTACTTTTCAGAAGAGTTCTCATCTGTGTTTCAGATTCAGTTCTTAGTTGAGTTTTTTTTTTCCGAGGAAAGGGTGGCTTTGTTTTTTTATACCAGTTTTGTTCATATGGGTTAGGTTTGAAGCTTACGTATACAAGGTGTCTGATCAAGAGAGTTCGGCCAGGTTATGAGCATATAAATAGATGGGGCAACATAAGTTAATTGTGTCTGAAGGATGATGGAAAAATTGCGGTTGTGGCTGTTGTTCCAGCTTCTGTTTCTGTATAGCTTCTTGGTTGCTAATTCAACTTGTGAGCAAGAAGGTAATCACCCATATGTTTCTTTTCCTTTTTATTAAGTTTCTTCTGACAAAGTTTCTCAAAACATATCAAATTCAGCCTAGTTTGTGATTTTTTAATTTTTTTTTCATGCTTATTATGATCACTTTTGAAGCTGTGCCGTAAATCTTGAGAAATATTGAACTCCATAGATTTAAGATGAATAGGTTCATTTTGTGATTGAGCATTGGCCACAGTCTAGCCTGATACTAGTACGCATCAACGTCTTAACCCACAATTCTTTGACCCACAATTCTTTTTGTATATAGTTTGCTTATTGATGAACTATTGATCTGGACTAATGCAGGCTTTGTCAGCCTCAAGTGTTGTGCTAGCTCAAACTCTACTGATGCAGTTACATCGATAAACTGGACATCAGATAATAATTTGTTCTACAGCAACTTGTCAAGATGTCAGAAAGTAACCAAGCCTGTCCCAAATTACACTGGTTATGATTGGGCACGTATTTTTGATTCTAAATTAGGGAAACGCTGGTGCTACAACTTGACAACAGTTAAAGATCAAGACTATCTGGTTAGAGGCTCATTTTTGTTTGGGGATTCTTTCCAGGCATCGGCCCCAGGTGGGTCCTATAATGTTTCCATTGATGTGACATCGATAAGTACACTGCAGTCAAACGACAATATTGAAGTGGAAGGCGTATTTAGAGCCTCCAAAAGCTACTCTGAATTCTGCTTAGTACAGTTAAAAGGTTATCTTCATATATCAAAACTTGAACTCAGGCCTCTGAAGTATCCGAAGTATACACAAAAGGTTCCTTTTGGTGTTCTGAAATTAGTTGGCAGGTATGATCTGGGGAATCGGGGCGAACCTATCAGGTATTCAGCTAGACTTTTCTCTATCAAGAATTGCAGTCTTGATCATGAACATCTTGATGTGACACTAGTTTGTAATCATGGCAAACACAGGTATCCGGATGACCCAAACGACAGAATATGGACACCGCCATCAAATACACCAGTTGATTCTCTCAGTATATCAACTACATCCAACATGACCATATCCAGTAACGACACTGGTGTGGCTGTGCCCCTTAAAGCACTGCAAACAGCATTAACACATTCAGACAGGTTGGAGTTCATCCACGATGACCTTGATACAGGGAACTTCCAGCACTTAATATTCTTCTACTTTTTCGAAGTCAATACCACTGTACAGACTGGGCAGCGGCTGTTTGATATATACGTCAACAATGTGATTCAAGTAGGCAGTTTCGATATTATGGCAAATGGGTTAAATTATCAAGAAGTCTTTCTCAATGTCTCAACAAATGGAACTCTTAACTTGACAATGGTGAAGGTTCCCAGTGACTCGCTGTATGGGCCCATATGTAATGCATATGAGATACTTCAGGTTCGTCCTCTGAGTCAAGATAGTAAACCAAGTGAAGGTAAGCTACTCTACATTTATCCTCATTTTACTCACACTAGGATTCATAATGTTTTCTCGATATTCGTCTTGTGTTACTCCGTCTTCGGTTTAACTAATCAAGCAAAATCCTCCATCCTTTCTAAAGTTACCGTGATTAATGAGCTAAAGAACGAGTTGATGCTTGCAAACAAAGGAAGTATACTGTTAGAGAGTTGGTCTGGGGACCCGTGTGTTCCTTTTCCATGGGAAGGGCTGACTTGCCAATCAATCCAGGGCTCTGCGGCCATTACGGCGCTGTAAGTCTACCTGCATGTGTATATGTTAGATATATTTGTCATAGCAGGACTCTTGGCCTAAATAAGTTCCACAAAGTAGGTGAAACAAATATCAGTATTAAGTCTATATCATTATAGTTTTTGACGACAAAGTTACTAATGGGGGGATTTTCAGGGATCTATCATTTAATAAACTTGCCGGATCAGTGCCTGCCAGTATCACTCAACTCAGCTTCCTTAAAAGACTGTATGATAAAATTACTTCTTTTTTTTGACATATTTATTATCAAAATTCTTCTGTTTTGATAGTTTATGATAAAACACTTTTCTTCTATAGGAATTTGAGCAACAACATGTTCACCGGAATGGTTCCAGATTTTCCAGCTACATCGTTGTTGACAACAATGTAAGTAGAGAGCCTGTAATTCACGAATCATTATGGTTCCCGATATTTAAAATTCTTGCTTTATAATCCAATATTAAGGCTTACGAATTTGGCAGCCCTTTTTCTGCAGAGATCTAAGGCATAATGATTTTTTGGGGTTCTCTGATGGTTTTTTTAGCTCACTTGCTCATTTGAAGGAATTGTAAGTATAACTCTTCCGTTTACCGTTGTACTTTACTTCACTAATCTTGAAGTCCATCCAGCAGCTCTATGAGATTCTTTTCCAGGTTCTATGGTTGCAATACACATTTCAACTCAACGTTCACTGCTAAAAATGGCTCGACGCTTACCTCAGAGTATTATATTTACTTTTCTATCACCAGTAACTGTGCTGAAATTTAACAAGAACGAGTACTGTACTTTATATATGATGATGATTCATGTGTTTCACAAATATTTCAGCTTTGGAAAATGTGATGATCCATCTTTAGACTCATCAAGACCCATAAAATGGATTGTGGCATGTGGATCCTTCTTGTTCATTGTATTGCTTGGGATTACGTGTGTCTATTTTCGCAAGAAAAAGCTAATGACTCGTCTCTTTTTCAATGGCCGGGGTTATCCAAAAGCTAAAAGTGTGTTTATTTTCATGCTCTGATTCTTAAATCTATTTTACTTCTGTGATGATTAATTTCTTTTCAACAAATTAATAGGTATACGTTTTTTTCTGACTCAGATGCTATCTACTCTGTACGCAACCTTGATGATATCGTGTTCAAGTCGATTTCTCTACAGAGGTTTACTCAGGAATGCCTAGAATTGGCCACTGAAAATTACAAGACGATGATAGGGGAAGGAGGATTCGGATCTGTTTACCGTGGCTCCCTGACTGATGGTCAAGAAGTAGCTGTGAAGGTTCGGTCAGCCACCTCAACACAAGGAACACGAGAGTTTGAGAATGAAGCAAGTATTTTTTATGCGCTCAAGCTTTAAAGTACTTTTTACGTATTTTATCAACTGAACAAATGAAATATTTTCTACAAACAGCTAAATCTTCTGTCTGACACTCGGCACGAGAATCTGGTTCCTCTTCTTGGATACTGTTGGGAAAATGATCAGCAAATGCTGGTCTACCCATTCATGTCTAACGGTTCATTGCAGGATCGACTCTATGGTATTCCAACAACTTGAAACATGGAAATCTTCTGTTTTGGATATTTTCGTAATCCTGTTGTCTGATGCCATGATGTTTTGCAGGAGAAGCGTCAAAAAGAAAAGTTCTTGATTGGCCAACAAGAATATCCATCGTTCTTGGTGCTGCACGAGGCAAGTCAAAACTATAATATGTTATATTAAGGACTCTTCTGGAGTTGTAGAACAATGTTTTGAATGCTTCTATTCATTTACAGGCTTAACGTACCTACACTTGTACGCTGGGCGTTGTATTATTCACCGCGATGTAAAATCAAGCAACATACTTTTGGATCATAGCATGTGCGCTAAGGTTGCAGATTTTGGATTCTCAAAATTCGCTCCTCAGGAAGGGGAGAGCGCTGCATCTCTCGAAGTAAGAGGGACGGCTGGATACTTGGATCCTGAGTAAGTTAGGCTGTCCTGGAAATTCACAGGCTACAACAGTAAGTGATTTGTTCAAGTGATAACCAAAACCTGCTTGTGAATGTGGTCAGGTACTACTCAACTCAACATTTATCGGCAAAAAGTGATGTCTACAGCTTTGGTGTGGTTCTTCTAGAGATTGTAACGGGTCGAGAGCCCCTCAACATCCAAAGGCCACGGAACGAATGGAGCTTAGTCGAATGGGTACCAAAAATAGATACTGAAAACTATAACACCTCAATCCTTCAAAATTTCTGAATCTTTCAATTCATAAATAAATATTCTCGCAGGCAAAGCCATACATAAGGGAGCAGAACATCGACGAACTCGTGGACCCGAATATCAAGGGAGGATACCATTCAGAGGCAATGTATAGAGTAGTGGAAGTCGCATCATCATGTATCGAGCCATATGGTGCATACCGTCCAGCCATGGCTGACATTGTTAGAGAGCTTGAAGATGCATTCATCATCGAGAACAATGCATCTGAATACATGAGGTCTATTGACAGCTTGGGAGGCTCCAACCGTTACTCGTCCATAGTCATAGAAAGGAGAATCCTTCCACCTATCGCTCCATCCCCACCGGAATCAACACTTATATCTCCGCAGCCCACTTCCCCCGAACCAAGATGATTAGGCAGATATGCATCAGTTCTAAACATGGAACTCTCAGGTCATGCTGCAGTAAAACTCTATCTTGTAATGTTGAACTATTTACATGCTTCTTCCTTCAGATTACCTTGCTGACAAAAAGAAAAACCAAAACTGATTCAATCCACTATTTGTGTTTGACATTTTTTTTCCTTTTGGCTTTCATTCAGTGTTTAGTGAACAGTGATTGGTATTAACTATTAACCGTCTAGGGACTTGCGAAATCGATCGTTTGTATCAGGAGACTAATGTAACCTAAATGAACTTAAGTGACATGTTTGTAATAAAGCACTTTTGTGCTGAGTATATAATTGAAAAATGGAGCAGATTTCCTCCAATCTTCTTCTGCGTTCTTCCGTTTCATTTTGAATCTTCGATCATCAATTCATCATGCAATCTTCAATCAGCCTTGCTGAATTCTCATGGTATTAGAGCAACTGATCCTTGCTGCTACTCATCACCGATCACTCAGTTTCTAGCAATCGATTGATCGGTTGGTTTTTTCGGCATTTTTCAAGCTGTGTTTCTCTATAGTCTGATCTTCTATTTCTGTCCATGGCTGCATCTGATACAACTGCAACGTTCGATTTCATACCTACTACACGTCCGATCATCTCTTCTACTCCGATCATCACTCATGGCAATGAATTTTTCAATCCGTCCGATGATCCAATGTTCGTCGGAAACAATGAAAACATTGGAGCATCGCTTGTCTTTGCTAAGCTTGTTAATGCTGACAATTTTATTCCATGGCGTTCGTCTATGGTTCGATCGCTTGGTATAAAAGCAACTCGACTTCGTACAAGGATTGTTTCCAAAACCGATGGATGATCCTTACAAACTTGCTTGCTGGGACATGTGTAATGGAGTTGTTCTGTCCTGGATCATCAACTCTGTCTCAGATGAAATTGCAGCGTCTTTGGTGCATTCCGTAAGCTGTGTTCAAGCATGAAACAATCTACAAAACATATTTGGAGGAGATAATACCATGAGAGAGTACTCAATCTCTAGGGAAATCAATCTACTTATGCAAGTGAGTTGACTGTTGCCTCTTACTTTAGTAAATTGCTACAACTATGGGGAGATGAGGAATCATATGAGGATAATATGTTATGTGTACTTGGAGAAAACTACAAATCAACTAAGTGTATGCAGGACAAGAAACTGAAAACTAGGATTCAAAAATTCCTAATGGGACTGACTGATGTTCACTCACAAGTAAGGACTCAGATCCTAGCAACCAGGCATCGGTTAGGACTTGATGAATCTTATATGCTAGTTGTGGATGATGAGATGCAAAAAATGATTACAAAACCTAAGGTGATTGAGGCATCAACACTGTATACTTCACATAACAGCCAGTCTGACAGGCAATTTCACAGTTAAAGTGGCAATGCTTATGACAAAAATGTTGGTAACAGCACAACTCCAACACTGGTAATTTTTCTAGCAACACTGGAACTTTTCCCAACACCAACAGAACAAGAAGACCATTCTGTACACACTAACAACTCGCATGCCATTTAAAAGAAACATACTACAAGCTAAATGGTTATCCACCTGGACACAGAATTTACAGAGGAAACACTTCTCAGAATTACAGAGGAAGTAAACATGTTGCTAACAATGTTACTAGTAATTCATGTGATGTAGGAGTGAACACTACCAATGCTGTGGACAGTAAGTTACCTAGTGATTTGGATGGTACTGCTCCCAATCAGCTATCCCAGGTTCCATATGATCAATTGAGCAAACTTTTGAGCGTGTTCAATCAGCAGGACAAACAGAATGAGTCACAATTTCACATGGCAGGTATATCTTGCTTTACTACAACAAAAGTTCCTCTATATACATGGATTCTAGATAGTGGATCAACTGACCATATTACTCCTCATTTACATCTATTATTTGATGTCAAAACTCTGCATACTCCTTATAAGGTTACAATGCCTAATGGGAATGAAGAATTGGTTACACACTGGTTCTTGTGTGATTAACCAGCATCTTACTATAATAGATGTGCTCTTAGTCCCTGAGTTCCTGTTTAATCTGATGTTAGTTGGGAAGTTGGTTGCTACATCTTCCTATGCTGTAAAATTTATTGATAACCTCTGTTATATTCAGGATCCAGTCAGGCTTATTACCTTGGGGACTGGTGACTATGTACAAGGCCTATATCAAATTAAGAGCAGTTTCTGGAGTACTAGTTTGACTACTATCAGACCTAAAGACTCTCTTCAACTGTGGCATTGCAGACATTGGAATGCATCTCTTAAGAATATAGCAGATAATATCAGCAAACACATTTCAGTTGATACTTGTAATAAGGCAGAATTTTGCCGTGACATTTGTCCTATTGCCAAACAGACAAGAGTCAAATTTCCTGTTCGTTCTACCCATACTATGTAATCATTTGATCCTTTACATGGTGATATATGGGGCCCCTATCATACTGCAACGTTTACAGGAGCAAAATACTTCCTTACCCTTGGTTGATGATTACTCATGTACCACCTGGACCTTTCTGTTGCCTGATAAACATGCAGCAGCTGCCTCCATCCTGTAATTTTTAAAAATGGTTCATAATTAGTTTGGCAAGAAGATCAAGATTTTTCGAACTGATAATGGATCAGAATTCTTCAATCACACTGTCTCTCAGTCTCTTATTGATGAGGGATTGATGGACCATATTTATATGATTCATTAAGATAGTTAAACCCACCAAATTAGACACTTTGTCTTAACAACGTTTACTTGTTAGTTCCATTTTTGTTGTACAGGCTATTTTGAGGTTTAGAGAAGAAACGAGCTAAAAAGGGGGTTCTTAAACCAAAAATGGATTACAAGTCAAGTCGGGCCAGTCGAGGACCGAGGACCCCAGTCGAGGACCGAGGACCCCAGCCGGGTACCCAGGCCCAGTACCGAGAACCTCGGGTCCCTGCCAAGAGGTACCGGGCCCAAGTGCCGAGAGTGCCGGGAACCAAGTCCCGAGTGCCGAGTGCCGAGAAGACCAGGTCCCCGCCGAGCACCTGTGCCGAGAGAGCCGAGCACCCGCGCCGAGAGAGCCGAGCACCCGTGCTGAGAGAGCCGAGCACTCGTGCCGAGAGAGCCAAGCACTCGTGCCGAGAGAGCCAAGCACCCGTGCCGAGAGAGCCGAGCGCCCGCGCCGAGACCCACATCCGAGAGCGCCGAGCGCCCGCGCCGAGACCCACATCCGAGAGCGCCGAGACCCACATCCGAGAAAACCAGGATCGCGCCGAGAGCAGCGCCCGGGCCCGGCCGACCAAGGGCCTGAGAAAAACTTCAACCCCGGGCCATGACCATGCTCCGGGCAGAATTTGGCCAAACATCCTTCATGGATCAGTCTTAGAATTGTCTCAACATTCCAAATCCATGGTCCAACACCCAATCACCTCCGGCCAAAATTCCGGCCAAGCTCCGGCCATGGTCCAATCAACTTCCGGTGATGCTCCGATCAAGCCAAATCCAACCACCACCTTGCTCCGATCATTTTAGCCCAACTCCGGTCAAAAATTCGGCGAAGTCCAACCAAACTACTTATTTCCCGATTAGGGCATACTATTCACATCGGTTGATCTTTTGGTTTGAAACCAAACATCAACCAAAGTCAAAGGACTTTCCCAAAGCTCAACCAAGCTCATATAGTTGCCCTTTGGCATATCCCATGCTCTAGCTGCCCATGTGCAAGGCAAGTGCACCCTTTGGCTCATCCAAACTCCAACCGAAGGCCAACCAAGCTCAACCGGACTTATGGGAGGACTAGAGGCGGTTGGAGGAGGAAATATCTCACTCCACTCACTCCTCCACCGCCACATTTGGCTATAAAAGGAGGGCTTCCCCTCCTTGAATCATATCACTTGTAACTTATGTAGAGAATCTCTCTAGAATCCATCTCACAAATCCTTGTAAACACTTTTGTTTTGATATCAAAAGCTCTACCTTCTCTCTTGATCTTGAATACTCTTGTTGGTTCTTGAGTGTTCTTGAGTTTACTCTTGTTTGTTCTTGAGTATTCTTGTTGTTCTTGAATTTTACTTTCCAAAACCTTTACTTTTCTTATCTTTGTTTTCAAAACCATTTACTTTTCTAAGCACCTAGCTATGGTATCCACTTCTATGGATATTTGTAGCTAAACCCTTCATTCGGTTGAAGGGGTGTGCTTGTATCATGCAAACATTTTAGACCCTTTTCTTAACGCTTCTATTATGTTCAAACTTGTTCTATGTGCCATATATTAGGTTAGAACATCATGGTTGAGTGGAGGCTCGAAAGAGCAAAGCTCTTCCGTGGGGTTCGTGAGCATACATGGTTAAGTGGAGGCTCGAAAGAGCAAAGCTTTTCCATGGAGTTCAACCTCTTTAAAACACCACTTGGTTGATCGGAAATGATTGATCAAGTGGATGCACATGGGCTAAGATACTTCGAAAGGAGGAATTAGCCTATCTAGAACAAGTGTTCTATGTCTTGAAAAGGACTAGACGGTGTGGCAAGTCGAGTGCTAGAAATGGCCTTGATACATCTTTGAACACTTAGAACGATCATTAGAGGTCGATGATGAACGAACTATGATACAAGGCCCCTAAAACCGAATCTTTCCATTAATTAAAACACCACTTGTCACTTTACTTTCAGTCCGAATATCAACTGTTTACTTTCAGTACCATTTACTTTCATTACTTTACATTCTGCAACTAACTTTTACATTCCGCAACTAACTTTACTTTTAGTACCTAACATTTACTTTCAGCACTTTACTTTACGCAATTTACTTTCAGTCTTTACTTTTACGCACTTTATTTTCAGCACATTACTTTACGCAATTTACTTTCAGTCTTTACTTTTACGCACTTTACTTTACGCACTTTATTTTCAGTCTTTACATTTCCGTACGCTTACTACAGACTTGTTCAACATCAATCCAACATAACTTTGGCACGCATTGCGCTTGAAATATAGCGTGCGGCCAGTGCCAAAAGTATGTTGCTTGGTTGATATTGAACTCGACTGTTCCAGCACTTTACTTTTCAGTATTTACTTTCAGTTCTGTATTTACTTTCCTTACTTTAAGTCATTTACCTTTCAGTACTAAAACCACAACTGACACGAATATTTTTAACCCTTTATAGTTGTCAAATTATTAGTTTTAGGGGTCAAATTGCAGTCAAACAATATTTATAAACCTTGGTAAGCCAAGGGTCGATCCTAGGAGCAGTGCGTGTGAGTACTAGTTAACACGCGACCTATTTAGCTATTCCGAATGACAATTGTTTGTTTTGTTGTGAAAATTGCAGAAATTAAATAGCAGAAAATTAAAGGTTGTATTAATTCAGAGAAGGAATCCCAGAGTCCATACTTCACCCGTGCTAACCCCACTAATCATGCAATCATGGCAAGTTAATTATTTATGCTATCGAATATGGAATATAACCGAAATAACACTAGACAAGCCGCCCATCCACGGATCATTGTCTAGATTAATCTCCATCGTTGAACGCCGCCCATCCACGGATTATCAACGATTTCGATTTATTAAATTAATGGTTTTCCTATTAAATCATGTAAACATGACCTAATATCAATTTCATGCATTCCGGTTAATCCCTAAGGCCCATCCACCTTTCGGCATATAACCTAAATACGTTCTACCAATGCAAACATGCCCTTTGATGTAAATACATGCATAGAACGATAATATTAAGCACACACTGAAATTGAATAATCGATTTGCATAAACGAAAACTTTAATTGATCACATGAAGAGTTAGGGTTACATAGCACGGGATCCGTAGGATCCCGGAATAGAGAAGACTACTCGCTATTCATGGCGATTAACCAAAAATAGTGTAATATGAAAGGAAGAAACGAATAAAATGTAGACGATTGACTCGTTGATCCTCACGCTTGAAAGCTCTGTCTTCTCTCCCAAGTTAGGGTTTTTCTCCAAAGAATCAACAACCTTTTAGATCTAGTCGAGCCCTCTATTTATAGAAAAATACTCGGTATTTCCAAAATAGGCCCAAAAGTCGATTTTAGGAAATCAGCTGAATTCTCCTGACGGTGCCCGTGACCCGACTTCGTCACGGTCCAGCACGGCTCATCACGGGCAGTTGAAAATCTTCGCATCTTCTGAGTTGGCTCAAGACGCCCGTGACGCCCGTGACCAAGGGGTTGGTCACGGGCTCAATGAGTTGCTTCAATTTCCGGGACTTCTGAGTTGGTCCGTAGCGCCCGTAACGCCCGTGACCTGACTTCCATTGCCTTTTTGGTGGTCTAAACCTTCGAATCTTCTCTTTGTGTCAACTACAAGGTTGTAGGGAATTGAACTAGCTTTCCATCAAGCTAAATTTCGACTCATTTGGACACCAATTGCGACCTGTAGGTGCAAAACAAGTAGGGAAGGTCAATCTGCCCTGTTTTGTCCTGTTTTTGCCCAAATTTGCACCGATTGCTTTGCTTTGCTTCTGATCAATCCAAGAGTATTAGATATGTAATATATGACCTGAAACACTAGAAAAGAGATTAAATGATAACAAAATGTCCGGAAAACAAACCTAATCCATCATCGAATGAAGTGAATAATATGTCAAGAATTCGACCGATCAAAACACTCCACACTTAGGATTTGTTCGTCCCGAACAAATGTCGAACAAATAGCAGAATAAAAGCAAGTCCAGGTGAGGCTCAACAACCATATGTTTCTAGGCTACCCACTCAAGTGTCATGTGATCAATCCTAACTAATAATGAAAACAAAAAAGATAACTCACTGTCGTAGAGGACACGAATGCATTTAGCGTATGCATCAAGCCTTTAAACCTCTAGGCTGCCCTAGTAAGACGAGTATAGTCTCGTGAAGGTTTTCGGGAATGGGACTACCTACAAATCCTCTATACAACTAACTAACGTGTATGCATGAAATGATGCTCAACGAGTCACAATAAAGTCATGCCATACCTCGGATTCATCGTGTTACCTCAACGTCAAGTCAAACATTTTCATCAAAGTTTTCAGACCATCATAGATTAAACGAGTTGTGCATTCAAACGGTCAGTACACACGGCTAGCAAACGCCTCATCACAAGTTCTAAATAGTTCTATAGCAACGGGATAAGTATGAAGAGTTGCACAAAATATGCTCGCCATTCACCTATGCTATCTAGGGATAGTCCACGGGCTCTTGGCGCAAAGCTCATTCTCAAGTGTCAAGGACTAGGCAATGACCCGTAAGAGAAGAGGGGCATGGCTTAATAATTTTTCTGAAAAATAGAACGAAAAATTGCATAGGAAATTTCAGTGCAAGCACGAGGATCGTCCCTTAGACTATAGTATATGAATTCTCAAGATATGCTATGATTTGCACGCAATGAAAAAGTGGATTTACACTACATCAAGCAGAAGGGAGCAGAAATTGTTTCAAGAGTGTTTTCCATATACCAGGGGTGACTTTTCTCACCAGGTCCTTGGTATTTTCTGCTTTCGCAGAATCAACAGAAGCATATATATTTTTTTTTCAAACTGGCTTTATTCTTTCATAAACAACTATGCTCGGGGCCAATGTTGCACCCATTTTCCAAAATTTAGAACTTTGCTTTTGAGGGGAAAACTTGAAGGTCAATTGTCTAACTCCACACTTAAAGCTTGACATAGTGTATGAGTAAAGGCGGGTGCATGCAAATCACGACGAGGGTAGAGAATCATATACTAGTGCTAAGGTCACCTAGAAAAAGATATGCAATTTCAAGCTTTTGAAAGTTTTGAACCGGTGCCTACTAGTATCAAGTCTTAAACATGCTTCAAGAAATACGTAGAACATGTGATAGGCGAGGGTTAGCAATGATACTGACTCAAGAGAATACACACACGATTAAAGCTATTTCAAGTCCTAGACTTTGAATCCAAACGAGTGTCAATCAGTCAAGGAGTATCGTAGAAAACGAGGATTTCAATCGCATTACATAGACAGTTGAGCATATGCAAGAGTGAATGTGTGACATGCGATGAATGTATATGTGACTATGTGCTACCCACTCCACACTTAAAAATGAGCTTAGTCCCTAAGCAAAGAAATAAAAGATAAGAAAAAGCACATAGGAACTTCCCTCGTGTGTGATAGCTCGATATCCATAGAGATTAAGCGATGCATGGGGAGTGAAACACGACTTGTGAGCTGGTAGATGTATAGATAAAAACACAGAGCTTCACAAGTGATAGGTTAGCATCAAAAATCGTGGAGGGGCTGGTGCACCCCACACTTAGAACCTTGAAATGTCCACACGTAATATACAAGATGCAAATGAAAAATACAATGAAATAAAAAAACTCACAGCGCGGGTTACTCCCCGAAGAGGCCTAGTTTAACGTCTTGGCGAGACATAGCCAGGGAGAAAGAACTAGAAGCAATCTTCAATGTCGTCAGGTGGTTCCCGGTGTTTCAGGATGTGATAATGCTTAAGGCGTAGCCTGTCGACCGCCACTGACTTTCCTCCCTTGGTACCAAGCTTTACGCGGTCATCTAAATATGCTCTCGCCACTGTGTAAGGACCACTCCACTTGGTGCGCAGCTTCTCAGGGAAAATTTTAAGGCGTGATTTGTATAAAAGAATCCGCGCGCCTCTTCTGAATTTTCTGCGTACCATTCGCTTATCATATCAGGCCTTCGTCCTCTCCTTAAAGAAATCACCTGGGTCAAGAGGTTCACCCATGCCATGTGCACGAGGCGGTTGCGGCACTTCCTCGCAAGGTTCCTTACCTGAACCGATAGTCTGCTCAGCATCAGCTACTCCCTCTGTGCTCACTGCGCATATATTCATGGGGATGGGGCAGCCCTGTAGAACTCTGTAAGGCTCGATAGAGGTCAGCGAAATAGGATCATCAACATCAGTATAGTCCAATTTATCACAGTCAGCAAACAGACTAGGATTCTTAGACATGTCAGGTAAATCAAAATTGACTCTCTCATTCCATATTCGCAAAGCTAAGGAACCTCTATCCATGTCAATGACTGCCTTAGCTGTGTATAGAAATGGTCTACCAAGAATAATTGGGATATCTATGTCCTCAGAGATGTCCAACACTATGAAATCAGCAGGAAAATACAGGTTCTTCACCTTGACTGGAACATCCTTCAGAATCCCTCTCGGGAGTCTACAAGAACGATCCGCAAGGTGAATAGTGACATTAGTTGGACAGAGATCACCCAATTTCAGTTTAGCATACATGGAATATGGCATGATAGACACACTAGCACCTAGATCACACAGAGCACGACGAACAATAATACCACCAATATCACAAGGGATAGAAAAACTCCCTGAATCTTGAAGTTTGGGTGGCATGGGCTGGTCCGTGGCTGCACTGCATTCCTCGCTCAGGGCCACATTCTCGATCCCGTCAATCTTTCTTTTCCCACTCATAATCTCCTTCATGAACTGCGCATAAGTGGGAATCTGGGTGATCGCATCGGTGAAGGGCATCGTGATGTAAAGAGTACGAACTTTATCGACAAAATGCATGAACTCTTTGTCTCTTCTAGCACCCTTGAGTCGCTGAGGGAATGGAATTGAAGGTCTATAAGGTGATGGCTCCACTGGCTGTGTAGAATTTTCAGCTCGGTTTTCAGCTTCTTTTGATGTTCCCTCTTCGGCAGGTGCAGGATCGAGTGCTGATTTTTCTGCTAGGGACCGAGTGGCGTGAGCTGGAACCATCTCAATATGTTTCCCTCCTCGTAATGTGATGGCATTCACTGATGCCATATGATTCAGATCTGGCATCGATGGGAGTTTCCCCTGCTCCCTGTTTGCTGAATTTGCTAGCTGAGCAATCTGATTCTCCAACATCTTGCCGTGAATAGCGAGCTCCTCAACAGTCCTTTGCAGGTTTCTCACCTCAGTGGCGGTTTGCTCAGATGCCTTTTGCTGCTCCTCAAACATTCTGCGCTGAACATCAGACGTCTTTTGCTGTTCGGTTATGAAGCTTGCTAGCATGGCTTCCATGTTAGACGTCGATCCCGAATTCTGATCTCGCTGCGGCTGATTCTGGTTGTTATAGTTCCCTGAATTCTGATTTTGTTGTTGCTGGGTTTGGTTGTTGTAATGATTCTTCGGCTGGTAGGGAGCATTGTCTTGCTGTTGCCTGTAAGGGAATCCTAGTGCTACCTGACTCTGTGGCTTATAAGAGAGATTAGGATTGTTCCTCTTCTGGTTGTCCCACCTGTTAGTTGCCGAACCATATCCCAAACTAGTCCCCTGATTATTCTGCCCAACATAATTAGCATCCTCCTGATTTCCGCTGTTATTGTCTGATCCGATCACTGGACAGCCATCTGCGTAGTGAGAAGGGGACCCGCAAATCTGACAATATACGCCAACGTGAGCGACGTCTGAGGACTTCATGCTGTTTGCTAGCTTCATATTCTGCATCTCGGTGGCAAGTATCTTCATTGAATCAGCCAACCGAGCGATATCATTGGTGCTCTCTACTTGGCAGAGGTCTTGAACACCTTTTCTGTCCCTGTGATTACTGCGGCACTGGTCCAGAGATGGTAGTCTAGGGCTGCTCTCTCTATAATACCATAGGCGTCCTCAAGTGGGACTCCATTTAGTCCCCCGCCGGCTGCTTGATTAATTAGTGTACGCATCCCTTGATCAATCCCCTGATAAAAGGTATCGATAATCTGCCACTCCTCTAGATTGTGGTGTGGGCACATCCTTGTCAGCTCTTTGTACCTTTCCCAAGCGTCGTACAGAGTCTCACCATCAATAGACCGAAATGATATAATCTTATTCCTGAAATGAGCTGTCTTCGATGGCGGGAAGTACTGCTGGAGAAAAGCTTCAGCCAGCCTATTCCATGTAGTAAATGTGCCCTCTGCGTGGCTATCTAGCCACCTGCTAGCCTTGTCGGACAGCGAGAACGGGAACAACCTGAGGTAGTAAGACTTTGGAGGGACACCATTTGTCTTAACTGTATTGCACATCTGAACAAAGCGCTTGAGGTGCTGGTGAGGATCTTCGTTAACCCTTCCTGAGAACTGGTTGTTCTGCACCATCTGAATGAGTCCAGTTTTGAGCTCCCAGGTGTTGTTTTCAATTCCAGGCGGTGCAATGGCAGATTGGAATCCCGTGACACGTGGAGCAGTGTAGTCTCCAAGTGTCCTGCGCACAGGTTGCTGCTGATTTTCTCTGACCGCTCCATTCAGCAAAGCTGGATTGTTCTGATTCATCTCTATAGCTGCGAAGTTGCGGTTTAGTGCTCGTAGCTGTCGAGCTTCGTTCTGGGCCTGACGATTAATCCTTCGTCGGTCTGGTGTGTCCTCGTCTGATATCTGAATTTGCTTCTTCTGCCTTGATGCTTTCCTAGGCATGTACTAAATAGCACCTGCAAAAAGCCAAGGGAAGAGTGAACGTAGCAAGAAAAGGAAACAGAAAAAGAATAGTAACGAACAAGGTGGAATAGTCTAAACTACACGAGTTAGATCTAATATCACACTAAACGCTGCTCCCCGGCAACGGCGCCATTTTGACACGCGTATTTTTAACCCTTTATAGTTGTCAAATTATTAGTTTTAGGGGTCAAATTGCAGTGAAACAATATTTATAAACCTTGGTAAGCCAAGGGTCGATCCTAGGAGCAGTGCGTGTGAGTACTAGTTAACAAGCGACCTATTTAGCTATTCCGAATGACAATTGTTTGTTTTGTTGTGAAAATTGCAGAAATTAAATAGCAGAAAATTAAAGGTTGTATTAATTCAGAGATGGAATCCCGGAGTCCATACTTCACCCGTGCTAATCCCACTAATCATGCAATCATGGCAAGTTAATTATTTATGCTATCGAATATGGAATATAACCGAAATAACACTAGACGAGCCGCCCATCCACGGATCATTGTCTAGATCCTAATCCATCATCGAATGAAGTGAATAATAGGTCAAGAATTCGACCGATCAACAACCAACCCCAATCGCACTTACATTTCTGTACAAATCCCTTAAAGAACAACTATCCACTAATTCCCTTGGGTTCGACCCCTACTTACCGCTTGCTAAACCAATAGTAAGTCACGAGTAGCGGACTTATAAATTTATCTTTTGCGTTGCACACGACGACTGTGCATCCGTTAGGGATGCATACATCAATCCTCTTGTATATACACCCCTTAGCAAATTGGAGTAGTGGAACGTAAACACCGACATTTAATGGAGGTTGCTAGAGCTATAAAGTTTCATGCTGCATTACCTGATTTTTTCTGGGGTGACTGCATTTTAACAGCCACCTATCTGATTAATAGACACCCTTCAGGCCTCCTTAATGGAAATACACCATTTGAGATGTTGTTCAATGTTCCTCCAGCTTATGAGCACTTGCGTGTGTTTGGTTGTCTATGCTACGCCTCTACAATCTCTGCTGGTAGACGGAAATTTGATGCACGAGCTGAGGCCTGCATCTTTGTGGGCTACCCACGTGGACAAAAAGGATACAAGTTATTTTCCATTAAACATCACAATTATCTAGTCATTCAAGATGTGGTGTTTCATGAACAAAGATTACCATATGCAGCTACTTTTCAAGGTTTACCTGATAGCTTTGTTGCTCCCCTGCCTCAGTCTCATTCCTCCGACATTTTCTGTTAGTCAGATGTTATTTCAGTGATTCCTGCACCTATTCCAACCATGGCAGCGAATCAGGGGACTAATGAATGTATCTCAGGCAATCATATGCTGGAAATACCGGATCATGAACCTCATATTCGCAAGTCCACAAGGGTCTCTAAACCATCAGTTTTGTTAAAAGACTTTGTGTGTGGTTCTACATCTGTCAAGTATCATATTGCTCACTTTGTGGACTATACCAACTGTTCACCTCAACACTAGCACTACATCCTACAGGCATCTAGTCAACCTGAGCCATAGTCTTATACTCAAGCTAGTAAAGACCCCTTATGGCAAACTGCTATAGAAAAAGAACTCAGTGCACTTCAAGCCAATGACACTTGGACCTTTACTTATTTACCTAATGGCAAAAATCCTATAGGTTCCAAGTGGATTTTCCGAATTAAGAGACATTCTGATGGCACTATTGAATGCTATAAGGCACGTTTAGTTGTCAAAGGTTTCACTCAAGAGGAAAGCTTGGATTATAATGAAACTTTTGCTCCGTTTGTTAAAATGTCAACTGTGCGTATGGTACTTGCCTTGGTAGCATCCAAGGACTAGCCTTTATTCCAAATTGATGTTGATAATGCCTTTGCACATGGTGACTTGGATGAGGAAGTATACATGACTATACCTCCTGGATATTTTAAGAACGAAAAGCAGTTGGGGATGGTTTGCAAACTGAATAAGAACCTCTATGGTCTCAAACAAGCCCCTTGTCAATGGTTCAGTAAATTTGCAGATGCTCTTCTATCCTATGGTTTTCTCAAATCTTAATGATCATTCTCTATTTACTCTTAGCAAGGATGATGATTTCATTATCCTATTGGTCTATGTTGACGTCATTGTTATGACTGGTACCTCAATACCTCTCATTACTGCAATCAAGGCTTTTATTCACTTTGAGTTCAGAATAAAGGATCTTGGACTTCTAAAGTACTTTCTAGGCATTGAGGTTGCTCGTTCCACAGCTGGTATATTCATTAATCAGTGCAAGTATGCACTTGACTTATTAACCGAGACAGGACTTCTTGGCTGCAAATCCAGTTCTACTCCTATGGACATTAAGCAAAAACTGGCACTTTCTACAGCTACAAAACTAGAGAATCCTACTGCATAGAGACAACTTGTTAGTAAACTTATTTACCTCAATGTCACTCAACCAGATATCGCTTTCTCCGTGCACATTTTGAGTCAGTTCCTAGCTGCTCCGATGGATGAGCACCTTCAGCCTACAATCGTGTTCTCCGGTTCATAAAATCGGCTCCTGCTCAAGGACTATTTTATCAGGCTCGTGCCTCTCTCATCTTGGAAGACTTTTGCGACGCTGACGGGGCAGTCTGTCCTGTCTCTCGTCGTTCTACGACTGGCTACTGCATCAAACTTGGACCTTCATTAATTTTGTGGCGCACCAGGAAGCAAGCAGTCGTCTCTCGCTGTGAACTGGTCTAGATCGTGGCCATTCTGAAGGACCTTCACATCTATGTTCCCACTCCGATTGCCCTCTATTGTCACAATAGGGCTGCCAATCACATTGCTCGGAATCCGGTCTTCCACCAGCGGACGAAACATATCGAAATTGACTGTCATGTTGTTCGCCATCACTTCTTAAATGGATTCATCCCGCCTCGATTTGTTGGTTCGATTGATCAGCCGACAGATATGTTCACGAAAGCTCTTCCGCCGACTCGCTTCGTCGTCTCTCCGTCAAGCTCGGCGTTTCGAATTTCCTTCATGCTTCGCTTGAGGGGGTATCAGGGGACTAATGTAACCTAAATGAACTCAAGTGACCTGTTTGTAATAAAGCACTTTTGTGCTGAGTATATAATTGAAAAATGTAGCAGATGCCCAGCATCTTTTCCGCCAATCTTCTTCTGCGTTCTTCCGTTTCATTTGGAATCTTCGATCATCAATTCATCATGCGATCTTCAATCAGCCTTGCTGAATTCGAAGTTTGTGTTCGAGTAGAGCGGAGTCCTACTGACACTGGTAAACCTGGATGGCTAAGTGATGAACTTTCACAAGACTGAAGCCACATTGATGAAGGTAATCAAGCTGAGAATCAATAGGAATGGAGGTAGTTATAAATTGAGTATGGAAATGAAAAAAAGGGTCTTATTACTGGACATAGCAGGAGTTGATTTACATAACCGAATACCATAATCCATATATTGCTTGATTCTATAATCCAGGGCATTAGTATAAAACCATAAGGGTACTTTTTTTGAAGGTGATTTTCAGTTCTTGTACTTCATGGATGATTTCTCAAACCCAATTGTTGGAAACTGCTTTGCATACTCCTCAACGTTGTGTCGGAGCTTTGCAATCTCAGATGGGAAGGTTGAGCTTTCCATGGTTGCTACAAAGTCCTTCAGTTTTGTTCCTGCATCACACAAAAAAATAAATAAGAATTAGCCACTGAAGCAGAGTCAAGAGCAGGTGCAAACCTGATTTTTGGTGCAAATAACCGACGAATTATGATATACTTTCCTACGAACTATGACAGGATAATTATGGTACACTTCCTATGAACTATATCATACTTCGTAGAAAAGTATACTATAATTTGTCGGTTTGTAATTTGCATCTGATCTATTTTCCACCAGAGCAAACAAAACACCAATTTGCACCATAAGTTGCTAAAATGATAAAATCTACCTTTAGTTGCAGCTTTGACCTTCAGAGCCAAGTTAACAGCAGTATCAAAAAAGTCAGCAACTTTAGCAAAATCCTCTTCAATGAATCCCCTAGATGTTAAAGCTGGGGTTCCTGAACCACCAAAATTTATCTCCTCTTAGTTTTTACTGAACCCATTCGATAAGGAAATTCTACGACGAGGTAATTACTTACCCATTCTGATGCCACCAGGAACCATAGCAGAGACATCTCCTGGAACTGTGTTTTTGTTCGCTGCAATGTGAACAGATTCCAACACCTTCTCAACTCTCGAGCCATCGATACCCTGCAAATATTTCCAAATAAAAAAAAATCATTGCCATTCGATGAATCGTTTATATCAGCAGTTAAAAGATTTATCGGTTTCCTTACCTTCTTTTTCAAGTTAACCAAAACCAAGTGATTCTCAGTCCCACCAGATACAAGCTCATATCCATGCTTCACCAAAGTCTGCAAAAGATTGAAAGTGTATAGTTAACTTACGATCGTAGATAAGCACGATTGAGCTCATTAGTGTTCAGCAGAAATTTTTTACTGGGACAAAATATTTGAGATAATTGAAAAATGAATATCACTACCTCGAAAATAAACGGCATTTCTTACCTCAGCAAACTTCGTGCAGTTACTGAGAACTTGGTCCTGGTATGCTTTGTACTCTGGTGTGGTGGCCTGCAGCATTAGCACGATCGAAACGAAAACACTCAGTTGCGATTATATTCGAGTATAAGTATACGGTGAAATGTTTTGATTTTTTTATATTTGAAACCTGCTTCAAGGCAACTGCTAAGCCAGTTATGGTGTGATTGTGAGGACCTCCTTGAAGCCCCGGGAAAACAGCTTGGTTTATTTTATCTTCGTAGTCGTAAAATACCTGCAGGAGAAGAGTTTTAATAAAGTTTCGTTCGAGTTCTGAATTAAAACATAAAACATGATGAAAAGAATATTTTCATTAGTTTGGGGAACTTATTACTTCTTTCCCTTGTTTGGTAACTTCTTTGAGTCCCTTTCTGAAGAAAATCATTGCTCCTCGAGGTCCTCGGAGAGATTTGTGAGTGGTGGTTGTTACGACATCAGCATACTCGAAAGGCGATGGGATTACACCTGCTGCAACAAGTCCGCTAATGTGCGCCATATCTGCCAGCATGATGGCCTTTTGCTTGTCACATAACTGTATCATACATAACATTCTGGTTCAGATGCAAAAATAATCAAAATAATGTTGCGGTTCGAAAGATTACTTATGTGAAATTAATTACCTTACGGATGCGTGCATAGTCGTAGAGTCGTGAATAAGCACTAGCACCCGCAACGATAAGTTTTGGTCTGAAAAGTGTTGCACTTTTTTCCATCTGTGGTATGAATAAAACCATTACATTTACGAAAACTTCACTACACGAAGCTCGGTACGATAACGGGATAATTAAGGAAACTGTAATGTACCTGATCATAATCGATATAGCCAGTGCTTTCGTCTAATCTGTATGGCATAGTCTCGAAAAAGATGGATACTGCAGATATCTTTTTAGTATCAGTCTGCAAAACAGTAACACTACAGAATGACTCGATGTACGAAAAAAAATGCTTCACATTAAATTAACGCAACGTAATAAATAGATAAGAACCTGATAACCGTGTGAGAGATGTCCACCGTGCGGTAGATCGAGTGCCATGATTCTGTCATGTGGTTTGAGCAACGCGGTATACACTTGGAAATTTGATGGAGAGCCCGATAGCGGCTGCACGTTAACTAAAATGTACAAAGAAAATAGTTTTTGAGGATGATCAGTTTATCTAGTTTTTGAGGATGATCAGAAAAACAATTTTATTTGTACCTCCCCATTTTGCAGGATCCAAGCGAAACGCTTCCAAAGCGCGCTTTTGGCAAAGGGTCTCCGCCATATCAATGTACCTGATTTCAGAAAATTTTCATTACATATAAACCTATTGTAGGCGATATAATCACGAGAAACTAATAAAAACACGAAACATGAAACAGATGGTAAATTTAGCTTAAGATAGATTTCATACTCGTTCCCACCGTAGTATCTAGCTCCAGGGTAGCCTTCACTGTACTTGTTTGTCATGACTGATCCAACAGCTTGCATCACCGAAAGCGAAGTGAAGTTCTCCGATGGAATTAGCTCCAAACCCTACAAAAAAAAAAAGAGGAAAAAGTTTCGATTTATAGAAGCAATTCTAATCAAATACTTCAAAAAGAATTTTAATGTACAAAAACTAATAAAGTTGATCATACCTTCCATTGTCTGGCTTTCTCAAGCTCAATGATGTCAGCAATTTCAGGATCCACAACCTCAAGAGGTTCATTAAGCTGCTTAGGCCACTGCATCAAAATCCATTTCCCACAGAATCAGAAAATTCACTAAATAGTACAAATGAATATCACTTGATGCATACTATTATAATCCACTTACAGTGACACCAGATTTCTCCTTGTCGTACACAGCCTCATTCGGCAACGATGTCTGCGAAACAAGACACAAAATTATCATCAAATCATTCCTGCATTTCATCTCAAAACATCTCAAACCAAAAAAACAGCGTGTACCATGTAATAGATAGAGCCGCCATTGATCAGGGGCTTAAGAGGCTTGTTGACCGAAGACGAAAGCCTGCGAAGCGCCATTGCCATCGCCATGACGAATTTCTCTCTAAATCTGTTGGATAAGGGAGGAGGAGGGAATAAGCTCACTAGCTCCTTTTGTTTTTGTTTTTTGAAGAGGGTGAGCTTTTGGTGGCTACAAAATAAACTTGAGGAGTTCCTTGTCGTTTTGTTCCTTCATGATTGCGTTTTGTGAAGTAACTGCTAACAGTAACTAACTAAACTAATTTCTACTTTAGTCCAAAACAACACAGGCAACTAAAATTTAACCCAAAAAAATCACAGGCAACTAAAATATGTACTAGGTTGTAGTTAATTATAACATTTGATCACCTCTCTCATCTTACTAATTACCATAAAAAAAATTATTCTTTGCACAGATCGATTACAAACGTGCGGTGCAGCCTGTAAAACTGTGAAATACTCGGTGACTGTGACTAAACCGCGTTCTTGGGTTAATTAAGGCGAGGATTTATGTTATCCATTTGAGTTATGAAACTGCAGCCTTACATGTATAAATGAAAGGACATGGTGTGTTCACTAAAAGCTAAAAACTAGCTGGGGAAGATTTATCGGAACGCGTCGAATATTGGCCACAAAGAGGTAAGTCACTGGATAAACAGAGGCAATGCAACTTGAGATGAAAGGTTTATGGTGCATATGCTTCCACCTTTGCTTATCATTCATATTTAGGACGATCCGATTCTTTAGAATTTGTATTTTTGACTTATAAATTCAGTTAAGTTATTTTAGTATGCTTAAGTTAAGTTAAGTTCTTTATCGAAAAAAGAAGAAGTTAAGTTAAGTTCAATTTAAGTTTAAAAATTTTCCGTTATTTCATATTAGTTATTTGTGAGTTGATGAGTGATAAAAGACATGACAAATAATGTTATATTACATCATTGAAATCATAATGTAAATATGCTCACATTTCGTCCATGTTATCTTTTGCTTCATTTTCAGTAATTCTTTGCATAATGACAGATCCTATCATATCTCGCACTTGATTCATCTGTATTTTTATTTTCCGATGTACATCAAATATGTTAGAATCAAATGTACGCTGCACGCCTGCACCAACTCATATGATGAACAAATACTCTCGGTGTATGGATGCGAATAAAGTTATTTGCCAAATTAATATCATTTTTAAATCATATTCTTTGACATACATCTCAATAAAAAGCATATAAAATCTAAAAAACAAAACAAATTCTAATTCAAGTCACAAAAGAATGGAAAATTTTCCAAATTACACTAAATTTGTGATTCAATTCCATTTCTACACATTTTTTAGATTGGTTTCTCAATTTACACTAGTTTTGTAAGCCGCCGTTAGCAACGGCGTCTTAATATTAAGACGCTCCTGCCAACAGCGGCTTATGATTGTTTGACAATATTACGGCACATGACTGCATATTTTGGCGCAACAACGCCACTGGGCTTAAAACGCTGTCAACAAGAGCGTCTTAATATTAAGACGCTGTCAACAAGAGCGTCTTAACATTTAGACGCTGTCAACAAGAGCGTCTCAACATTAAGACGCTGTCAACAAGAGCGTCTTAACATTAAGACGCTGTCTCCAACAACGGCTTATGCTTGTTTGGCAATATTACGACACATGACTGCATATTTTGGCGCAACAACGCCACTGGACTTAAGACGCTGTCAACAAGAGCGTCTTAATATTACCGTTAACAACGACGGCTTACAAAGCTAATGTAAATTAGAAAACCAATCTAAAAAATATGTAGAAAGGGAATTGAATCTCAAATTTAGTGTAATTTGGAAAATTTAGTTTAAACACTCAATTTAATTTAAATAGATTATTATGTCATTAATAAATCAAGAAATTCTCCAACTTCCCGTATATATGTCATCACAATCTTTTAATTTTTTAGTTTAAACACTCAATTTAATTTAAATAGATTATTATGTCATTAATAAATCAAGAAATTCTCCAACTTCCGTATATATGTCATCACAATCTTTTAATTTTTTAGTTTAAACACTCAATTTAATTTAAATAGATTATTAATAAATCAAGAAATTCTCCAACTTCCGTATATAAATCGAAAACAAACAAACAAAACTTATTCATCAAGAAATCATTGCTGATCGAGCCCTAACTCACCCTTCGCTTCGTCGTTTAATATTCCGCGACGGCGAAGCGCGTAATTTCATCATGCTTCAGCCATCATTCTGTCGGTATGCATCCCTTGTCGACGTCCAGTTCACCAGGTGAAGTTCCTTTAGGGTTTTCAATTTCTTCTTCTTCTTTTTTGGGATCAAACTCAATATTTTTCTTTTGTGAGGTACATTTATTTGCGTTCTGTAGATTCAGAATCTAAAAAGCCCAGAAATTTATTGGTTTTGCTAGGATCTGGGAGTAAAGCTTGGTTATTTATTGCCTTTTGGCTATTCCAGGGGTGATAAGCAAGTAGAGATTCATTCTTCTGAGGGAATCATATAAACATGTCTGTTATGAAATCATATCAATTGTCTTATGGATTGGGACTGTGCACCAATCGTAAAGAGAAAACACCGGCAAAGGTAGAATCTTTTCGCCCTTTGTCCCATTTGTTTTGTATTTTGGTTACTGGAAGGTAGCTGAGCATGTCTTTTCTTTCCAGATTATAATGCTAACAGGGAGAACGAACTTCCTAATCTCAACATTATCGTCACGATATTCGGTATCGCTCTGTCCATATTGTTTTAAGTTTGAGTTTTACTGACAAGTAGATATTAATCAAATACAATTACTTGACAGCTAATGTTAATTTTGAGTTCTTTATATAGATCTTATTAAAAAGTTGTCTTATGTTATATAGTAGATGCCTGGTCTCCACCTACTGACCCATCTAATTGATTTTCTACTCAAACAGCGACAAGATTCTTGGAGTACTGGTCTGTCAAACAGTGCACATAAGCTTGTGCAGCTGGTAAATCGCAAAAGATCTTTCAAATGTGATTCGTTTCTTGATCCAGGCCAAGCATATAAGCTTCCTGTTTTGAAAGTTGCTTCCTCAAGATTTACGAAGTATGTCTGAGATAACATTGTTTTGTAAATTTGTACCATTAAAATTAATGTAATTCACATATGAAATTTAGTTGTAGTGAGTATTGCATAGTAAATTTATTACCGCACACAACAGAATGCAGTCGTGGGCTCGTGGCTAGTCTAGTCTAGATCAGTTTACATGCAAGTTATAACGGTTACTTTGAGTTAATTTCAGAGTATTTTTATTGCATTCGCTTTTGTTTTTATTTTATGCATGCATTCATCTGTACTGTGGCTGTCATCAAGTTCAGATCTACAATAAGTTATTTAGGCAACCTCAAGTCCTCACCTGTGTGCCTGTTAATAGTATCAAGATTTAGAGTTTTATGCAATTTGTTTTGCAGGACATGTGGTGCACTACAAGACAATCCTACAGCACTTAAGTTCCTTCCAGCAGTTGGAATCATTGTTTTCACTTTATGGGGTCTCACACCAGTAGTGCGTCAGTGCAGAAACCTTTTCTTCCTAGTAAGTGCTGCCAGATTGCATATGTCTGTAATTTTTACTATGCAATGGGGTGAAACCTTAGCCTTGAAAATGTCAAGCAGAAGAGTGACAAGAATTGGAAAAAGACTGGCACCTACTATGTAACAACCTCATATCTTCTACCTTTGCTCCTATGGGCTGGAGTAATGCTCATTTGCCGGTCAGTCTTAGTTAATGCAAAATTTTGTAAAAATTGCATAACTGTTTAACTGTAACTTATTTGAGCTTCGACAGAGCTTTGGATCCCATTGTTATGCCATCAGAAGCTAGCAAGGTTATTAAGCTGCATTTATTACCTTTTGTGAGATCGCTATCAACCGTGTTAGCAGTTACTTTCAGTTTGACAAGGTATGCTTCTATGTAGTGAGTAATGTGTATGTAGCGGTTGGTTGATTGATTTAGTCTCACATAAAGTTCGATTCTAGGAGCAATACTGGTTCTGTTAAGAAAAAATGAGCTTTGGGATGGATTTTTTTTTACGAACTGAAATCCATGTTTTAATACTGAGCAATTAATTACACACATATGCATATACATTAAAATCACACAATGCATGAATTTACATATCTTGTAGTGTAGTTTTTCGAGCTTATCACTGTCCATTGCTATGTGCTGCTTGATTTGTCAATTATTTTACCCTGTTATAAGTTATAACCATATGCATTATAAGTATTTTCAGTTTTGTTCTGTAAAATAGCTGCCAATTTGTGCTATCGACTTGCCAAGTTAAAATATTGTTTTTTTGCTCTTGCCTGAATGTATAACAAAGAGTTCGTTATTGCAGTATGATCCAACAAGCACAAAAATTCATTGTTGAGACCACTGTTGCCAATGATACAAGAAATGTAAGTGTCAAAATATATCAAACACCAATAATGATTGTATGGCTGTGCTCATGTCATTATTTGGTCTGACATTTCAACTAAGTTTTGTTTCTTAAATGGTTATTGAAAAATCTTAAGACTAGCAAACCAATATTAAGGTAACTAGCCTTTTTCAGTTCTAGTTCTTTTTTGGCAAATTTAAGTTAAAGATTGGGCTTTAGTTTTAAGTATAAGTTAAGTTCGGTAACTCATTAGTGCAAAAGAATAACTTTGGAAAGAAAGATTCATCTATGACTTCTTAGATTATCTATCTTATCAAGGTTTGTGAAAAAGTTCAAGGACTGAAATACTGAATGATGCTTATGTTCTTATATTTTAATTACTTCTGGGTAGATGGGTTTTCAATTTGTTGGAAAAGCTATAAACTCAGCTGTATGGGTCGCTTCCATTTCATTGTTCCTGGAATCGCTGGGCTTCTCGACGCAGAAATGGCTTACTGCAGGGGGTCTTGGAACTGTATTCCTAACACTTTCCGGTCGTGAGGTGCAACTCAGTCTTCCGTATTGATTAGTTCAGCTTCTTGTTCTATTGCTGTGGGGCACATATTGTTGAAATCTGGTATTCTTGTTGCTTTAAGTCCTTTAACTACATATATGATTATGTACGCCGTTTCATTTTGTTGTCAGATATTCACCAACTTCCTCTCAAGTGCTATGATTCATGCGACTCGTCCCTTTGCTGTAAATGATAGAATTCAGACTAGGATCAAAGGCTATGACGTGTCTGGAACTGTTGAGGTTTGTTCTCATTTTTATAATTATTGTTGGCAGGGGTCCTCATTATAACTTGAAAATCCAACACTGCAAAACTAATGTAAAGCTAGTAGCTTGATTATTTTGGTCATAATATCTTACATTTGCATCACAACAAATCAACTTGTGGGAACAGAAGAAAAAAAACCCCTTTGTTTTGAAAGAGTCATTTTCTTTATTTATACGCCAAAAGCTCAAAGATAATTACAGAATTGACTTCTCTAGGATCATTCAGCAGCAACTAAACCTAAAGAGCCTAAAACTGGGCCGAGCAGCCACTAATTTAGGTTGTTGCCAAAACTGGGAACAACAAGTATTCGACAGTCTAGCTGGACAAGTATGAACAGTATGAGAAAGAAACAGAATTTTGATACCACACTCCACATTTTTATTGGGTACAAAATCTCACAGTTATTTTCCTCATTTTAGAATGTTGGATGGTGGTCGCCAACAGTATTACGAGGAGAAGGTCGTGAAGCAGTCCATATTCCAACCCAGAACCTTACTGTCAACGTTGTAAGAAATCTTAGTCAGAAAACTCATTGGCGCATAAAGACTCATCTGGCTATCAGTCACTCAGATGTAAATAAAATCAATGTAAGTATAAGACTCTACTTTTACCCTCTACATATAGTAGTGAGACCGACAAAATATGGATTCAATTAGCTCAACATAAGTGAATGAGTGATATTATTGCAGAAAGAGAGTTTTGGTTTGGTATTTTATTTATGTATATGCATAAATTGTCCCTGCTTTCAAGTCCATCAGTTCTACTGCTGCTTAGGTTATTAGCAAAGGTTGATGGTGAGGAACCTTTATTTTCTTTGAGCAGAATATAGTTGCACATATGCGTAAAGTCTTGGCTAAAAATCCTCAAGTGGAGCAGCGGCGATTACACAGAAGAGTATTCCTGGAAGATGTGGATTCTGAGAACCAGGCATTAATGGTTAGTTAAGAATTACAATCTACCGGGTTTCCTGTTTACCTTAAATGTCGTAATGTAGTGAACTACACACTGAATATGAAGCTTATTTGTATAAGATCGACTGTTAGTTATGTTACTGAAGCATTAACCTCTGACGCAATCGGTATGATATTTAATGGCAGATTTTGATATCTTGCTTTGTGAAGACCTCCCATTTTGAGGAATATCTATGTGTGAAGGTAATAAAAAAGGTCGACATCTCTCTTTGAGGACTTACTATGTTTTGGGGCTGTCTGAAAGATTTCCGTACTAAAAAAACTGTATATATTGATGCCAGGTTGAGTGAAACCAATATGTGCGCTCATCATTGTTTGAGTGTCATTCACTGTGTTTTGCATTGTAAATGACAGGAAGCTATACTCTTGGACCTTCTTAGAGTCATCAGCCATCACCAAGCCCGACTTGCTACACCAATTCGTACAATTCAGAACTACACCGATGCTGACATGGATAGTGAGGCGAAGGCAGTAGGAACTGAATTGTATTAAAATCAATGATCAGGGTAAAAGTAAATAAGAATCTCACTCGGTGCACCGTGCACCTGAACAGTGAGTGTGGCGAATGTAGTAGCAACTACAAGTGTGAGTGTGAAACCAGTCAGACACCAGTGTCAGACAAGAAAACAAATGTAAAAAAACACAAGCGAGTAACCCAAGTTCAAAGGAGGAAGCTGGTGCTGACATCAATCCCCAAGGTAAAAGAAGTCATCCTCAACTGCACCAAAGGAAAACTCATAAGACAGAATTAGCAGTTGCCAGTTGATGACAAGACCCCTAAAAAGACAGTGTCAGGGAACTCTGGCAGAATGGCAAGGCATGGTGAATCCTCTAAACATGGACCTGAGACGTTGGTTCAAAGATAAATTTGTATTGGTGTTTCTCTGGAAGGTTCAATAAGGAACCCCACCCAGACATGGTTAGGATTTGAGGATGTTACACTCATCTTATCTCAACTGGGCCTCATCGACCATCTCATACAAAATTATGCTGAAAACGCTTACAAAACCAAGTTTACTCAAAATCTGTAGTGTGTATAATTTTAGAAACCACACATCGGCACATGTTCTCGATCAATGGTTCATTGTTGACTTTGTCTATAATTCGTCTTTGTCAGCTTTTGACTGAGCTTTGACGTGCTTATTGATAGAAGCTGCCAAATCTTTAACGCCTGACTTCGCAGAAAGTTTAATCTATGCAAAGATTGATAGATTTAGTGATAAGCAAGTTTAAGATGTGAAGTACAAGTACAACAAGCTACGTTACCGGATTCTGTTTATCGGCGGCTGGATAGAACAATAACGTAGGAAAATTGTCTACCTGAAACAAAGCAAATTGTCACTTTTCAGCTTCTATTAGGGATGTTTTCATGACGAACCAAAGCAAGTAGATCAGTGACAATTACACTGAACCACCGAGTTTTTAGGATGAGTTATTACTCACCTTCAATTTGGGATGTTCATTAGCTGAAGCATCTATCCGTGCAAAAACTAGACTATTCAACCCTTTAAAATGCTTTGCAAGCTTCTCTGTTTGCTTGCTTGTGGACTCACAATCTATACACCATGGAGTGTGTACCTGTGCCATGAACAATCAAGTGAAGCTAGTAAAGACGTACTGTTCAAATCAAGTAAGGAATTCATACTGTAGTTCAAAAATCAACATCTGCAAATATCGATATCTTGTTTTTAATTACTCTAAAATAATTCATCTCTTTAAATATGAAATAAGACAGTGATTTTACTTATTGGGTAAAAAAAATAGCTGCTTTCCTACCTCTAGAAAAACATTCTTGGGATTGTTCAGAACCAGTTCATCAAATGTATTTCCCACAATTGTCAGAATGTTTCCCTCCTGAAACAATAACAATCCAGAGGTAAGAAATGAGGTTGTGGACAGTGGACACTAAGTACCACTTAATTTCCTGACCTAAACAACATTGATTAAATAAAATGAAAGAGGGAAGGTAAGCATTCGAGAATGAAGGTATTGTGGAACACATTGACTAGATTTAGAGTGAAAAGAAATAAAAGAACGATTTAAGATGCCTGCAAATTGTGTCCACACTTCATCATACTATGTTCGCATGGAACATCATTCTCAACACATTTATCATATTAAGCGATTTCTTGTTCTTGATTTCATTTTATCATTCTTTGTATGAACCAAAATAATTTAAAAGCTCAATGGAAACTTTTTTACAAATAAGAAGAAAATAACATAACCAATTCAGCTGCATTGTATTTAGTATTTAGGAGCACTCCTTGGGATATTTGTCAACAAGAAATTAAAGCGAAATATATATGCATAGAATGAATGAATGATAACAAGTTCAACCAGAAAAATCTTAAATGGTAGCCCATTTCCCTATTAATTCAAAATCAGTGACCCAACTTGTTTAAACGCCAACCTTCGATCATATATCAGGATCAACAGGGGCATAGCTGCCCCAAAACTCAACTAAATATCCATAAGTAGCAAGATAAATTAGGCATGTATATGCAGAGATCAATATGGGTTTTCAGATAAATGCTAAGTCAGAACCACTCACATTATGTGGTATCGGCTGTGATTTGAAGTATGGTTGAAGGGTCCCATCATTAAGCTTCGTGCAGAATTCCTACAAATTTGAGTGCAGTAGAATAAGTTAGACATGTAAGCATTCAACTTATCTGAGTTATGTTTATTATAAAAAACAGAGGATTGACAAATTTAAATTTTACTTCTATTCTGTTTGGTGTTGGTTGACCCTCCAGCAGGTATTTGGAGAGGAATCCTTCTTTAAAACTTACTACCTATAAATAAATTATAACAAATCTATTAGTGCCAAACAAGAAGAGATCACAAAATACAAGCCACGACAACATAACATGGTATGGTTATAGGGTCTTACGATGATATCATCTGATTCTTCAATCCCAAATAAGGTCAGCAGTGGTTTCGCAAGGTTATCCTGGCGTATGTCAACCAAAACAAGCATAATCTGCATCCGGAAATGGTGACTTTAAGTGTTAGATGAGATGGCACACAAATCAGTAGATTCTTTAGCTCCAAATATACGCAAGGGACCTTTGACAAGAACTTCCGTGCAATGTCTTGAAGAGGTTTTAGGAGTTTCTCGAACTCCTCAGTCTCCGCGAACACAAAAACCTGAATAAAAATGAATTGGATTCATTTATTTGATTATAATCAGAATACAAACGAAAACATGTGAAACAACTATCGAAAGGTACAAGCAGGTTTTTGGTTGAAAGTTCACCTTTCACGAGTTTTACATTTTGTATCGGATTTACAATTTGCAGCTTTGTTGTCATGACACAAGTCACAAACTAGCAGGTGAACCCCTAGTTTTTTTAACGAGAGGGGTAACGTAAGAAAAGTTGAACGAAGAACAAACTTAGATCAAGCCATTCAGTCACGAACCCTCATCTCCTATCAATTACACTGATAAATGATAATTTTTGAACTATATTAAATCTTCTAAAATAGTATCGTGCGATACTATTATTGGAAAGAGCCTAACTTCTTCATCCACCTCAAAATGCCCCATATCTTAGCTTCAAATTGCCTATAAAGCCAATCAAACTAAGTTGTCAACACTTCTGAAATGTGGAATGCAAACAACAGGCAACAAAGTATCCTTCAGCTCATATTAACAATTATAAAAAATAATTAGCTGAAAGATTAAATCCCCCTTTTAGCCTTAACATGCATGTTGAAAATGTTGGCCATTATACTCAAAAATTAAATAAAAAACGACAATGAAAGCATGGATTACATAAGAACCTGAAGTTTGAGAGCATTGGAATACACTCTAGCTGAGTTGGCCTCGGTCAGAATGTTAACAAGCGGAAGCTTGTGATGATCCAGAAACTCCAAAATGCTTTCAGTTTTAAAAGCGCCCACTGCACATTATAACATGAAACTTTGAATGCGCGACATACCAACAAATATTACATTTTAGGTACTATACAGTCAGCTTTGAATGTGATTAATAAGCCATTGGCACGCTTCAGCACATGAATGCTTATCTGATCTACATGCTAATGATGTCACAGTTAGAAAATCCTGAATGCCTTACCATACGATGTGAACCTTTCTGGCTCAGGTTTGACAAGACCCGCGGAGGGACCATCACCTTTAAATTCCGGGTACAGGACTTTAGCAACTTCCAAATCACTAACTTCAGCAAACTGAATGTCATTGTTTAATGTGGCAGCATTCAAGAACTCTCCATAAGCAGGACCCTACACCATTAGAGAGCAGATGAAATGATTCCATCAAAATTGACAAGCAATACTAGCAATTCCAAATTGGTAGTCAGATACAGAACGTGGTTATATGTGTCAGAAATCGACAACTTCATGAGTAACTGGAGTAACATAGTCTTCTGATTGATATCTGATACAGAAGGCCGCTGAAGGACTATAGGTGTGACTGTGATTTAGAAAATCATTGTTGATTCTTAATTACTAAATACATTTATAAATGGATGCCAAATCCACTGTGAGATGAATGAACTAATTGATTAATAGCTAGTAAAACTGATTGGACCGAAATAACAGTGGCTTAAAGATAAGAAAATAGCGTCCATTTAATAACAAAAGGAAAACCCAGTTTTAGACATCTTGATGACAAATAAGAAATGAAACATGCATAATTTGATTCACATACCTCGAATTTTTCAAAGAGCCCAAAAGCAAACATCGAATGTTTGTTAACAAACAAAGCCGCCTCAGAAAGTGAGTTTATCCTGATAACAGGAAAACCGGTTTTCTTCCTGACCCAGATCATGATCTCTTCCCTGAAAACAGCTTATTTCATCATTTACAAACCTACAATACAAAACAAATAAAATCCAACAGGAACAAAGACAGAAATTATACTCTGAATATCCACCAGTGTAAGGAACAGAAGTGCCATTAACAAACAATAGGAGTGTAGGAAATCCCTTAATTCCAAGAAAGGAAGCAGCTTTAGGATATCTCTCCGCATCAATCTTTGCCATGATAACCGAACTCCCTAACGCCTTCAATGACATCGCAGCCTCGGCAAAATGAGGCATGGTTTCAGCACTCCTGTCGCACCACGGAGCGTAACCCAAAACCATAACAAACTCATTCTGATCAATGATTTGATTACTAATCTCAGCATTGAGCTCAAGGACGAGTCTTTGAGCCTTGCTCCACACCTCGGCCTCGGATGAAGTCTTTTGGTCGGCGTCATCGAGTTCATCCACGGCTAGGAGTTCGTCGATGTACTCGAGATCATCTTCTTCGGTGTCAGTGTCAGTGGCGCGGGAAATGTGCGGAGAGAGTAGGAGAAAAAGAAAGGCGAGCGAGAAAATGAGGAATCTGGAAGAGGGTTTTCGGAAAGTCGTCATCTTCGTCGGCGGAGAGGACGAGATCGATCCGGAGGTTTTGGGGTTTGGGGCTTCAAAATTAGTCAACGCAGCCGATTGATTAATTTACAGTCGGTCGCGTTGACCAACAAATAGTCAGTCGGTACAGTCGGTACACCGAACTCAAAAATTAAAAAATGAAACTGAAACTGAATTGAAAAGTTTAATTGAGTTTTTTTTTAAAAAAATGATCCACTTGGTTTCTAAATATCTAAAAAAAATTTGATTAAAGGCGCTGGTATTCAAAAAAAAAAAGAAAAAGAAAAAGGTTGAGATCAGGTGAGAAGTGACTTTAAGGTGAGAAATAAGAATTATTCTTGTCCATTACTTGTTGCTAATTGACAGCCAAGATTAATTTAGATTTTTAATCAAAATAACGGCAGTTTACGCATACGGGTAGAATCGTCCCACAACATTTCCGTTAACTGCTCACGTTGTTTAATCGAACAAAATCTAACACCGCTTGGAACGAAACCAAGCTACGGACGACAACCACGAACCGCCGCACCAAAGCGAAAGGACGCCCTGAGAGACGAGTTCGAAGCCGACTGTCATGGCTAGAAAAACGGCGACCGAAGATGGTCTGAGGCGTCCTCCGCCGAAGCAACCGATTCAACCGGCCGGTGAGTTTTCCGTTTGCAATTTTTGTTTTTCGTTTATCGTTTGTTAACAGTGCGAATCGATTCTTCGATTTAGGTTTGCTAGTTTCAATTTAAGTTGTCGAAGTAATTGCCTATCATAATCCGTAGCATAACCCGGCATAATCCGTAGCTTTGAAATTCGATTTCACGATTACGGTTTGCTAATTTCAATTCAAGTTGTCGAAGTAATTGCCTATCATAATCCGTAGTTTAACCCAGCATAATCCGTAGCTTTGAAATTTGATTTCTCGATTAGGGTTTGCTAATTTCAATTCAAGTTGTCGAAGTAATTGCCTATCATAATCCGTAGCATAACCCGGCATAATCCGTAGCTTTGAAAATCGAATTCTCGATTAGGGTTTTCTAATTTCAATTCAAGTTGTGGAAGTAATTGCCTATCATAATCCGTAGTTTAACCCGGCATAATCCGTAGCTTTGAAATTCGATTTCTCGATTAGGGTTTGCTAATTTCAATTCAAGTTGTCGAAGTAGCTGCCTATCATAATATGTAGCATAACCCGACAAAATCCGTAACTTTAGATTTTGTTTTGAAAGGGGATGAAACGTTGCCTTGTTTACACAGCGATTTGTATGTCGACTAGGGTATGTTGCTGCACGAATATTTCGATTTTAGAATATGCAAACTTGCATTCAGTTTGTCAAAATAAGAATGCATATAGCGAAAATAACTTCCTATCATAATCAGTAGGATAACTATGAATTGATGAATACCTTGTCCTGTTGCTTTGTTATATTATATGATTTGTAGCCTACAATCTCAACTGGTTGTATATAATTTTACATAAAAATGTCTTTGTATATCACAAAAGGAAGAGGCACACAGCCAAGGAAGTACCTGAGGAAACCCAACCACAAATGAAACGAAAACAAATTCCATATCAAACAAGCACCCAGACTCTCAAAGGTGTTGTGTTAATTTTAATTATTTCAATGTAGTTTTATAAAACTACATGTTTGGCTGATAGTTAGCAGATATTAAGACTAAGACTAAATGTGTTTACTCATTATAGTTGGCAAATATCCAGCTCATACAAAAGGGATCAATGAAGTAGTTGATGCAAATACAACCAAGCAAATAAAGAAATCAGGTACAAATTGCAAACATTCAGTAAATAGTTACTGACAATAAAATTACATAGTGTAATACTGCACTGTTATCTAATAACAGTTTTTCGAAATCCGTAATACAAGGTTCATTTTCCGTATTATTTGAAGCATAATTCGTAACAAATTGCATTTGTCATTATCCGTAACAAAAGAAGCATAATCCGTACGACTGGATCATTATCTGTAGCTTAGTAAACATAATACGTATTATATTTACAGATGCAGACTTATTTATATTTTCTTCTTATAGCTGAGGCAAAAAAGGCATCAAATAAAAGAATTCCTACTGAAACAGAAAGCGATGATGATTTTGTGGCCAACACTATGTGTGCTACAAGTCAGGGCACACAAAAACAAACTGCAGCAGGTAACGAAAGTTAACATCTTACATTATTTCAAACACTAAGCAACTTTAAATTGTATCAATTGATTTTAACTGGCTACTAGCTAATTTTTATTCTTTCTTTTTCATTGACAGGGAGTTTGGATATCAAGGGAAAAACTGAGAAAGGCAAAAAAGGAGATAAAGGTGTGGTCTGCAATGGTAAGTCGAAGCCACAAGGAAATAAAGAAAAAGATGGTCAAAGTACAAGATACAAAGGATTTGAAACCCGAACCACCCCAAATACTCTAACGGATGCCGTAAAAAGCCTAACAGAGCAACAAAAGGTAGCAGTAGGTTCGATGGGTTTAGACGGAATGTTAAATTTGGGGATCACCTATGTCCCTACCCAGTTTTCCATTTGGCTACTAGAGTCATTCGACTCAAAGGAATGCAAACTAGTGACTCCACGTGGAGATGCAGAGATAACACCAATGGATGTGAATTTCACATTAGGGCTCCCAATGGGCGGTCGGCCAATAAAAGTTCCGCTAAGGACTAACCATAACGCCCTGCTTGTGCAAAGATTCAGAGTGCAATATGGTGACATATCAGAAAATAAAATAAAGTGCCGAGTAGTGTCAGAGAAGATACAAAAATCAAAAGAGGCCGACGACCTATTCAAGCTAAATTTTCTTGTGCTGTTCTATTCAACAATGGTGGATAGCACGGCGTCAGGGAAAGCGAACCAGAGAATTCTCAATGCCATTGAGGGGATAGATGATATCCGAGCTCTAAATTGGGGTGAGTTTATGATCGATAGATTAAGAAATACGAAGGATGAGTGGGAGGTGAAAAAAGGAAGTCCATACACCGGTCCTATGCCATTCTTGATGGTAATTTTCTTTAAAACTCCAAAACATCATGCACATAATGTTTCTGCACTAATCGCAATTCTATCTCGTAGGTACTTTACCTGGACAGATTTCAAGACCGACTTGTTAAATTTGAGAGAACATTTCCGGCTATAATTGCAATAAATGATGATGTCATTGAAAAAAGGCTCAAATCAGAGAACAAACAAGGAGGATTTGGAAGATATGTGACACTGCTAGAGCGTAATGCACCTCCAGTTATTGCTAGAATGTTAGAAGGATTGTCCGGAATGGTACAAGAACAATATGAACAAAATGAAAGTCAAGAAAAATCACAACCAAAGAAACAAAAAAAGGAGAAAACAGAGGCGTAAAAAAAACCATGTTTTGTAAGTCCACCATCTTTATGACTTTACGGATTATTATTGTTATGCAAACATTTCTAACAATAAGCAGATGTCATGGTATGTAGCATGTGTATCAGTAGTCCCTGAGTTTAACATATAAGCCGTAGCTTAAGTAGCATAGTCTATATAAATTGTTAATATAGTCCGTAGCATAGGTGTCATAATCTGTAGCACTGGTATCATTATCCGTAGCACTGGTATCATTATCCGTAGCAAATGTGTCATAATCTGTACTAACATATGTTACATTATTCCATTTCTCTTCTCCTTGTTGTTGCTGTAACTGTTTATATTTTAACCTCACACTTTACTTTGATAATACCAGGGTTTGTTGAGATCACAAGAAAATGCCATGGAATTGCTAGTTGAAGCAATTAAAAAATATGACGAGTCTTACAAAGCAGCTTTGAAGTCCCCCAATTTCAAAGAAAGAATCAAGATGAACCATGAAAAAATTATGAGGGAGATGAGTATTTACAACAATAATGGAGACTATTCAGCAAACGGGATTAGTACGGAACAAGTCATGATATCCACCCCACAACCGTAACACCTGTAATTCGTGTGATGGATAGCAAGATGGAAAAATTAATCAAACTCGTTAATATTCTCAGCTCAGATTCCATTGCAAAACATGCAACCGTTGGGCTGACACCGGATGAACCAAGTGTTACAGAAGATGATCAAAACCACTTTGAACTGCCAAAAATGCCTATGCAGGACATAAATGATGAGAACGACCTCCCGCCACTGGTTCTTGAAGAGGCTATAAGGGTGTGTGATGAAGTAAGCGATAAATTGCTATACAAAACACCCACTCCACGTCCGGCACAAGTTAAAAGGACACGTCGGGAGATAGCACCAGGGCCACAATTGAAATCGCCTTTCATTTCAAGAGTTATCAAGATTGTAGTGCCAGCAAAACAAGTGTATTGCAACTTGTGTCGTTGGATGTACGATGGCGACGCAAAAGACTGGTACTTTATTAAAACTCTGAACTTCTTTAATACTGCTTCATTATTTCATTGTTTCTTTATCATTATTCGTAATTAAATATCTCTCATAAAGTTTAATATTTTTCATGATTACAGTGGTATGCTTTTTGAAAGAGGAACTGACGCAGCAGATTATAAAGACCTTAAAACAATGAACGCGGGCGAGTGGCTGTCTAGTGTCATTATTGACTTATGGGCACTGTTGTTGAACGACAACGAAAAATTGAAATCCTCAGGGAGCATGTTAAGATTTTTTGCATCAACTCAAGTAACAGTAAGTGATATCTACTTGATTGAAACTTAATGTATTCAATTTGCATATTTAATACAGCATGTTAAATTTTGCAGATGCACACATCAAAAAAAGAATGGAAAGGAAAAGAAAGTCGAGCTGCTACTTTTAAAAAAGTACTAGAAATGGAGCTTCAAAAAGTTCCAAAATTAAATGTTCACGAGGTGACATTGGTGAGTCCCCCAACTCAACCATTTATTTGATTAATGCTTATCTGAAAATATACTAAATTCAGGATGTTATTGTAGTTCGTTTTCACAATGTGCCACGACAACCATTTTTATTTGGTATGCTATGACATGGTCCGAGCCACGATAGAGGTGATCGACAATTCAACAAAGGTGCCAAATTTCAAGCAAAAATACGGCGTATACTTTGACAATCTGGTAGTCAAATACAATTTAAATTCCTAGCAACTTATTACAATATATGTTAGTTTTCATGTAATCACTAACCATATGCATCTTACTTGACAGAACACAAACTTCTTGGCTTATTTAAGAGAAATCAGACACAAAAAGAGTCATATATTTGACAATGAAGCACCACAACGCTTGGGCATGAAGTGGAGAACAAAGAATAATGATTCCGATTGTGGGATTTTCACCATGCGTCATATGGAGACGTACTTTGGAACTGGTGAAAATAAGTGGACATGTGGACTAGCAGCCGAAGGACTTAAGGTAAACAAGACTCAGTATGCTAAATTTCATCTAGTGATTAAATGGTTTCTTAACATTACTACATTGACATTGCAGCAAGACGGTCAACTGAATGCGCTGCGTGACATTTACATAAACTTGATAATACGGTCACCACTCAACAATAGTCGGGAAAGAGTGTTGCAACGAGCCAATGAATGGTTGAGGAATAATCCTGATGAATATTGTAAGGGGAATCCAAGCAAAAGCACCAATTGTTGATTTGTAGGAAAACTATGAAACTTGATAACTACGAATCACGTATTTTGTACCACATGTTTTTGAGTACCGTGTTTTTTGTTGCCATGTAATAGGCAGTGTATTCGCGCATGTGTATCATACAGGTTACTTTTCTTGCATAATCCGTAGAAGTCATAACATAATCCGTATAAAACACAGCATTATCCGTAGAAACCACAGCATAATCCGTAGAAATACAGCATAATGGCCAGTGAATTCGCGCTTGTGTATCGCACAGGTTACTTTTCTAGCACAATCCGTGAAGGCATAACATTATCCGTATAAAACACACCACAATCCGTAAATCATAACATTATACGTATATATCACAGCATAGTCCGTAGAAATTATAGCATTATCCGTATTTATCAAGCATAGTCCGTAGTAAACATAGCATAATCCTTATCATGGTGAATATGATCCGTACCAGTATAAACATTATTGAAGTTTAGTTTAAATCGGTATAATGGCTGAATAATCCGCAGCTAACATTAAATATTTCAGAAAACATATGTTAAACAAATTAAAATAATGACTAGTTTTCGATAAGAAGATAAATCATAAGGTTAAACAGACACAATCACATGCTTTGAGTATCATCTAGTAAAGTAAACTTAACATCTCCATGCTCGGAAGAAGCACCACGCATCTGTGACTCATTCTCAACTCTCTTTGGACAGGTCCGTTTGTCATGGAGCCCTAACTCATTACAATAACCACATGATCTAAGAGTTTTTTTTATTTCTCAATGGCAAGTTCACGTGGGCCTCTAATTCTCTTACCACAACCTTTGTTTCTAGACAATCCAGGGTTATTGAGCACCACAACTGCTGGTTGTGGCATTTACAAAACAGCTATGAAATAATCATCTTTGTTTACACTGCAGTGGGCACCAGCAGAAGGCGCATGAACCTTAACATACTCATATATGTGATCATGGAATTTCCTAATGGAATCAACATCAGTCTTGAAACTACAAAGGGCAGCATTGACATGGAACCATATTTCCGACGCTAGCGTTATTTGTTCTCTTGTTTGATTCGGATTTTCATGATCAACGAGAAACATACTAGGATTGTGCTTCCTGGATGCATCTATATGTCATCTGCCCATCACCAAATAATCGAGTATTGATGGACCATATTTATATGATTCATTAAGACAATTAAACCCACCAAATTAGACGCTTTATCTTGACAACTTTTACTTGTTTGTTTCACTTTTGTTCTACAGGCTATTTCAAGGAGTAGAGATGAAACGAGCTAAAAAGGAGTTCTTAACGCTAAAAGTGGATTACAAGTCAGAACTGGCCATACTCCGACAATACTCCGATCAAGCCACAACTAAGTCCCAATGACTTATTCCAACAAAGATCAAGAACACAAGTGAAATGCCAAGTCTAAGTGCCTTGTCTTTTGATATCAACCAAGAAGCAACCAAAGAGCAACCAAAGTGTAATCGGAGTTGGGAGGCAACCGATGGCTTTTGGAGCAAAATATCACAATCCACTCACACTCTCCTCCCCTCCACCTAGGCCGGCGGCTTTGCTTGTGGCTTTGCCACCTATGGCCGGCAGCTTTGAGCAAAGCCACCTCATGGCCGGCGGCTTTTCCCTCCTCCTCTCCCCTCTTGCCATGTGTTGCATCCTCCCCTCTTCCCCTTGCCTATAAATACCTCATCATCCCTTCATTTGTAAAGTGTCCCAAGTTCTAGTCCTTAGTCCATAGTCCCATTTTGGTTCCAAAGTCACAAGTTGTAGTTTCATGTTCTAATCCTTTGATCACTTGTAGCTTTGGTAGAAAATTTCTCTAGAATCCATCACCCAATCCTTGTAAACACTTCACCTTGATATTGAGAGCTCCAAGTTGTTCTTGAGTTTTCCTTTGTGTTCTTGAGTTTTTACTTTCAAAACTTTACTTTCCTTGTCTTGATTTCCAAAAACCTTTACTTTCCTGTCTTTCAAACCTTTACTTTACTCAGCACTTAGCTATGATATCCACTTCCATGGATACTCGTAGCTAAACCCTTCATTCGGTTGAAGGGGTGTGCTTGTACCATAAAATGTTTTAGACCCTTCTCTTAGTGCCTCTTTGTGTTCAAAACTTGTTCTATGTGCCATATATTAGGTCAGAACGCTATTGGTTGAGTGGAGGCTCGAAAGAGCAAAGCTCTTCCATGGGTTCGTGAACTTCCGTGGATAAGTGGAGGCTCGAAAGAGCACAGCTTATCTGTGGAATTCAACCTATTTAAAACACCATTTGGTTGATCGTAACTGAAGATCAAATGGATGCACATAAGCTAAGATACTTCGAAAGGAGGAATTAGCCCAAATAGAACAAGTGTTCTAAACGATGTGGCAAGTCATGTGCTAGAAATAGCCTTGATACATCTTTGAACACTTAGTATGATCATTAGAGGTCGATGATAAACAGATTTATGATACAAAGCCCCTAAAATCGAATCATTTCCTTTAATTAAAACATCACCTGTCACTTTACTTTCAGTCTCATATCAACTGCTTACTTTCCGCAAGTCTTGTCCTTCAAGCACTTTACTTTTACGCACTTACTTTCAGCAAGCCTTGTCCTTCAAGCACTTTACTTTTATGCACTTACTTTCAGCAAGCCTTGTCCTTCAAGCACTTTACTTTTACGCACTTACTTTCAGCAAGCCTTGTCATTCAAGCACTTTACTTTTACGCACTTACTTTCAGCAAGCCTTGTCCTTCAAGCACTTTACTTTACGCACTTACTTTCAACAAGCCTTGTCCTTCAAGCACTTTACTTTTACGCACTTACTTTCAGCAAGCCTTGTCCTTCAAGCACTTTACTTTACAGCACTTTACTTTTCAGTATTTACTTTCAGTCCTGTATTTACTTTCTTTACTTTCAGTCATTTACTTTTCAGTACTAAAATCACAACCAACCCACGTTACTTTCAGTACTAAAATCACAACCAACCCCCAACTGTCTTACTTTCCATTTTCGAAAGAACAATTATCCACTAATTCCCTTGGGTTCGACCCCTACTTACCGCTTTACTACCTAATAGTAAAGTCACGAGTAGCGGACTTATAAATTTATTTTGTACACATTGCCTCGCGACAAGGCAGTGCTGTCAGGTATCTTCTCATAACATAAAAAACATAACTTTGAAGATGTGGCGACATATATATCCACTAGATTCAAACTTCATGCAACTGCATTTTAACCTCCCTTCAATAACAGTGAATGAAACCTGCAATTGATATAGTAAATTTAGAATATGAAAAACATCAACTAATTAATATTAAATACAACTACTAAGACAATACCTGGAACAGCCAACTATTCCGTGCAGCATCATTTATGATGTACATTCTACCAAGTTCATCTTCATTAATAGACTGAATCGCACATCCATACGCTGACTCAGACATTTCAGACTGGATTTTTTTGAAAACAGGATATGAAAAGGTTTCTGAAGCGTGCTTCTCTAATTTCTGAGTAGAGTTCAAAGTAGGTACAACGTCTTGATTCCTGATATATTTGTACTCTATTTTGCCTTTGTAAATCCATAGCACTATTGAAGCCAAAGAAAAATTCCACAAGAGTCAATGATCTATGAATGTACCTTCCAAAAAAAGAATTCTCGCTTTCCGAATGAGAGGTTGTCCTCAATAGGGCACCCATAGGTACATCTCTAAAATATATAGGGATCCATAACGACCTTAGGTCATTCATAGTAGCGAGCCATGAATTGGCATGAAGATCATATTTGCAAATCAGATTCTGCCAGGTAGTCTCAAATTCTTTAGAGTCCTTATATTCACCCCATATAACAGCTTTTATACTGTTTAGAAAACCAGACTCTCTGTATTTAGAAATGCCCACCTATTTGCACAAAAGATAAACAATCAAATAAGTACAATCTCTTTTTGATGAAACGAAACAATCAAATGGTATACTACAGAGTTACGTCATAAAAACACCAACTACGAATTATAACTGTGTTACTACGGATAATGTATGCAGAATACCTTCGCTTGAAGTTTTTCTGTAATATGCCACATGCAAAACTGATGACGACTGGAAGGGAATATAGTGGCAATTGCAGCCTTCATAGAAGCGTCTTGGTCAGTGACAATGACACTAGGTCCACGTTCAGACAACTTCTTGAAGCACGTTAGGAGCCATGTGTATGATTCAACATCCTCCTTTGAAATTAGGCCAACAGCAAGAGTCACACTTCTCAATTGGTTGTCTACACCGGTGAAAGGGACAAACACCAAATTGTACCTGCAAAGAAGAATGACAATTATTATTGACATTACATATTAAGGTAATATATATACTGAATTTCAGAACTTACTTATTCATTCGGTACGTTGCATCAAATGAAACAACATCACCAAATATCATGTTGTCTCTCATTGAAATTACATCCGCCGAAAACAATCTGGTTAGGATTCCTTCCTCATCTAAAAAGTACTCAAATGAATACCCAGGACAAGTCTTTATCTTGTCCGATAAATTGTCAACAACCATCTGAGCATCATTAAGTCCAATATAGAGCTTCAAATCCCTCTTAAAATTCTTGTAATCAGTCACCGTGACTCCATTATTCATAAATCCACCACATAACTCTTTCCTAATATGATGGGCTTTGGTAGCACCTATACGGACTTTACCACACTCCATTACAAGCTGCTTGTCAATAAGGGACATCTCTCTGTGTGAACTCAAAAACTGCTTACCTATGTCCGATTCTAAAGAATGATTGTGAGATTCCTCAAACAAATAGACACGATATCTACCACCATCACCTATGTTAAGCTGTATTCTTGCTTGACACCCACATCGAGTGTCCCTCCTCAATCTAGAATTGTGATCAGCAATATTTATACTGTCCACCACTTTACTCTTTGGTTTGAACCCCTCCGTTTGACACACCAAATACTTGATGGTGATGATCCCAGCAGAACTATTACTCGTAGCCAGACGCACAACAAAACCAGCTATTCGTGCATATTCTTTATAAAACAATACAGCTTTTTCAAGATTTGGAAATGTCATCCCAACATATGACTTAAAGTCATCGGGACACTTGGGGATCCAACAATTTCTCCCATTGACAGATACAAACAAGAAACTTTCATCCTCAAGTCCACGAGTTTGATGATTGTCATCACCTGCAAAACAACAATATGTTAAAAATGTTATGGATTATGACTTGATTACTACGTAATATACGAAGAGAATCAATCGTAATTATACAAACCGTGTGAACAACATCAATGGAGGAAAAAACACAGCGGTTACACACAAACATAAGGAACTACCATAATCAAAAATTTACAGAATCGAATATGATCATATCTTAATCAATATGACAATCTGCAGCATATTTTTACGTATGTTTCAATCAGAAAATCATCAAACAGGAAAATCATCAAACAAAACATAAATTTAAACGGACGGATAAGTATCCATGAGTGTACCTGTATTGAGGTTGTCGGCCATGTTCGAACTACGCAATCGTCGGAGTTGATCAACACAAAAATTAATCGTAGGGAGCGCGGAATCTGATTGGGGACGAACTGAAACGCATAGGGATGCAGCACGAATTGGTATACGAACAAGGAAATATTTACACCGTGCGAACAAACAGTACGAGGATTTGAAACGGGAAAGACGCACGAAGTGGTTTGCGAAAAATCAGAAACGAATCGGTCGATACCCACGATTGATGCAAAAATGATTTACAAATATACCCTTTAACCGTATTTATCATTAAATATATTCTAAATATTCTATTTAATCACCACTGTTGAATCTTTATAATCAAAGGACAGGATAAATTCTTATTTCTCAAAAATATGCACACTTCTCACCTGATCTTTTTCCAAAGAAAAAGGCAAACAGCGACTAGACATCCACACTAATTCTAAATATCTAAAATGAGGATGCACATTCGGTCCGGATCGGACCAAAATTTACGGTCCGGTCCGGACCAATGGACCAGAATTTTTCAAAATTTTGGACCGTGGACTAGATCGGGGTATATATGGACCGGGACCGGATTTTGTATAAAAAGTGGGCCAGACCGGACCAAATATCCTTAATTTTACTGTCCGGGCCGGACCAGACCAGAATTTTACGATCTGGGTCGGAACGATGGATCGAAATTTATGAAAAGTATGGCCGGTGGACTGGATCGGACTAGAATTTTACGGTCCGATCTAAAAGTGTGCATCCCTAAAAATGATCCATTTGAGTTTGTCATTTTCAGTTTTGACCTATTTTTGCATTTTTGTTAAAAATCGAATGGCCAGGAACCGATTTTATGTGAAAATTATAAAACCGAATCCCCGAGATCCGGTTTTTGAAAAAAAACTGACAGATGGACGAAACGTGGATGCCGGATCCCAGGAACCGGTTTTCGTTAAAAAATTTAATTTTTCTAAAAATCCTCCTTTTCCTCTATAGTTAATTTTTTTTAGAAAACCGGTCCCTTTTTGAGAAAAAAAATTGATTTTTTCACCGGTATCCACGTACACTTAAAAGTTCATGTATCGTCCACCTGTCTTTTTTTTGTTGCAAAAACCGGAATCCGGTTTGTTAGAAAACCGGTGCCCGACCATTCGATTTTTAATAAAATGCAAACAATCCGATCCCCAGGATTGAAAATAGACCAGAATTAAAATTGCAAACTCAAATGGGTCATTTAAGATATTTGGAAATCCAGAGTTGGTCATTTTTGGAAGAAAAAAAAACTCAGTTTAATTTGGATTCAAAATAAGAGTAATTAATTTGTTGACTTAATTTAATTATTTGGTGTAATACTTAACATTTAATCTCAGAAGTCCCACGACCAACAGGAGTGGTGACATATTGGTTAAGGAGTCCGTCATGTATCCTTAAACTTCGGAACGAATCCTGGGGTCCTTAATTTTCTTCACAATTTTGTGAGATTTTCTTCTGGTAAAGGTGCTCAAGGTGGCCTGAGCTTCAAGTGTCGAATAATGTACCGATGGGGTGGATGTGCGGATCCATGATAAAAGATGATTTCAGATCCGATCAAGATGTCTTGTTAGAGCTTTAAAAGGATCAATATATATTTGTACCAGATGATAAAGCTTTAGTAATATGCATTGTATTGTTCTGAGTTATTGTAACCTATTATCAAAAAAAATCTGAAGAGTCCGACGTGAAATAGTAAGAGTTGGTTAAACTTTTGATTTACCGAAGGATTCAACTCACCTTTTTTTATGAAGGGGTACAACGTTACATAATACATAGTGTGATAGACTTTATCATCTAGTACATAATACTTATTTATATTAATCTTCAAGCTCTTAAAAGCATCTCGACCAGATCCCGAAATCTTTAGTACATATATCCGCATCTTGAAGAGCAGGCCAGGTCCGACACCTTTACCATGGATCTGCACATACATCTACCCCGAAATCATTGGTACATTTGTCGACATCTGAAGCACCGGCCACATCGGGCACTTTTCACTACAAGTCATTACACATCCATCATGACAGTCACGAGGAAGGCACTCACAAGGAATGTTGGAAGCATCCAAGCGCGAGACGGGACGAGGAAGGCATCCAGATGTAAGAAGCATCCATACGCGAGGATGCACGTGCATGTTGGTTAATGAGTCCATTATAGCCTTACACTCCGTGTTCAAGTCCCGGCGTCACCATTTTTCTCATAATTTATTGAGATTTTCTTCATTTTCTATTTCCCTCTTCCTCGTTCCACCTCACACAAAGATTCAATTCACCCGAGTAGCATAGGCAAAGAGATTAGCCCAGTGGAAGGGCGTCCCCTGCACCCAAAGTGGCCAGGGTTCAAGTCCTCACCAGCTCAAAATGAGCAGATACTAACTTTAACCCACTAACCCCATCAAAAAAAATCACCTGAGTAGCATAATTTCTAATTTAATTTACATTTTAAAAAATGTATCATCAAATTATTATGGTACTAAAAACAGATTCGAGGATGATTGATCGAATTCTTAACCGGTCTCCCTAAAGTTGAGATCAGGTGAGAATGGCCATATATATGAGAAATAAGAAAAAAACACAACCATCAGATTACAAAAATAAACGGTCAAGATTAGTGCAAATAAATTTAAAATTCGTAGTATTTTTATTACTAATTGCAGTTAAACGGTACATTAGGAATACAAAAAAAATATCAAACCTAATTCCGCTTATCTCGCCGTAATCACTAAACCCACAAAATTGAAAACAAAATCATATGCTTCTCTCTCATCCAATAGCATCGTCGCCGCTTCGATTCTCTCCCAAATGCGTAAGAGTTTCTAAAACAGGGATTTTGTTCGATTCGCTTCAATTCTCTTCGATTCTTACCCGACCCCGTCTGCACCCAGATTCTCGCCAAAAGCTGTGTGTGCGTCAGATTGTTCGCAAACCCATCGATCGTGAACCAACCAGACCTTCGATTTCAGCTTCAATGGCTGACAAGGGGTCGCAGGTTAAACCTTTTTCCGTGCTATTCGTTTGCTTGGGGAATATCTGCAGAAGTCCGGCTGCGGAGGGCGTGTTTAGAGATTTGGTCAGGAAGCGGGGATTGGATTCCAAGTTCAACATCGATTCTGCTGGAACGATCGGCTATCATGAGGTTTGAATTCAGATTTTTATACAGCTTTTGATCAAAATCTGTGTTGGCATATGGGTTATATTTAGTGGTTGGTGTATGCTAGGTATTTGATAATTCGTCTGAGTGACTGAACGTGGGTCTGATGTTGTTAAATGTTGTGGTTTGGAATATGGATAGGGGAATCCAGCTGATTCACGGATGAGGGCTGCTAAACGCGGGATTGCTGTAACTTCAATCTCGAGGCCTATTCGTGCATCGGATTTTCGTGATTTTGATCTGATTCTTGCAATGGACAAGCAAAATAAAGGTGGGGTGATGCCTGATGGTTGAATTAGTATCTTGATGATGATTTCTTGTTGGGTGTAGAGTTGATTCTTTTAGATGAGTCATAGTTGATCACAGCGATGGCGGTTATTTTGTTTACAGAGGATATATTGGAAGCTTTTGAGAGATGGAGGTTTAGAGATAACTTACCTGCTGATGGGCACAAGAAGGTGAGTTGTTTAGATATTAAAACAGTGAATGGAGGGAGGTGTTTTAGGATCTTACGAATAGCTTAATGTGCGCGTGCTGCTCATGCAGGTCAAGTTGATGTGTTCTTACTGTAAGCAGCATAGGGAAACTGAAGTCCCTGATTTTGTTGCAGTTGGGGCTAATGTGAAACCTTTGCTATTGAGCTGCAATTGTTACATCATTTGAAAATTGATTGAATGTACTGTAAAATGCGTCACATTTAATAATAAATGTGTAGCCTTTCATCGATAAAATTACGCTAAATGCGTATCATCTCATAGCGATACAAATGCCTTTCATGGACTGCAATTGTTACCTCATTTGAAACCTTTGCATTTAGGACTACAATTGTTAAATCATTTGAAAATTGTTTAAATTTGCTGTAAATTGCGTGACATTTAATAATAAATGCGTAGCCTTTCATGTATAAATTCGCGCTAAATGCGTATCATCTCATACCGATATACAATACAAATGTCAGTTTCTACATACTAACATTCGTAAGTCGTTGCCATGTTTTATGTGTGCAGAACGAAAAAGAAAGAAGCAAAATGGAAAGGAGATAAACTCTTCAGAAAAAACCATGCCACACAAAGGGCCACCAACAAAAACTGGGGTGCTTGAAGATATCTCTGACTTTTCTGTTACTCAAAACTTTTTAGAGTTCTTTTTTTTTTGATAAAAAAACTTTTTAGAGTTCTTGCTTCAGGAAGAAATTGTTATAAGCCAAGCAGTGAAAAAATACAACTGGCAGGCAGGATTTAACACTCATCTTTTGCCATGTAACCAACTACAATATATACCACTCATGTAACCAACTGGCAGAAAAATACAACGCATTTTCATGATGGAAACATCATAACAAATATTTGTCAATATAAAATGCGTAAGATTTAATGTAAATGCGTAAGATTTAAAGTAAAATGCGTAAGATTTTGAGTAAAATGCGTAAGATTCCCGATAAAATGCGTCTGATTCCCAAAATGCATATGATTCCCATGAAATGCGTAGCCTTAAACTTAAGGAAATGGTAGATAAAGTTCCATAAACTTAAACGAAATGTGTTGCTGCATCTGCTGATGTCATGACTCAAAAAATCCCAAGTCTTTTTAAACGCTTTTCTGATCTTCAAATTAATTTCACCATCGAGGTTTGCAGTCTCTGTCGTCTTTCGTCACATCTTCGAATTTCAATCCATCAACGAAAAATGGAATGTTGCAGATACTCATCCCATTAATCCCCTGACCGTTTCTCTCCCAGAAAACTCGTTACATCTTCCTAAAACCCCTAATGCTCAGCTGCTCTGTTTTACAACCCCATCAGAAGATAGAAAGCTTCGACTTTCCTCCTCAAAAATTTTTTTTTGAGCAACGCCACAGCCCTTCATTGTCTCGAATGACTGCAGGTACATATACCACCACTTTGGTACATCCATGACCTGAAATACATTTAAGGATCTTTTATGTAAGCTACTCACTAACAGTTGTTAATGTTATTGAGAGAAAGACCCGGTTCCAGATATATTAGAGCTCCAACCTCACATTGCATTTATCATCCTCTTCATTTCAGCTGACCTTCTGGGGTCAAGGTCTGCAAATGCTCTCACAGTAAGAACATGCTTCAGTCGACACATTGACTTCTTCACCTTGGGAAGCAGCTCTGGGTTAAGGAATCTGAGGTTCTGAGCATGAAGCATTTGTCTCTGGGTCATCAACATGTTCTTCTCCTTTAATAAGACATACCAGAGTTTATGAAGATCATCCCAAGACTTGAGGCGAAGTTCCGAAGCTTTCCAACTTCTGCCATAAACAACAGGCTTATCATCCTCCTGGTCTCTAGTAGCTTCAAAAAATTCCTCCAGCGGATTGTACGCCATCCTCATATTTGAGCTCGCAGCCGAACCCTCCGATCTAGCCGAAGAAAGAAACGACCTTCCAAATAGCCTCGACAGAAACATCTTAGCCTGGCAACTTTATCCTTGCGGTTGGATCGAACGCAGAAGTTCGAAGCTGCACCACTTTCTTTTTCCTCCTCAAATGGCGGATGTCAGGAGGAGAAGCCGGAGCGGCTTTGTTAACCTCGTTTTTATCATCTGGGCCGTGACTAAGTTTTCAACACTTCGATCCAGCGCCGAGTCGACGTCAGACAAGCAAGCGTTGATCGACTTCATAACCAGAATCCACCACAGAAAAAACCATCCCAGATAGGACTTATCGACCTCCGCCTGCAACTGGACCGGCGTCGTTTGTGACCGCGCGCAAACCTACGCCGCTGCCGCCCTGCTCAATTCCGTCTCCATCTCCGTCGAGCGGGAAGAAACCGAAAAAGCTCTCCACCCGCGCAATAGTTGGCATTGTCGTCGGCGTCCCAGTCGCTCTCCTCCTCCTCCTCCTCATCTTACTCCTCTCAGAATCAAATCAAAAAACTAATCCGCCAAACGTGTGCGACAATTTAGGAATTAACTAAAATTATAAATAGCAAAATGACGCTTAGATCCTTATTTAGGATTTTAATCCGAAAATTAATGTAAATATATTGATTAAATCAGGACCATTTAATGAATAATCTAACGGTTATTAAAATTTCTTATTTCTCATCAAAACTGTCATATGATCCTAACTATGCCTAAAATATCAAAAATTTAAACTCCAAAACTAATAATAAATAAAAATTGATAATGAAATATTTCAAAAAAGGTACACAACACTATACATTTTATAGAAAAATAATTATTAATACTCATGAAAAATCAAATTCTCCAAAATCCTTATCCTCAGCAAATCGATTCCGACAGAGTAAGAGAGCTTCAATGTCGTCCTTCCTCCAACTCTCGAATCCCTTCATCCATGGCTCATCGAAATCCCTCCATCTCCATCTCCATCTCCTACTCCGCACAACCCCCACTCCCACTCCAACAAGACTGAAGGATGGATTTCGAAAAATCTTTCTTCCGGAGGGAAGGAAGTCCTCATTAAAGCTGTTCTCCAAGCTTTGCCTCAATATGCTATGAATTGTTTTCTCCTCCCTGAGTATATTATTAACAAAATGCACAGCTCGATAAATAATTTTTGGTGGTCCAGTTCTTCTTCTAGAAAGCCTATCTATTGGCTTAAGTCTCAAAGGTTGCTTCAGGACAGGACTATGGGAGGCCTTGGATTTAAGGATTTCAAGTGTATCAATATGGCTTTTTTGGCCAAACAAGCTTGGAGGCTTTATACTCAACCTGAGTTGCTCTTATCTAAGATCTATAAGGCTAAGTATTGCTATGATCACGATATGTTGCACTGCACCGTTGGGTACAGGCCGTCCTTCTGTTGGAGAAGCATTGTTAAGGGTTTTGAGTTGGTTCGTGCTGGCTCGCTGCAGGATCTGAATGGTAATATTTCTTGGACGGAAAATTCCTCTGGATCTCTTGACATCAGTAGTGCCTATAAATTGATGATGCGATTGAAGGGTATTGATAGAGGGGAGGATATTGGCGTCTCGTATCAGTCGCAAACTCAGAAATTCTGGAAGGAGTATTGGAAAATGGCAGTCCCTAGAAAGGTTAAAATTTTCGGCTGGCGCGGATTTCATGCTGCTCTCCCTACTGGGATCAGTTTACACAGGCGTGGGTTGGAAAATAATGTTGGTTGTGGGGAGTGCGGATATAATATTGAAACATATTCACATGCCTTTCTACATTGTTGGTTCGTGAAAGCCGTTTGGATTCAGTTGGGTCTCCCAGAGCTGTGTGATCTACCTGATTCGGTCTCTTTTGCCGACATTATTCATTACTGTTGGAGTCACTTTTCGTTGCAGAGAAGACAATTGGTTCTAGTTACCTTGTGGCTGATTTGGTTTAATAGGAACAAGAGGAAACATGGTGATAATGGCTACAGTCTTCATGAATTAATTTATAAAGCTAAAAATCTTTCCAGATCCTTCAATCAGTGTGACTCAAAATTCCAATCAAGCATGAAATTTCTTTATCTCCCTGAGTTCGTTTGGACTAATCCGCCAGTTGGAACTATAAAAATTAATTGTGACGCATCTTGGGAGGCTTCAAGAGGAGGAGGTATTGGTATTATTGCTAGAGACTGCAGTGGTATTATCCTAGCAGTTAGAGCCCTTAGAGGAGTTGGCATTCACAGTAGTGCTGTTTGTGAAGGCATTGGCTTGCTGGAAAGTTTCAAATTGGCTGAGAGTCTCAATGCAGAGAGGGTTATTTTTGAGACAGATTGTGCGGATATTGTGCAATGGATTAACATCTGCCCGGATGTCTTGATTGCAAATGAACATTGGTTTAAGGCTAGCTCACAAATGTTACATCATCACTTGGATTGGAAGGTTTTCCTTATTCGAAGAGAGGCAAACGTCGTTGCAGATCAGTTAGCTAAGCGTGTGATCGATCATAACTGGTGCTGGACGAGACTAGACTGCTGTCCAAGACTTACTTGTTTTTCTAGTTGACTTAAGTCCTTTCTTCTTCTTCGAAGCACTGTTGCTTCAATTATCAAAAAAAAAAAAAAAAAAAAAAAAAACCGTCGCAGTTGAAGTCACGCGTCTGGCACCGCATCCCAAGTACAAGAGGCGAGTCAGGAAGAAGAAGAAGTATCAGGCTCACGACCCGGACAACATATTCAAAGTTGGTGACTTTGTGCAGCTCGAGAAGTGCCGCCCCATTAGCAAGACCAAGACTTTTCTTGCAATTCCTGTTCCTGATAAGAGAATCAAGCAATCCGTTCCTCCTGCTGCTGATGATGATGATTTAACTCTCCAGGGAATTCAATTGGAGTCTGAACTAGCTGCTTAGGTATTCGTATTTTCGCAACTCTCCCTTCATTTAATCGAACTGTAGTTTGTTATTGTTTTGTATTTTCAGAATATTTATGAAATTTGTTGTCTTGTGTATTTTTCGTATGATGATAATTTGCCATGTTTCGAATATATGTTTGGGAATTATGTATCTTTTTTTTAACATTGCATTTCTGGAATTTACCGTTTGGATAAGTGTTATTATTTGGTTCCTCTAGCAATCAATTGTCTGTCTCGGCCAAGCCACTCATGACAGTTTAAAACAGGAACGTCTTAAGTTTCTGAAGGTTTTATTGCATAAAAGCGTTTTCTGTAAACTTGGTTTTCGTTGGAAACTGGTTTTGATACAAGGCAGCTAACTTGACATTGATCAGAACAAAAAGGATTTTATTTTCTTTAAGTTATCTTTCACAATGGCGGTTTAGAAGAAAAAAATAACATTGTAAGCATAATAGATCACAATATTTATATTATCGACACAAATCTTATTTTGACCGCTCAATGACATAGAAAATTCTGCCTTACGATTTTATATTTATTATCAAAACTTTGGCTTCTAACTCGAGTAGGAGAAAGGATACATTTATAGAGGAATAAACAAAACAAAAAAATATTTAAAAAAGGAAATAACTAGTGAGTTTCACAACAAATCTATATATTTCCACTTCTTAATCTATGAGACCTGAAATGCTTTGCTTTAACTATCCTCGCACTCCAAGCTTGCTTTGATGTTTCTCAAAGTACATGATATCAGAGTGCTAACTGATTCCACTGACTCTGTAGTTAATTTAGCTTTCGGAGAAGGATTGGTCAGAATTTGAAATGCTATGGTAAGTAGGCATCCTCCTTCTGATCTTTTTTCCTCCTCTGATCTTGAAGTTATCAACAGAGGCCTCGACTCGACTCCGTCTGGAAGAATCGAGAAACCTGATGGTAATACCGCCATGTTGCTAGAATCACAGCCTGTCATCGCTGATTGCATGCCGGTGATATCTACTGGCGCGTATACTATCATGGATTCATAAGCATTTGTGCAGCTGTCTTGGAGTAGCCACTTAGGCTCCTCATTTGCTTTCATTGCCTGAAATTCCAACAGACAGTTGAAAAGTGAGGAAATAATCAAGAAACAGGTATTGAGTTTAGACTTCATGGTAAGGTATCATACTTGGATTGTTACTGAATTCCCTCGGTCTTGTCCCTTGGCTAAGTTTGCAATTGACTGTGATGGACTTCCATTTGACATTATGTCCCACTGTAAGAATTAAAATAAGAAATTTAGGAACTATATGCGAAGAATATAATTGAGATAAGGCAAAGGACATGAAATGAAATGCAACCTGGCTTCTGTGAGTTTCATCTCGCAAGAAGTCAAATAGGGTATGAGCAGGGACAGGTAACCAAACTGATGAAGCTGCACATAAGATCAAGCCTAGAGGTTCACCCGGGTCATTTAAATTCTTCCTAGACGAAACTCGTATGTCCTCGCCTGTTTTGCTTGCAACTTTAGTCCATACATTGTAGCTTGATGCTCCAATGACACGGCTAAAACTGTGTGTCATTCTTTCTGCAAGTTTCAGAATAGACTTCCTACCCGCCAGGGTCGTTACACCTTGAGAGTCAGTGAGTCCATCGGTTAGTCAATTTCTTACTTTTCCAATGAACATATTTATGTTTTGCAGCAAGTAAATTTGGTACTTACCAGTTGAATCTTTTGTAGGGACATTGGTTGCCATGAAGAACACGTCGCGCTCACATTGATGTTGAAGTGTTGCTATCCAATGCTTCGCGCCAAATGCTATGCCATTGTTTACAATGGTGCGGTAAATGGAATGAATTGAACTCTTTTGACATTCCCAATGCTCTACCCAAGTAACCTGAAAATTTATAACTTCAAACACCATATGATTTTAGTGTAGACGTGTTTATAGGCAAGAGAGTGAGTGACTGATTGATGTTACCTTGCAGTGTCCATTTGATTTATCCTCGATGATGCACCCTGATGGTCGCTTTCTGCACTTAACCAGGGATGCATCTATGTTATCTTCCACTTTGTCTATTGATACATCGACGATAGCCCACTGATCAGTACTTAACTGCTTGCAGACACGAACAAAATAGACCTCCCTTGTGGGAACCATTGGGGTAAGCATCTGCAATTCTGCAAACATCTGCCAACGGAACAAAACTGAAGTATCAGAACAATGTTCATGTCTCGAGTAAAATTGTGTTTTATTTTTAGCTTTCTTAGTTTCTTACCAGTTGAACTGCTCCATTTTTATTTGGTCCTTCACCACTGCTTATGACATCCACATTAGCTGCCTTGGAGATGATGTTTGGGAACATCTGCTTCCATTGATTCTAAAATGCATACTTTATTTTTTTCTTAATGTTGCAGTTACGAAAAGAAAAAAAGGAAAAGAAAAGTAGAGAGAAATGTCGGTGTATACCGCATCCATAAAGCTTTGCACAAGCTTGGGAAGATCCACGAAGGCCACACCAGTCTCCCTCGACACCTCGATGGATCTCTTTGGCCCTCTGTTTTTATTTGAGGATGCGTCGTTAGGGAACTCTTTGACATACTCATCATAGTTAAGTATTTCGCGTCCAGTCTCAACACTTCTGATCCAGAGAGGATCACCAGCAGTTGCCATCTTTACAAGCTCACTCACTGCTTGATCCACCATCTCGGTTATTCTTGATTTTTCCAACCCGAAGAGCCCGGCGGTATACAAATCCAATGAGCATCTGTTCTCTTGCTCTTTATCTGCACTAGTTGAACCTGGCGATCCTGATCCACTCCCTGGTTGATATTTTGCAAGGGCTGCTCGGAGCTTTTCTACCTGCACAAATTGTATCAACAACTCTTTCAGCTTTCAGACTTCTTAAAGAAATTATTAGTATTTGCAGTTCGCACAGTTTAATCTCACACAGGTTTGATGTTTCAAACCTCAGATTTCAGTCGGGCGTTTTCAATCCGTAACTGCTGTTCTTCAGTTGTGACAGAAGAATCCTTGCTGGTGGTAGCATTGCCACAATTTGGGCAGCAAGATTTTTTTATAATTTCCCTCATGGATTTATTTTCGTCGCGGAGCTTATCCATCTCAGATTTCAGTAAGGAATTCTCGTGCCGCTCTTGTATAGCCTGTAAGGAAGAAAAGGAACTTGAGCCATCATGAATCCGTCTACTGAAACTTCTATAGGATATATATCAAATATGAATTGAGATTTCGGCTTGTATAACCTTGATTTGAGTTCTGCGGTTTTGAAACCAGAATTTGACTTGCCTGGATGCAAGGCCTAATTGCTTGCTCAGTTGCTGCCTTTGCTTTTCATCTGGATGTGGAGATTCCTTGAACAGACTGCAATTTATCAAAGAAATTTAGCTTTGTTTGATTCATGGAAAATTTGTGGGATGGAAAGAAAATTTGGAGGAAAACTGATTATCCATGAAAAATTCAACCAAAACAAAAGAACTCAATACAAATGTTTCCTTGTTGTTTTTCATGGTAGAACGACTTCCTTTAAAATTTCCATTTCATTTTATTTCCTCCACATTTTCCATGATCCCGACCTAGGGATGTACTAGAAAAGAAAAAATAACAATCTAAAGTACTAACGATATAAATTTCGTCATTTTTCATTCTTGACGATATAAGACAATCCAAGTGAATATATCTCAACTATATGCTGAAAAATTAAAAAGCGCTTACGCTTCCATTTCACGAATTTGTTCGGCAGTATGTCTATGATACTTCTTCCTCTTTTTCTTCTTGCTCTTGTCATCACCATCATCGTCCTCGTCTTCCCCTTCCAAACCGTACTCATCATCCTCGGATCTCGATCTCACGAGCCCCGAATTCTCACTGCTCATCTCCACCGTCTCCTCCCTCCGAGCATCAACCTCGGTACTAGCTGCTCCTGACGCTGCCCCGGTGTCATTATTAGCTCCTCTAAAAATCCCGGCCTACAAAAAACATAAAGAACACACACAAAAAACTTAACATGATATTGTTACGAATAGCGCAACTTTCAGACCGATGGATCTTATTTTTTGAATTGGAAACTTACAAGGCTTAAGGAGAGGGCAGGAGAAGCGAAGAAGTCTTTGGTTCGAGAAGGCGGTGGATTGGACATGTCGACTCTCATTGGCGACAATGAAGATCGATGCGTGAAGGTAGCTATATAGTGCAGGTATAAGGTGTGACGAAATGGGTAATATGGATCGATTTGATTTAAGAATATAAAACAAAACTGAGAACTACGATGAGGTTGGTTTCTTTTTTAATTTTGATTGGGGTTAGTTAGATGAGGTTGGTTTCTGATCAGCAGGTTTGTGTACTGGAGATTTGTAGGCCGTTAGGAGTTGACTGTTAGATATTTTAGGAAACATGTGATAAAAGAGAAAAACAGAATTTTTTTTCCAACTAACTTGTAAGCATGAGGAATCTCTAAGGCTAACCGTTTTTTAGGGTGCTTCATGGTCATTGCGTCTCTTTGGCACATTTTACATAAATTTGTTTCATTTTAGTGTTTTGTTCTTGCATCTCTCACGAATACAATAAACAACGTTTGGAATTGAGAATAGATGTGTGACTGTTTAAGGTATGCTTTTCTATCCTTGAAAATTTGGTTGCTCAGTTCAATACTTCAATTAGGATCTGAAATTAAATACTCAATTTATATCTTGATAATACCAAACTAGAGTCTTTTAATTATTTGATCAGATGTATTGGGTCAAGATCAAGTACAAAGTTGATTTTTGGTACAAACGACAAAGTTCGTCAAAAGCAATTTATAAGGTATGTTTTTCTGCCTCGAGGAGGAGGCCTTGAAAACAACATCCAAAAGGAAGGTTGTTAGTCCAACAGATCCTATTCCTCCAGATGAGGAAATAAATCCAAACGATGTTACGTTCAAAAATACTTGGGAGGCATGTGTGCTTGAGCCAGTTAATGATTCTAGAGAGTTGGCCTTAGTAATCTACGATGATCAGACTCACGGTGAGAGCAAGCTCTCTGAGCACACCAATGGCAATTCCAGATGATGTTCATGAGAAAGACTCAAACAATGGTGGTTTATTGTGGATGAAGACCAGCTGAAGATTGACTTATTTGCAATGGTGGTCACAAAAAAATAGTTTATATAGTTACAGACTTATTTGCACATTGACCCCTCATGAATCAATTGTGACACTACAAGCACAGCCGACCGGCCACACGACCTCATGTATCAATCAGCCGGTCGGCTACACGCCCTCCATCCCTTCATCTCTTCAGCTGGTCTTCATCCACAATATGGTTTGAATGAGAACATGGATAAAGTGCTCCATACAAGTGGTGATGAGTCTAACGAACATCACACCACAGATGATCAGGCTGAGTATTTTTACGATCCTTCTCGGATGTCGATCAAATCTATTCTGCGAAGAATTCGACACCGCAAGATCTCTTTTAATGAAACTATAAATGTGATTCGCGCTTTATCTCGATCAGTGGCGGACCTACCCCAAGCACAATGGGGTCACTTGCCCCATCAATTTTGCCATTTGTTCTTTTATTTAAGCTTAATTAGATGAAATTAGACCAAATTATGTTAATATTTTTGGAAAACACTCTTATTGCCCCCGTAAATTTCTCCAAAATAGTGTTATGCCCCCAAAGAAATTTAACCCTGGGTCCGCCACTGATCTCGATCCTATCCTAAGAAGAAAGATATCAACTATGTTTGGTCTTGATCTTTTTGTAATTTTTATGCCTATCTTTTTCATCAAACAAATGAATTTGCTTTTTTTTTAAAGGATATGTTTTTCTACCCTTAAAGTTTGATTGTTCAGATGTCTGTGGACACTACCAAACTAGAGTCTTTTAACTATTTGATAAGACTATTACAACACTCGGTACATATTTGTATGGGAAAACATATAGAAACTATAACCCACTCGAAAACCGAGGTAACTTAAAACGCCCCGGACTTATCTATTTCGCAAATTGGATCAAATAAACGATTGGAATTGGATTATCAGTCTCCATAAACCAACACTTCAAAGTTAAATTAGATTCGAGTTTAGTCGTACAATTCAATTCAGTTTTAGTTCAATTCAAAAAAAAAAAACACAGGCGTCGATGGTAGCTCCTTCCTTTTTTTAGGTCAAATCCCGAAGCTGTGTATTTTCAGTTAGAATAGCCGACTTAAAATAATAGTTACCCTCTACCAGTTTTTTGAGGATGACTACTTGGTGGTGTGAAATGGAATGTTAGTTCGCAAAGTGGAATCATGGATATGATGATACTTGTCATTGTTTAGATGATATCAATTAAATTGTCATGTATACAAATGAATGTGTCATGTGAATCTCTTGAGACGATATTATGTTAAGCATATCTTATTTATTCTTTTGTCCCTTCTTAGCCATTTGGGCCATTAATGTTTAATTTTAACCACTTGCAAATATGAATTATGAGCTAGCTGGACATTAATGAAAGCTTAGGGTTTGTTTTTTTGGGTTTCTATATAATCTACTCTGGTTTCAAATTCAAATCTAAAAAATATACTAGCCAAAACTCAAATATCCAGAAATCCCCATTTGAGTTAATACCGGTTCTCCAGGAACCGAAATCTATCTTTTTTTTTACAATCCCGGTACCAACAAAACTAGTTAGTTCGATTTCAATCTTTTATTTTTTTACAATCCCGGTACCATCAAAATTGCTTGTGGCTCGATTTGGGGCATACGTGGACCACAGTGAGAGGATATTGAAGGCGAAGTGGCATACACGTCAATATCGATTCCTCACGAACCGAAAATATTATTATTTATTCCGGACTCGGCGTAACGACATTCCTGAGAAACCCCAGAAAACGCCCAAAATTAAAATCTAAACCCTCACAGACAAACCCTAGGTCATCATCGCTCATCATCGACGATTTCGACTCTGGTATCGTTAACGGATCCTTCGCCAGACTTCTTCCCATCAAAATTGGACTTCTTACGGCTCGTGACTATCATCCCCGTCGCAGCTTTGATCCCCGTGACTTGCAATTTTGTGTTACGCCGAGAACCGGAATAATAATATTCTCGATTCTTCAGGAACTAGTATTGACGTGTATGCCACTTCGCCTTCAATATCCTCCCCACCTGGTCCACGTAGGCCCCAAATCGAGCCACATAAGTAATTTTGATCTTATCGGAAAACCTTGAAGGATTGAAATCCAACTAACCGATTTTGCTGGTACCGAGATTGTAAAAAAATGAAAGATTTCGTTTACTGGAGAACCGATATTAATTCAATTGGGGTATTCTGGATATTTGAGTTTCGACTGGTATATTTTCGTGATTTGAGTTTGAACCAGGATAGATTATAGAGAAACTCATTCTTTTGCGCTTCAAATTTCTTATGTTAGGTACAGTGTTTCATTTAGGACCTTTAATTTTAAGTTAAATATTTGATTTTTTTTTAGCTTAAATGTCAAATACTAATATTAAGTCACCAAGTTCTTCCATTCAATTGTCCTGTTTAAGTTCAATTTCAAAAGAAATGATGGACAGGCTATTTGTTTTCTTAAATAAAATTATGTATTCATTCTTAGCAAAGTTTGAAAGCAACAAACATCAGATGCGTGCAGTTGTTGCCTTGTTGGTCATTCAACAATGTTTCATTATGCACCTTTGAGCTTGTATACAATATTCACAAGACATGAATCTCCATTACAAAGCCTGTGGTGTATAAATAGGAAATATGCACACAACCAGGCAATGTTTTACAGAAATTAACTTCATTGATTCCAACTGAGCCTCTCTGCTAGATGATCTATCGGTAAGGAGCCCAAGGGAACATTTGATTTAACCTTATCACTGTCATATTCTAAATCATCATCCTCCAAGCTCTCTTCGTCAAATTCTTCATAGAGGTTCTCCCCTGTTGATTCACCTGAGTCGGGCTCATTGACTAATATCAACGCAGGATATGAATGTTCGGGAGTCTGAGATATGCCCTCAAAAAGCTCCACCTTCTCCAGAAGTTCATCTGGACCGAGATTGAGCTCATCCAACAATAAAGCTTTGTTCGACGTAATTGCACGCTTCAAAAGCAACATCATTTTTGGACTTGTCTTTGAGCCTCCGGTATATTGTTTGCAACCTGATAACATGGATCGACTTTAGTGAAAAATAAATAAACGAATAATGATGCCTGATCATTTCCCCGCATTGTATACTTTTGGAATTCAGTAAGTGAGTGCCTGGACTAAATTTGGTTTGTTATCATTAAACTAGGTAATATAGATGCTTCTTCTATGATCAAGTTGAACATAAGCAGCTGGACTGATGCACAACTCATCTTTCCATATTACACATACAGTGGATGGCAATGGAGTACCATCCTTACCCATATGCATATTCGACAAGCTTGGTGTGTGTGTGTTGTGTTCTCTATCTAATCACTCAAGGGCAACAAACTACAACATTTAACTTTTATTGTCCATAATTTAAAAATACCTGAAACATCAAGATCGTTCACTTCCTTCGTAGGAGTAACTGTTGCCACATAATTTGGGTACATGGACTTCCAATTGTGCCCTCTCCACATCAGTATTTGTTCATCATCGAACGAAATCAGGGTGCAAGGAACCAAATCCTGAAAGATACGGGATCTCTCAGCAAGCAAGCAAAATGTTATCATTACTGTAATGTTTGAGACTAAAACATTGAGATTGGCAATCTCAATTTCTTAAGCTAATCTAGATCTTTTCAAGATAACTTTCAGCAGAGAACGGCACTTGCTAACATGTGTGCCTGGGACTTACTCACCATATGACATTACATACCTTGAGTTTAGCACCTAATTTCTTGTAGTCGGTTGCATGCATTCCCTTGCAGTCAATCTTAACCAAAGAGCTTCCTTCAAATGCTTGTCTCACATCTTTTACCAATGTTACATAAACCCCATTCTTAGCTGGATATGCAAACAATGGAGAATTGTGAGGCGAGTCCAGTAAATACTCCATGAAGCAACATCAAATCTAAGATGTTTCTCCTAGACTAAAGAACCGCACTCAATTGCAACTCATGTCGATGCCATCGAATAACATTTACCTAGTTTACAGATTGGTAAAAGTCTTTTTCCTTTCATCCGCAACTCATCAGCTTCAGTTATGGTCAAACCTTCCGGAGCTTCCTGAATGAGCTTTGGGTAGACAGGAGCAGCTGGCTTCCAGAGCATGATAGGAAACTGCGGTCGAGTGCGATGATCATAATTTCTCCCTCGAAAAAGATAAACCACCCCACCAATTCTGTAAATAATCTTGCCACCGGTTTTTTTCTGCCCAATAAAGCTAAAATCGCATTAATCAAGAAAAGGACATTTTAATACATATCACACGGCAATATCAACCTAAGAATAGGATTTGTTTGTGATGAGATACTAAGAAATCACGGAGAGAAAGTCTGTCGTCAGAAATGAATAAACTAAACACCAAACAGATAACTGTAGGATGAATTCTTCGTTAACAGAGTGTTAAAATAAATACAGACAGACAGATGCATTCGGTAAGTAATTGACAGAGAAATTGAAGAATGGCTGAACCTCAAGATGCCAGCAAACGTTGTTCATGTCAACAGTAGGAACTCCTAAACAGCGAACTTTACAGACTTCTTGGCGGCGCCAGTGAGAGTGCACTAACTCTAGCATGTTATGCGTCAAGCCATCCCTCCCTACAGCATTATTCAATTTTTTTATTACTAATAAGTTAATCAAATCTTATGCAGTTGTCTAGAGAATGAAAAGAAAAGACAGACCGAGGTTGACTTGTTTATTAGTGTTGAGGTAGGGTTTGATGAGCATTTTGATCTCCCATTTTCTCAACGGCTCTCCCAAAACATCCTTCCTCAACGACTTCATCATGTTACTCCCGAGCTCAATCGGCCTCGCCATCTCAACACGCACATCATCAACGCCATCATCGTCCTCTTCCGACTTAAAAAGTCGAATGGATTTTTTATCCTTTTTCTTCTTCAACGGAGCCTTCCCAGTCCACGGCCTGGACATGGTCGGAGGTGCAAAAGGCAAGAAAGCCGGCTCGCGAATCGCTAACGGCTTCGTACTAGGAGTCTCGGAGTAGCTGTACTGGAAATGGAACGGAGCGCCGGGGAGGAGATACGAGAGGCCTGATTGGCCGACGATGACGGCGCGATCGCCGTCGGAAGAGATGACGCCGTCTTTGACAGGCTTGTAGTATTTGGTACGGCGGTGTGTGGCTTTGAAGGCGGTAGGAGTAGGGACGAGGTTGCGATTGGCGTCGTCATCGTTAGTGCTCGGCTTGTGGCGGCGCGGCGGAGGATATTTAGGGATGGGAATGGGCGTCGGAATTGGAGTAGGAAAAGCTGCAGCGGATGATGATGATGATGGTTGTGGTGGAGGTTGAGGAAGTGAGGAGAAGAGATTGGCGAATGGCTGCAGACTTGCCATTTGACACTGCGTTTTCGGATTTGAGATGATGATATCAGAAGCCAAAGCAACCGTGCAATCTTGATAGATTCCGTGTTGGGCTGGGCTTATCGTTTTTCAGCTCTGCAACTGTCCGTCACACGCAACCCAAATTACATGAAGCGAAAATTTATCACAAAAAAATATATTCAGAATCAATTCGGTCCAGCGAAAAAGGTTTAGTGGAGTGGCTTGTAGGTCAAGAGTTCAATTCTCTTGACTAGCATAATTTTCTCTACTCCCGTCTCGGTGTTGACGTGTTGCAGGTCTCAGGTGTTGTTTTGCCAGACTTACATAAATTCGTCAATTATCATTCCAAGTTGGTGTCGTGCTTCAAAGTAAGTACCCGACAATGTATTCGAATTGTACTTGATTTGTATGAATTGTAAACTCACAATAAAAAAAAAGATTCAATACAATCCAGAGAAATTGAATCACTTTGTTATTTTAAAAAAACATATTAACCGAAATATGATTGTTTAGGCGCTCCCAACATTTAATTGGGCTGCATCGTATCAAAACCAAACACTCATTACAAAATATGATAAAAGTGAAAGTCGATATTCATGCTCAAATGGCATAGAATAAAAACTCAAACAAGGGCAAACCTAGATTTTTTTTCCTATCAAATTTCACTGCATCGAGATTCATATTCTGATTACACTTTTGAGGTCTCTTTTCTGAGCATCTTATTTTAGAAGTACTACAAGTGAATGTAGCATTCTATATTCTCTCGAAATCACTGTTGTTGTTTGACATTTGTATCGCCAACGGAACCACCATGCCGCTGGATAGCAACAACTGGCTCGTTGCACCTGGAGCAACGGAATGCAATGGCAGCAGCACATCGTGTTCGGAGGCAGTAGTAACAATACCTGCACATTTTACGACAGGTTAGTCAAGTCTTTACACATCCAACATTTTATGGCACCAGATTGAACTTTAAATGTGGAAAAAGGCTAGGCACCATTTCATTCTAATACATGTTTCAGTTTAGTCTAGACGGTAAGTCTCAGTTCTACCATGTAAATGGAAATTGGCATGAATAACATGGCATACCTATGTTGGCATGGAAGAGCAAGAAATGGAATGCTTGGGCTCGCCTGGCAAATAGGGCATGCTAAATTGTCCTCAATATTATTAGAAGACTTGGGGTGAAGAAAGCTCTTGAAAGATGATGAGTTGAGCAAGGGAAGGAGCAACAGAAGCATCTCCTACAAATTAGATAAGAACATATTCAGCGGCTAAGGATAAATAGATAGGTGCCTCTATGTCATTGCACAAGAAATAAAAAGTATATATGGAGAAAGAGAGTGCACTCGAATGTGTTACAACAGGCAACTGATAACACATTAACTTCTTTTGTTTTTTGTTTCATTAAATACCAACTGGTCAAACGATAACACATTAACTTGTTGCAAGAGTTATCCTGCTTACTATCTGCAGTGTTACCAAACAGCAAATAAAGTTGGATCAATATATTATTAATAAAGCGACAAAAGTTACCGAGAACTCATTCCAGACTAGCTGTCGGTTCATATACTCAAAGCTCACAGCTCTATTCATGTTGGCGCTTCCATAAACAAGGCGCGCCTTCAATACTCTCTCAATAAGATTACGATACCTGTTTTCAACTAAAAATATCAGATATACATTTCTTGTGTGTATTGGAATTCAGATCTGAAATATACATTTTTTGCAGAATTGAAGGGCCAATTAATTGGCAACTAAGTCTAATCGCCCGATACACTGATTTTAGGCTTTTTCCTAGCCCTATAACTTATACACTTAAGCCCTGCACTTCTTCGATTTTTCTGAGCTATGTCGTCAATTCACTCTCAGCTTTCACTCACGCATTATAGTTATATTTCCGTTAACAAGCAGGTCTATACATTTTGTGCTTTCTTGTGATCCCCTAGTCATTATCCATGTAGATAATTGTTTGTTTTCTGTAAGCTTTTTCAGCTTTGAAAAATCAATGCATCTACAAGAAGCATACAGTTCACACATGAATAGGAACTCTGTATGCCGAAGTTTTAGAAAAGGCTTTGATTGGTCAGTGGTCACAGACTCCCTATATGTTCCAAGTTGTCCCATACCAAGATCAAGATGAGTAATATTATCAAACTTATTGTCCGATCAAGCATATTCATTGCAAAGCCCAATAAGCATATTAAGTGATTTTTCTATCATCTAGAGTAAATAACACAATAAACGACAACACTTTATCAAAATCAGACCTCTCTTATAAACACCCAATAATCCGCAATATAATCATTATAATACTACAATTGGTTGAATCTAAACATAAAACAAATAACTGTCACAAAGCCGGTACCTAAATGAGATTAGTGAACACATTTTCTGTTACGTATATTCCGATAAAAATGCACAGAAAAAAAATCAGTTCTCAAAGCTGTACCTCCCAGCATAAAGAAAAAGAATCATGTTGCTAAATGAGGCAGCTTTGTACAGCCCTTCTAATTTCTGTAGCAAGCTCCATACTCTGTGTGCCAGTGGCCGCTACAGTAAAATCATCAGAGAATATAATTATTCACTTCATTCCCCAAATGAGTTAACTTATGAGCATACCTGCTCTGCGTCACCCCACCTACGTAAGGCAGAGAAAGATTGCAAACGAGACCATAGATACTGACCACCAACATTTCCAATGCAGTACCATAATTTCTGGCTGACAGTAAGCCCAGGTCCTTCCAAGCCCGTCCTGACTACAAATACAAAGGCAGATATTAAAAAAGAAAAATTAAAAAGGTTGACCAGCAAGAACTGAATAAAATTTCTTGTTCCTGTTTTACAAAATTGCACCAGATAAAAGCAGCTAAATTTTGTGACGTTAAGAGGTGAGGTGACCATTAATTCCTAAATATACTGTTTATATGCATGTGAAAGAAAAATAGAGAACATTAAGATGTAGCTTCCCATGTTCATACTAAGACAAGAAATTTATCAAACTCAAACGTGACAAAAAGTCCTCAAAAAAAGCTAAATGTCAGAAATGAAAAGACAGTGTTCACACATCATATTCAGAAGTCGAGTATCAGATGACATATATGAGAGACCAACACTAACCCTCCTCTAAGATATTGGATTCTACTTCTCTTCTTAGGTTTCACTGAAGCAGTGTAACATTATGTCAATATGATCCTACAACACCAGCATCGACAATAAGTTTATATTTAAACTCTTCTTACAACAAATGAATCTCTTCTTACAACACAGCTTGATGTTTAAACTTTAAATACTACTGTAATAGGAGTTCAATGATAGGGTTGTCTTTATGAGGCTGCTAATATAATCCAGCATCTAGTACATTTAAGCATGTTAATTTTGTTTAAAGGAAGAAGATGTTTAACTTTTTCAGTTGTTACTTACGGGATCTTCTTACTGATGAACTATCCAGAATGATCGACAAAGAGAATAACTGCGTATCAGTAAAACTTCCAATCTATACGACAAGCTTCTTTGACACACAAATTTTTTTACTTCCAGGACAAGTGGAGAATTGAAATATGAAAGCCTCACTATCTTAGATGTCAACCACATGAAAAGTTACCTTTTCCTCTCAGTTCAACAGCACGTTCATCTCGGTATCTCAAGTTCATGAGAGCATTTCCCGGCGTAGGCTTATCAACCCAAATTGAAAATCGCCAGATCAGGAACTCTAGGAATGCATCTAATTCCGCTTCATACTGGAATAAAAATCCTGGCTAATCCCCACAACAAAAGAGAGTTTACAGATGTTTAATTTTACTAGTATCGAGTACAAAACTATGGAAACAGATACCTTCATCAAAGAAAAGACCTTCACAAGCTGTTCTTTCAACATAGCAGACATTTCCACATCAAGTCTTGCAGCATCAACTTGGTTCACTTTTGATATAAGGATTGGGATTCCCACCTGCTCATTACATGGATTATTTGTTACAAACAGAGATATGACAATCAACCACAGACCATAACCATAAGGAGTACCTTATCTTGGGAGCGAACCAAATTTTGCCATAGAGGTAGTAACTGGTGGCTCGCCTTAACCCAAGCATCTTCCTGGTCCATACTGCGACGGAGTATAGCAGCAGCTGGTAGGACTCGAAAATGGAAATTTCTGCAACGTAGCGGCAACTTGTTTGATTAAACTGGATTGGATTGAATTGAAACGAGCTCAGGAAGACAGACCGGAATTGGGACCTGTGACGATCGGAGATTGGTGAGTAATTAGGGTTTCTTTTGCACAAAAATGTAGTAAGAAATAGGGTTTTGACGTGTCAGTGTTTAGGGCAGAATCTGGCAGCGAATTGAACTGAAATCAGCTTGGAAGAGAAGCGTTCATCCCCGCCCGGCCGCCCCGATCGGACGAGACGTGGAAAGAAGGAAGGCGAAATAAGACTAAAAAGGGCAAAGGATAAATAAAAAAAAAAGAAAAAAAAAAGGAATAGTACACATTGGTATCAGAACTATCGACATTTTTCAATTGAAGGTCTAAACTATCAATTTTTTCAATCAAGGGCATATCAAAAAATAAATTGACCAATTTTCGAACACCAAGCACCATAACTTCAACGTGATTAAATTGTGAACTCAATTATGTGAACCATGTTGAAAAATAATCCAATGATCTCATTATAAACTCTTAACATATTAAATCGATCTTTGTTCGTTAACACTAATACACTTTTTTATTGAGTCGTTATTAACGGGATTCACATGATTGAGTTTTTAATTTAATTGCGGTGAATATACAGTGCTCGGTATTCAAAAATTGGTCAATTTATTTTTTATTTTGCCCCTGATTGGAAAAATTGATATTTTGAAGCTTCAATTGAAAAAGTGCAACAGTTGCATCAATTTGTATTTTTCCCAATAAAAAATTATTTAAAAAAGAAAAACATACGAGCTTATTACATTTAATTCATTTCTGCGACACAAGCCTGCCGTGTTTTTTTTTTGAGTCAAGTTTTTTCTTGATGAAAGTAGCAAAAAGAATAATATTTTAAGTTGAAGGTACAATTGCACAAGTTTGAAACATTTGAAAGGGCGAAGTAAGTAGACTGACCTGGTGGTAGGCTCCCACCCCGCACCTTAGGTGCCTGGATTCAAGTCCCTTATAACTCACCTAACTACTAACACCCAAATCAAAAAAAAAAAAAGAAACGGTCTCTAGAGTGGCACCTTCAACCATGAACCCAGGCTGCCTCTTCATGCTGATCACCTCACCTCTAGCCTTGGCCTCAGCCTTCAGTTTGTCATTCCTTTCCTTGATTTCCTCAGCGCAACATGAATTCTTTTCTTGATGATTCTGTTACCAACCTGCTTGTTGATCTCAATGCCGATGGCACGCTTGGTGACGTTCCAAACCTTGCCAGCACGTCCATGGTAGAATTTGTGAGGCATACCTTTGTGGATGGCGCTATTCACCTTGACATCGACGTACTCGCCTCTTGTAGGTCTTGAGGTAAGTCGAGAGAGCGATATAATCTTTCTTCCTAAATCCGAGAGCGAACAGGTCTCTGGTCCTCAATCGAAGCCCGTGTCCAGCCAGCATCGTTGATCTACTTCTTCGATTCTCTCTACTGCTCTCAGGCCGCAAGCTCCCAAGCCTGCCGTGTATAAGCACCACAACCAGGCAATGTTTTAACTTCAATGATTCCAATTGAGCCTCTCTGCTAGATGATCTATCGGTAAGGAGCCCAAGGGAACAGATGATTCAACCTTATCAGTGTCATATTCTAAATCATCATCCTCTAATCTCTGTTCGTCAAATTCTTCATTGAGGTGATTACCATCAAACTGCCCCACCTGAGTTGACTAATATCAATGCAGGATATGAATGTTCGAGAGTCTGAGATATGCCCTCAAAAAGTTCCACCTCCACCTTCTCCAGAAGTTCATCCAATAACAAAGCTTTGTTCGACACAGTTGCACGCTTCAAAAGCAACATCATTTTTGGACTTGTCTTTAAGCCTCCAGTATATTGTTTGCAACCTGATAACACGGATCGACTTTAGTGAAAAATAAATAAACAAATAATGATGCCTGATCATTTCCCCTCGCAGAATGTTTTGAAATGCAGCAAGTAGAGTGCATGAACTAAATTTGGTTTGTTATCCCCTAGTCATTATCTATGTAGATAATTGCCTGTTTTCTGTAAGCTTTTGGCTTTTTCAGCTTTGAAAAATCAATGCATCTACATGAAGCATATGGGAACTCTTTATGCCTAACATTTAGAGAAGGCTTTGTTTTGTCATATACTCACTATATGTTACCATGTTTTCCCACACCAAGATGAGTCAAATTATTGAACTTATTGCCTGATCAAGTATAATCATCACAGAGCCCAATACTGTGCGTATTAAGTGATTTTTTTCTATCATCTAGAGAATATAACAGGAAGTAAACGACAACCTTTTATCAAAACCAGATCTCTCTTATAAACACCCAATAATCCTCCACACAATCATAATTATACTACAATTGGTTGAAACTTGAATCTAAACATAAAGCAAATTACTGTCACAAAAGCCAGTACCTAACCTAATTGAGAATAGTGAACATATTTTCTGTTAAGTATGTTCTGAAATTAAATGAACAGAAAAGGAAATAAAAACCTATTCTCAATGCTGTACCTCCCAGGCTCCCAGCATAAATAAACATGAGGCAGCTGTGTACAGCCCTTCTATTTTTAGCAAACTCCATCCACTGGTGTGCCAGTGGATGCTACAGTAAAATCATCAGAGAGTATAATTATATACTTCATTCCCCAAATGAGTAAACTTATGAGCATACCTGCTTTGGGTCACCCCACCTATGTAAGACAGAGAAGGCTTGCAAACGAGAGACCACAGATACTAACCGCCAACATTTCCAATGCAGTACCACAATTTCTGGCTGATAGTAAGGGTTTTGCCATGTCGGTGTTTAGGGCGGAATCTGGCAGTGAATGAAACTGAAATCAGTTTGGAAGAGAAGCACTTCAGATAAACTCATACAAGGAAGATTCTGGATGAGAATGCTCATTTTGTTCAATCTCCCAAGCCAATAATCTTAGCATCAAGTAAGTTCTGTGACCTCCATAGATACCGATATGATTTCCGTGAAACACATATGTCTTGTTCCTTAGGCTGATGGAACTACATTGCATCACTGGCCTCGGGATCCGACCGTAAAGAGCCTTCCTGAGCCGCACCAGGCTCTCCCATTTAGCTCTTGACTCATATGCTTGAGCTAAAACAAGGTACGCAAGGCTTGATTTTGGTTCCACCTCGAACACTCTCTCTGCAACCATTTCAATGAGCTTTAAGTCTCCGAAGACACTGCAAGCACATAAAATTGATCCCCAAATTGAAGCGGTGCTTTCATGTGGCATTGATGTTATCAGCTCCAGTGCTTTATCAACTTTCCCAGCTCGACTCAAAAGGTCTATGATGGAAGTATAATGTGTGACTCCAGGCATAACTCCAAATTCCTCTTCCATTGAGAAAAATATTTGCATGCCTTGTTCAACAAGACCGCCATCGTTGCAGGCTAATAAAACTCCCGCTAATGTAACCCGATCTGGGGCCTGACCCTTCTCGAGAAGTTCCTTAAATGTGTTCAGGGTCTCAGTCACTCTTCCGTTACGGGCCAGACCTAAAATCATGGTGTTCCAAGAGATTAAGTCTCTGTCAGAAATATTTGCAAACAATTTCAGGGCCGGTTCAATCCACCCAAATTTTAGGTATGTATCTACAAGAGAACTAGCGACTATTTGATCCGACATGAAACCTAATTTACAAACCATAGAGTGGAACTGGCTTACTTGCTCCAGCGGGAAAAGGGAAGCAATACAGTTCAAGACGCTGCTCATTGTAAACTCAGTAGGCCGAATATTTTCTTTCATGCTAAGCACAAAGAGGTTAAGAGCTTCCAGCCCAAAGTCATGATGAACGTAGCTCGCAATCATGGAATTACATACAGCTGAATCCCATCTGTTAGCCTCATTAAATAACCAAATTGCATCCTGCAATCCGTCGCATTTGGAAAACAGGTTAATAGCAGCACTTGCGACTAGAGTATTAGAAAAGTGTCCAACTTTAAGGCAGAAAGCACATACTTGCTTACCCTTGACAATATCACGAAGGTCGCAACAAATAGCAAAAGTTGTTGATATCGTGAACTCATCTGGTGAAAACCCTGAAGCTTTCATTAACAAAAAATGATTTAAAGCAGTTTCTTGGTTGCCTGATTTATAACATCCCCAAATCAGCGAGTTCCAAGAAATAACATCCAAACAATCCATAAACTGAAAAACTCCTAAAGCATAACCATCGAGTCCGAACTTCCCATAAGCATCGATTAATGAGTTCCCAACCACCACATGTGACAGACTAACACCATATCGAAGAACATTTCCGTGAACTTGCCTCACATGTAACGAAGAGCACACTACCGACAAAATTATAGAATACGTAAACTCAGTATACCTAACACCCGATTCGCCCATGTCAAATAAAAATCCAATCGCAGCATCGGAATAACCAAACTCAGCCGAAGCAGAAATGATAGTATTCCAAGTTACAGCATCTCTAACAGGCATTTCATCAAACAGTTTACAAGCATCATCATACCGTCCCCATTCACACAAAGCCTTGAGATAAATATTGAAGGAGAATAAATTCTTGAACTTTATGTCCACAAAGGCAGCATAAGCATCAGCAAATGTTCCTAGCTCCGAGTACAAATCAAGAAGACGATTACCCAAAAAAGTATGAGTAAACCCGAGTTTGATGAAAAGGGAATGTGCCGATTTGGTGAATGTGATGGATTTGGAAGAAACGCATTGATTTAAAAGACTGGTGTAGATGTAGGTGGGAACCAATTTATGCAGCCGCGCCGTCGTCTTCAAGAACGTGTACATACAACAAGCCAATGAAGATAGAAGAAAAATCTTTGCTTGAACTCGATTTTACAGCGCTGCAGAGAATTCGGGGCCTGTACGTACAAGCCTCGATTTTGCTGTTCTCAACTCGAGAGGGGATTTCAAGGGGTAATTGCCTCGCTTGCCCCTTTTTGAAACTCAATTCACCCGTTTGTACCTTTTCAAACTCAAATAATTGGATTGTCCTTTTTGTTAAATTCTCGACTTACTATAAACCGGTAATATTAATTTTACACATTCACGGTTTATTAGTAACCGGTAATATAGATTTTGCAAATTACCGGTTTATTAGTAACCGGTAATAATATTCTCGGTTTTTTGAAAAATTTGATTCAACACCCATCTTCGATCACTATATTTATGAGCTTAACTTTTGAATTTCATTTTCAAGTAAACATGAAAGTTATAGAACATTCAATTAGTTTTCTAACCATATAAAGAACATCTTAAACGGACACCGGATGACGCCTCTATGAGCTTCCGAATATTAGCTCGGACCCCCTCGGTTTCGGCTAATTTTGATCGACCGAACATCTTTGGTCACTATTTTTATCAGCTTAACCTTTGAATTTCATTTTCGAGTAAACATGAAAGTTATAGAACATTCCATTATCTTTCTAACCATATAAAGAACATCTTAAACGGATACCGGATGACGCCTCTATGAGCTTCCGAATGTTAGCTCGGACCCCCTCGATTTCGGCAAATTTCGATCGATCATCCATCTTTGGTCAGTATTTTTATCAGCTTAACCTTTGAATTTCATTTTCGAGTAAACATAAAAGTTATAGAAAATTCAATTATCTTTCTAACCATATAAAGAACATCTTAAACGGACATCGGATGACGCCTCTATGAGCTTCCGAATGTTAGCTCGGACCCCCTTGATTTCGGCAAATTTCAATCGATCGAAATTAGCCGAAACCGAGGGGGTCCGAGCTAACATTCGGAAGCTCGTAGAGGCGCCATCCGGTGTCCGTTTAAGATGTTCTTTATATGGCTAAAAAGATAATTGAATGTTCTATAACTTTCATGTTTACTCGAAAATGAAATTCAAAGGTTAAGCTCATAAATATAGTGATCGAAGATGGGTGTTTAATCAAATTTTTCAAAAACCCGAGAGTATTATTACCGGTTACTAATAAACCGGTAATTTGCAAAATTGATATTACCGGTACATAGTAAGCTGAGAATTTAACAATAAGGAACAATCCAGTTATTTAAGTTTGAAAGAGGACAAACGAATGAATTGAGTTTCAAAAAGAAGCAAACGAGTCAATTACCCGATTTCAAGCTGAATCGCAAGTCCCTCTCTCTCTGTCTCGCTGGAAACCTAACCGTTATTTGAATTATGAATTCAGAAATTGACTGATTGATCCGAATTGCATTTGGTCCAATTGGTGTGATAAAAATCAATCAGACCACAAATTGAGTTTCCCATTCTTCTTTTTTTTCTCCCACATCGGTGTAAGACATGAGTTCGATTTCGAGGAGCAGATATTAACCATGTCTGGAGAACATCTGATAAACTTGCCTTAAACTAATGAGTAAGGAAAACAAAGCGAGTGGTGGGAGCCGCTCGCCGCGCCTGTAACACAGTTTGTGCGCAGCAATTTTTGTAGGGGTTATAGGCTGGCCGAGTGTTGACGCTGCTTACTTTGCAGAACTCACTTGTGCGGGCCTCCCAAACCCAACCAATACAATTTTGAAAATTTATATTAATCTGAAACAATAAACCTCATAAAGTCTCTAGCTTTACATCTTGACGGAGGATCTCAAATACAATGGGTGGTGGTTTCAAGGCTACTGAACTTCTGGAGCTCAAGCTTCCGGATAATGGGCAAGATTCGCAGGTGCCGTCCCTAAATTAAGAACATGTACTTTGCAATTGTATAATCCTTGTGGCTTATTTAACATAATGATAAAAATGGGAAATATATGGAGAAAACAGCTTATTAGAATAATGTATCAGATGAAGGCTAAACAAAATAAAGGATCACATCACAGCTATCAAAACTCATTTGATGTAAAAAGTTGAAATGCATAACAAGCAAAGTCTTGTCACTAATTAAAAGAGTGAAACAAAGAAAGTGTCGACGAAACTAGTTATGGTGCGTAGCACTTTTACATAACATAAACTTATGCGGCACCAGCACCTTTTCCCTTCTTCTTTTGGAGCTTCTTCATGTAGAACTCCAGCTCTTTGCCTTCCAGGATGTACCTAAAGACAATTCAAGTATTGGTTTAGGAACTTCACTAAGATAGAGTGTACAAGTATTTCACAAACAAACAGAAGATTACCCATCAGCGCGCCCGTGCTGACCAGGGCGTGATGCAATTGCAGCCAATAGACGCCCACCGCCGAATTGCTCTTCAACATGGGGGTCAATTTTGCGTCCCTCCTGTCGCTTTTCCAACTTTCTCAACACACGGGCACTCTTCTTAACCTCCTCGGCGGCAGCAGCAGCCTCGGCATCCTATCAGTGTCAAACAAATGATAATTAGTTGGTTAAAAGTAAGTGAAAGTTGTTACTTGTTACCTATCTAGCAACATGACTAATAAAAACTAGGTATTTCAAAAGTAAATTTGACTACTTGACACTATAATGATGTTTGAAAGAACAACAGAAAAATTGTTTCTACTCCCCAACGAAAATCATATTGAAAAGAAAAAATAAAAAGTAAATACCTCTCCTTCCTTCTTTGATCCTGCAGCAGGCTTCTTCTTGCGGCCAATTTCAACACCGTAATGAGTAAGATACCACTGCTTAAAGGGTGCAGCATCTACCTGCACAATGGCACCTTTCACCAATGTCTGTGTACGCACTAACTCATTGTTAGACGCATTGTACACAACATCAAGGATCCTAGTCTTCCTGGTTGTGGCCTCACTTCCCCATGAAAAGTTGCCAGTGTCCAACCTTAGAGCTCTCCATTTCACATTTCCACCTCTCACTCTGATCCTTCTAACAGTTTTGTTAGAAGACAACTTAGTGTTGGCTGGCTGCCTTCCTAACTCGTACCTTCATATCCAATACATTAAAATCAATTATCTACATTTGAATCTAACCACAAATCAGCAGTTATTAGCAGTTATCTACTAGAAATGTATCCAATCAGCAGTCTACAAGTAAAAACACTAAATATATAATCATACACGAGGCATTCTTTTTATGAATAAAAACAATTTGAGTGTTGAGAACGAGACAATTATCTTTACTAATTAGTTAAGGTTGTAATGTATCTAACAAATTAGCAATCAAATTAATAACAAATACACAATCAATTTACACTATCTGACCAATATCAACCACACACAAACAATTGAATCGTTAACTAAAAGATGAACATACTTTCGCTTCTTCCTCCAGGCCTTCTTCTTGCCTCCAGTGGCGCGCCTCTTGTGCATAGAGTCCCGAGAAATACCTGATTAAACATGGAATTAGTCAATGCACCAAAATACGATGCGTCGGATTGAGACGGCGAAGCGGAACGCGATGTAAGAGGAGGAGGAAGCATACCCATGATTGCGGAGCGGAGTCACACTGCGCTTGATTCTTCAAGTAAATGTGAGCCGCTTGAAGAAGTGGAAACCCTAGCGTTGTTATATCCACTGCGCCACGGAACGGGCCGGCTTTCGGCCCTTTATAATGAAATCCGGGCCATATATAAAAGGCTGTACTAAAATCATTAGATTTTTATTTTACTTTTATAGCTTCTTCATTTTTTAGTAAATTATAATAACATTAGGTTTTGTATTTATTTTCAATTTTTAATTCAATAAATTTTGCATCAATTGTCACAAGTTTCATCTTATTAATCCTATCACCAACCACAATGAAGAACAATTTAAGCAAGTTAACTGTGTAATCAAATTCATATGTTTTTACTTTTAAGATCTTTCAAAATCTTGAGTTTCGTAAACAAAATTTATACGAATTGAAACAAAAGTTATTAACCTATAAATTGAAAAACTTTAATTCCCAATTTGAAATTACGCGGCAGTGCAAATGATGTTTTTGTAGGTCAACCTTTTTTCTATATATTATTCTTTGCTGACAAGTCCCTTCAATTTTGTTGTTGAAATTTGTGTTTGGAATGTGTGAAGAAAATGGAGGTGCACCTCATTTTGAGACTCAATTTGAATGTGGAAAACACATCAAAATTAGTTGATAAAAATCGGATTAAAATACATTGCAATGAGAGGTATAGAATCAAAGGTAGAATTGACAAAATCGGAACCAAATCGAATGAGTAATTGATGCTCAAAGTAGGACCAAAATCCATGTGTAAGTGATGATGGTAGGAATGGATGGGTGGATTGGTTTCATAAGATTGAAACCTTATATCCCACATTGGAACATTGTGTGGAAGATTATATGTTTATATATAATTATAGATTCTTACATGGTAAGATGTTATACAAAGACCCCACAAAAATTCCTACGCTCCCGCCCAGGGGGGTGCAAATCATCGGCTCGACGACGTCGGATTTGGCCAGTCTTATGCGTGCCCACATCATGCGAGTGAAGCATCTACGCTTCACTCTAAAAAACACAGAAAAACGCAAGCTCTCCTCCTCATTCATTTTCGTCAGTCAGTCGGTGTTGATAGCCAAAGACACAGAAAGGTTTGATCGGCAAAGCTTAGTGCTTGCATATCTGTTTATTTACTAGTAACTTCATTGATATCCGTCTGTTATATCAGTTCTGTTCATTATTTCCAACAATCTTAAAGCAAGAATTAGTTTCATTGAAGTTACTAACAGATCTGCCTCTCTGTGTAGACAATGAAGATGCTGTTGAGTCGGCTGCGACAACCTCAGTTGGGATGGCTACGGCCGGGAATCTACTTGCGGGTCCAGTTCCAAATAACGCATTGGCAAAAGTGCCTGCTGCGGTGATGACAGCTGAAAAGCCTGAAAAGTTTAATGGACAGAATTTTAATACGTGGCAGCCGAAGATGCACTTCTATCTGACCCAAATAGGGTTTGCCCGGTATCTGACCGAGGTAACACCTAGGGTTGCTGAGGAAGAGGCTGATAATCAAGTGCTCATGGCGTACAATGCTTGGAAAGATGCTGAATATCTTTGCCAAAATTATGTGCTTAACGGCCTTAATGATGTATTGTACAAGGTGTACTGCACCAAGAGCTCAGCCAAGGAGCTTTGGGAGTCACTTGATCGGAAGTACCGAACTGAGAATGCGGGCTCAAAGAAGTACATTGTGGGGCGGTTCCTCGAAATCCAGATGGTGGTCAAGTGCAAGATCTGCAGCTCATCATGCATGAGATGAACGCTGAAGGAATGAAAGTCAATGAACCATTCCAGGTTGCTGCAGTCATTGAGAAGCTGCCTTCGGGCTGGAAGGACTTCAAGAATTACCCTAAGCACAAGCGAAAGGAAATGTCTATGGAAGACCTGGTGATTTGCCTCAAGAATGAAGAGGATAATCGACTCTCTGATAAGAGGATCAAGCTCCCGTCTGAGAGAGCCAACATGGTGGAGCATGGTGGCAGTTCCAAAGTGAAGAAGCCCTTTAACAAACTTGGACCCAAGAGTGGGGCTATCAAGAAGAAGGTGCAGCCAAAGTTCACTGGCAAGTGCTTCAACTGTGACAAAGAGGGTCACAGATCTGCTGACTGCAGGAAGCCGCGGAAAAACAAGAAAAAGGTGAATGTTGCTGAGGTAGAGGAAGATATCCTAGTGGCTGTGATTTCTCAGCTAAGCCTGGTGGATTCCAACCCCAAGGAGTGATGGCTGGATACTGGAGCAACCCACCACATCTGTTTAGACAAGAATGCCTTCTCAGAGTTGAAATTAACTGATGCTGGAGAGAAGGTATACATGGGCAACTCTGCCACCTCAGAAGTCAAAGAGAAAGGAAGCATGGTTTTGAAGATGACCTCAGGGAAGGAGCTGAAGCTGACTAATGTCTCATATGTGCCTGCCATTAGGAAGAACTTAGTATCTGGAGCCTTGCTTGATGCGCATGGTTTTAAGATAGTATTTGAGTCTCAGAAAGTCGTTCTTTCTAAGAACGGAATGTATGTGGGACGTGTGTATGTGAAAGATGGCATGTGGAAACTTAATGTAATTGTCATCAAGTCCATCAATAAAGAAAGTTCTTCTGCTTACTTGCTTGAATCTTCAAATTTATGGCATAGTAGATTAGGTCATGTGAATTATGACTCAATAAGGAATCTAATGAAATTGGATTGTTTACCAAAACTCCAAATTGATTCCGAACATAATTGTGGAATTTGCGTTGAGGCAAAATTAACACGAACATCCTTTCATAGTGTTGAAAGAGAAACTGAACCCCTTGACTTAATACATAGTGATCTATGTGATTTGAAATTCATGCCAACCAGAGGTGGGAATAAGTATTTCGTAACTTTCATAGATGATAGTTCAAAATACTGTTCAATCTACTTGCTAAAGAGCAAAGATGAAGCAATAGAGAAGTTTGTCATGTATAAGTTGGAAGTGGAAAACCAACTAAATAAAAAGATCAAAAGATTACGGAGTGATCGTGGTGGTGAATATGTTGAACAGTTTGGGGCACTGTGTGCACAAACTGGGATCATACATGAAGTTACTCCACCTTATTTGCCTCAGTCGAATGGAATAGCAGAACGTAAGAATCGCACTATCAAAGAAATGATGAATGTGATGTTGCTTAGTTCAGAGCTACCACAGGAAATGTGGGGGGGAGGCTGTTTTATCAGCCAACTATCTACTAAATCGAATACCCCGTAAGAAGAAAGATAAATCTCCTTATGAATTGTTTATAGGGAGAACGCCATCTTACGCACACTTGCGAGTGTGGGGGTGCTTAGCCAAAGTAATGGCTCTCGGTTCAAAAAGAATAAAAATAGGACCAAAGACAATTGACTGTGTATTTATAGGATATGCACTGAACAGTACTGCGTATAGATTTCTCGTGTACGACTCGAAAAATCCTGATATACACAAAGACACCATTATGGAGTCTAAAACTGCTTCGTTCTTTGAAGAAGTGTTCCCTTATAAAACTGAGGAATTGAGACAGAGTTCACCTGATGAGATAGGCGAAGAACTCACCGAGCTGTCTCAACAACAAGAAGAAGAAGTGTTCAAGGAGAATACAAATTTAGGGGAACCTAGACGAAGCAAAAGAACAAGAGTTGAAAATTCGTTCGGACCTGATTTTCTAACCTTTATGGTTGAGGCAGGGCCTCGTACATATGATGAAGTGATGAGTCGTATTTATACGACTCATCGAATCAATTAATCCCATCTATTTCGACACTTTTTTATGCGAACAGTTACTTTTCAGTGTTGTTTTGCATCTCAGGTGTTTCGGAAGCTCTGGAAGGAATATGCGCTTAAAGACGGCATTTCGATGCTAAAATCATCACATGGAGTTCATGGAGTCGAATCGAGAGCTAAAGTCAAGACTGGCGAGCAGAAGAGGAAATGCACCTCAGACCAGGTCGCGGACGCAGGCAAGATTAAGAGGGTCATCCGCGGATGGTAATGTGTTCATTGTCCGCGGCGCTAAAATGTACAGTAGACCTGCACAAATGCGGGTTCGGGCCGGGTTCGGGCCGGGCTATTTGCTATTTTATAGCCCATATAACCGGGCCGGGCTAAACCCGCCCGTTCAATTCGGGCTCAAAATTATGTCCAAGCCCGCCCATTTACTGGACCGGGTTACCCATCGGGCCAGCCCGGTACAAATATGTGTCAATACATATTTAAATTTCCTGTATAATTTGAATAAAAATAAACAATTCCGTATGCAAAAATAACACCACAATCTAGTTCTAGAATGTGGCATCTGCTATATGAAATCTGGTTTTCATACAAATAAATTACCGAGCTGTGAGCTTATTGAGATGCTTAGTGTGACTGTGCTTTTATATCTTTAATGACACTTAGTATATTAACTAGAATATAAGAACTATCAAGAAGTATTTCAAAAGAAAAAAATGGAAGTGTTTGTGAAGTCTATGTTAAAGTAAATAATTTTCTCACTGTCACAGTACATAAAACAAGCTTATTGCATGTATAGTCTCGGTGAAGAATATGCTCTATTTAACAGAAAATTATGTTTAAGATTTTTAAATATTTCAATTCATTCACTCCACTCCACTTCATTCAATCAAACTCATTCACTCATACATGGGGATATGGAGTATGGACGGCCTTATGTTTGTTCAGCACTTGATTGAATGAGCCAATTCCAATTTGTTCTTTTTATTTTAAATACAATATATATTAATCATTATGTTTAATTTTTTTTGCGGGTTAACGGGCGGGCTTTTTAGCCCGGTCGGGCTAAAATAAGTGTCCAGGCCCGACCCTAATAGAAATACGGTCCGGGTCGGGCTGGCGCGTCGGGCTATAATATATGTCCAAGCCCGTTAAAACGATCGGGCGAACGGGTCGGGCCGGTCGGGCTGACCCGCATTTGTACAGGTCTAATGTACAGCGTCCGTGGCTGACGTCAGCAAATCGAGATTTAGAAGCCTGGCCCAAAACGAAATTAGAAACAAAACTTCTTATAAATTAGGGTTTCGGATCTCAGAATCATCATCCAAATTCCCAGAATTGAGGAGACACGGCTCGAGAGAAAATCAAGCTTTCAACAAGAGAGAAGAGAATTTCTACTTTCATCCAAAATATTTGTTTATTCTTTCATGGATATGAGTAGCTAAATTTCTGTTTCAGTTTAGGGTTTCGTACGTTGTGAACACATTTTGAGATTTCGTTCTTAATGCTATTTCATATTTCACTAGTTCTTGTGCCTAATATTAAGGGTTGAATTGTGAAGCTAAGCTGAGACTTACCCGTGAAGCTTAGCCGAATAATTCAGTTCTTATTGTTAATACTCGTTTGAGACTTACCCGTAAAGACGAGTAAGAACACCTAAGTTTAATATTGCCTTACCCGGATTATTAGATTTAGGAGAACTAGAAGTCTAATGCCTTACCCGGATTAGATTGTGGTGTATTGCCTGAAACGGAATACTTTGGGTTAGAGCCTTTCCCGGAATAACCACACTTTGAAATATAAAATTGATCATTAGATATCTATGATAAACGTGTCACAATAGAAACCCTAGACTGAATTTTCTCGCTGATTGAATCCCTCGATAGTATTCTCTTGTGCTTTTTAATATTTGCTCACACACAAAATCCTCAATTCATTTGTTACAGGACAACTGAACCACACCAGCTCTCTTGGGTTCGACCCTTGCTTGCCACTACACTAGTTTCTTGCAAGGAAAAATATAAATATAAATTTGCAGGTCAAACGACGCCTGTCAAATTTTGGTGCCGTTGTCGGGGAGTTGCGCTATGGTGAAGTTGTTTCTTTTTGTTTTCATTTTTATTTTCTGTTTAGTTTTTATTTTTATTTAGTTATTTTTTGTGCTTGCTACTTGTTTCACCATGTCTCACGCAAGTAGTCAGGTTGGTGATGACCAGAACAACAACAACAACGAGCTTGCTCCGGTCGATGAAAACGTAGTTATACCTCCATTCTATGAAGACCCGGAGCAGCTTGTCCGTGCTCGCAACCGTGCAGTCAGGGAGGCTGCCAGAATGAATCAAAGGGCACCAGCAGCACTGAACGGTGCTGGCCCGAGGCAATCGCGACCACCTCCCCCAGCACCACTACAGCCGCCAGCCCCAGCAAGACAACAACAACCACCTCCACCTCGGCAGCCTCACATCAGGGAAGAGTATGACGAAGAATACTACTACCAAGAGCCCACCATAGGGGAACTGTCTGCTCCAAACTTCCGGAATCAGCCTTGGTGCATTTATGAGGGACCAGAACTTGAGGAAATAGCCATCAATTCGGCAGTCATCCATAACCTGCCCAAGTTCTCGGGACGCCAGGGAAAGTCGGCTACCGCGCATCTTCAGCGCTTCCATGGCATCTGCCATAACCTCAAACCATACGGAGTCGAATTGGAAGACTTTAAATTAAAGGCATTTTACTTCTCTTTGATTGACGCCGCTAATGATTGGTTTTTGTCTCTGCCTTCAGGTAGCATCCAGACATAGGACCAGATGCAGAGGAAGTTTCTAAATAAATACTACCCAGCGGGAAGGGTGATGCAGGTTCGCAGGCAATTGCAGGACCTCAGACAATGGCCGAATGAAACGATGTATGACTACGTGGAGAAGTTCAACACTTTAGAGCAAAGCTGCTGCAATCTCGAACTTCCCGAGAAGCTGATTGTAGAGTATATGCTCAATGGACAGAGGAAGCTGGACAGGAAGTTGCTGGACGCCTCGACCGGAGGAACCCTCATGAGACTTACTCCAGCCGATGTGCGAAGAAAGATAGTGGAAGTGGCTGAGAATGCAAGATTCCAGGACGAGTCCAACAACGAGGAGGAGTTCAGTCGGACTAAGAACGTCTCGCAGGTCGAGCCCCCATCCAGTTCTATGGCTGAAGAAATCAAGCAACTCAAAGAGATGATGCAGCAGGTCATCAGGAGACAGCCGGTCCAGGTCAAACCGTGCGAGTTTTATGGTGCAACAGACCATAAGACAGATGCTTGCCCCAGTCTACAGGAGGATACACATGCCAATGTCAACGCAGTGGGTGAACTCCAAAGCTACAATAATCGTGCACCTCAACAATCCCAGCAGTCCAATTATTACCGTCCACCATACCGCCAGCAATAGGGAGACTACAACAATCATAACCAGTACCAGCAGCGAGGGCAAAATCAGATCCAGGCAGGCCCGAGTCAGCAAGGAAAATCCCTAGAGGACATCGTGAAAGACCTAGCTACCTCGGTGCAGCAATTCCAGGCTAAGACCGACGGGGCAATAGCTGACATATCCAAGCAGATGTCCCAGATAGCTACCACAGTTTCTGAGCTGAAAAATGATCCAGGACGGCTACCATCACAGACCATACCCAACCCGAGAGGAAACGTTAATGCAGTCACATTGCGGAGCGGAAAGGATTTGAATGAAGCAACGAAGGAGCCCGCCTCAGACCGGATCGTGGATGAAGAGCATTTTAATGCCATCCGCGGTCAGATAAAATGCCCCTCACCCGCGGATATAAACTTCGAAGAACCCGCGGTGGAACAATTATCCACAAACGACGAACAGGTTATAGGCGCGGACAATAAAGAGATTAACGGTCCGCGGACAGCACGAGTAAAGTGTGCACCGTCCGCGATCCCGTCTGTCGAAAATTCCAAATTTGATCATTCTCTTCCGTTTCCTGTGCAGGTCAGAGCTTCAAAGAAACATATGATTGATCGAGAAGTTTGGGAACTATTTAGCAAGGTGGAAATCAACATCCCACTCTTCGAGGCGATCAAACAAATTTTGCGCTACGCGAAGTTCTTGAAGGAGCTGTGCATCAACCGGAGACGTTCCACTGGCATTGACCAGGAACTACTGAGTAAGAACGTCTCAGCTGCTATTCAGCGAAAGGTACCTCCTAAATGCGGTGACCCTGGTACTTACACCATCCCTTGCATCATTGGTAATATTCGCATTGAAAATTGCATGCTCGATCTTGGTGCATCGATTAATGTCTTGCCATATTCGATATATTCTTGTCTTCGTATTGGTCCGTTAGAACCTGCAGGACTTACCATACAGCTGGCAGACAGATCATGCAAGCAACCAGAAGGTAAAATTGAGGATGTACTAGTGCAGGTGGGGGAACTGGTGTTCCCCGCTGATTTCTACGTGATTAAGATGGACAGCAGCGACCCGACGGATCACGCTCCTATTTTATTAGGTCGCCCATTCTTAAAGACTTCAAAGATGAAGATCGACTGCGACAGTGGCACGCTGTCTATGGAGGTGGAGGGTGAAGTTATTCGCTTCGACATTTTTCAGGCCATGAAGCACCCACCAGATTTTGCATCGGAACACGCTCTAGATACACTGGATGATCTAGTCCAGGAGGTGAGACCGGAAAGGGGAGCAGACCCACTCGATCTCACGCTAGAAAATGCGGTTTACTCACATGAGGACTCCTACGAGTTCTCTGAGACAATTCTTGATGTGCTATCTCAGCTGGAGATCGCGAGACCTCTCACACCCAGGTATGAAGTTAATGAGGTTCGTCTATTTTAAACTAATGTGTTTCTGCCTTCTACTGTGCAGGCACCGAAATTGGAACTGAAACCTCTACCTGAGCACCTGAAATATGCATTTTTGGGGGAGAATAACACGCTGCCGGTCATCATCAAAAATGGGCTAGAAACAGACCAGGAGAGGCGATTGATCGAGGTGCTAAGTAGCCACAAGCTCGCTATTGGATGGACGCTTGCAGACATCAGAGGAATCAGCCCAACTGTGTGCATGCACCGTATTTTGTTGGAGGATGGAGCTAAGACTTCCAGAGAGCCTCAGAGGAGGCTAAACCCGATTATGATGGAGCTTGTGCAGAAAGAAATCCAGAAACTGCTGGATGCTGACGTGATTTACCCGATCTCAGACAGTCAGTGGGTGAGTCCAGTGCACGTAGTTCCGAAGTAGACAGGAATCACAGTTGAGAAGAATGCTGCGGGTGAGTTGGTGACTACAAGAGTCAAGAACGGATGGCGCATGTGCATCAACTACATGAAGCTGAATGCCGTGACGCGTAAGGATCACTTTCCTCTTCCGTTTATTGACCAGATGCTTGACAGGCTGGCATGTAAGCCTTATTTTTGTTTTCTCGATGGATTTTCTGGTTATAATCAAATTCCCATTGCACCTGAGGACCAGGAAAAGACCACCTTCACATGTCCATTCGGTACGTTTGCTTTTCGACGTATGTCTTTCGGCTTGTGTAACGCACCCGGTACTTTTCAGCGGGTGGTTACTAGCATTTTTTCTGACATGATAGGTGTTTTTATTGAGGTGTTTATGGATGATTTCACTATTTATGGTGACACTTTCGATGCATGTTTGGATAACTTGAGTAGAGTACTAGAGCGTTGCGTTTCTATGAATTTGGTGCTCAATTATGAGAAGTGTCATTTTATGGTTACTCATGGTGTGGTCCTTGGTCATATTGTTTCACACGAAGGTATTAAGGTAGACAAAGCGAAAATTGACTTAATTCTTACTCTGCCTTATCCTTATACGGTGCGTGATATAAAATCTTTTCTTGGGCATGCTGGTTTTTATCGTCGATTTATTAAGGATTTCTCGAAGAAGGCTCTGCCTTTATCTAACCTTTTGTAGAAAGATGTTCCTTTTGAGTTTACAGATTCATGCAGGGAGGCCTTCGACGAGCTGAAACATGCACTTACCAGCACGCCTATCATTCGAGCACTAATCTGGGACCAGCCATTTGAGATTATGTGCGATGCCAGCGACTATGCTGTGGGAGCTGTACTAGGCCAGAGAGTGGACAAAAAGCCAGTAGTGATTTACTACGCTTCAAGGACTCTGGATGCAGCCCAGCGAAACTACTCGACTACTGAAAAAGAATTATTAGCAGTAGTTTTCGCTTTGGAGAAATTTTGGCCCTACCTGCTTGGTACTAAAGTAGTTGTTTTTTCTGATCATGCAGCTATCAGGTACCTGATGACGAAGAAGGAGGCCAAACCACGATTAATCAGATGGATTCTGCTGCTACATGAATTTGACCTAGAAATCAAGGATAAAAAGGGGATAGAAAACACGGTAGCTGACCACCTGAGTCGACTAGTACGAGGAGAGGATGCATGACAAATCACAGAGACCTTCCCAGACGAGCACTTATATGCTCTTACAGGTAAAGTACCATGGTATGCTCCCATCGTGAACTACCTGGTCGGAGGTAAATTTCCACCCTCTTACTCGAGAGCTCAGTGTCTGAAACTTAAGCATGATTCGAAATACTATGTGTGGGATGACCCGTATTTATGGAAAATTGGCACAGACCAAATACTTAGGCGGTGTATTCCTGATGATGAGATTGTTTTTGTGCTTAGTTTCTGTCATGAGCATGCATGTGGTGGTCATTTTGGCCCCAAGCGGACTAGTAGAAAAATTTTGGATTGTGGTTTTTTCTGGCCACATGTGTTTAGAGATGCCTACGATCATTGTAAGAAATGCGATAAATGTCAGAGGGTAGGTAATATTTCTGCTAGGAACGAGATGCCCCAAGTGCCTATTTTAGTTAATGATGTTTTTGACATATGGGGGATTGATTTTATGGGTCCTTTTCCTGCATCGTTTGGCTACTTATATATTCTTGTTGCAGTAGATTATGTGTCTAAATGGAGAGGCTAAGGCTACTAGATGTGATGATGCTAAGACTGTTGTGGATTTTCTTCACACTAACATATTTTGCAGATACGGAGTGCCTAAAGCCATAATCAGTGATCAGGGGACACACTTCTGCAACAGGATGATGGCCGCAACCTTGAAGCACTACCACGTTCATCACCGCACTTCCATAGCTTATCACCCCCAGACGAATGGACAAGCAGAGAACTCTAACCGAGAGATTAAGGGGATTCTCGAGAAGATGGTGAAACCGTCCAGGAAGGACTGGAGCCAGAGGTTGGATGAGGCACTATGGGCCTACAGGACAGCCTACAAGACACCGATAGGCACCTCGCCTTTTCGGTTGGTGTATGGGAAGGCATGTCACCTCCCGGTCGAGCTAGAGCACAAGGCGTTTTGGGCGCTTAAGACGTGCAACGTGGACTTGAAGGCTGCCGGATTGGATAGGAAACTACAGCTATGTGATCTTGAGGAGCTACGCCTAGAGGCTTATGAGAGCCAATCAGACTACAAGGCGCGGACCAAGCTGTACCATGACAAGTTCATCCTACGACGCACATTCGAGATTGGCCAACAGGTACTTTTATTTTCATCACGTTTACGATTAATGCCTGGCAAATGGCGTTCTAGATGGACAGGTCCCTACACGGTGACGACGGTTTTTAGCTACGGAGCACTTGAGCTCGAGGACCCGGCAACCGGAAACCGCTTCAAAGCCAATGGACAACGGGTGAAGCATTATCAAGGCGAAATGAACCTACCCGTTCAGCAGTGAGAACTCGAGCCTCCTATTGAGACATAAACGAGGTATCATCGAGCCAACGACGTTAAACAAAGGCGCTCGCAGGGAGGCAGCCCGGCAAAATTTTTGTTTTTCCATATTTTATTTCGTTTTTTGTTTATTTGGGTGTTGAGTCGTTTTGTTCGAGTCTGTCTCATTTGTCTTGGGAAAGAAATCTATTTTGCGCAGGGAGAGGCGTATTGCTCAGACTGGATCGCGGGTGAAGAAGACATTAGGACCCGCGGACGATGAAGATATTAAATGTTGACCGCGCCAATAAAATACAGATTGTCCGCGGCATATGCATTGACCAAACAGACTGGCCTTTCTCAGAGGGGATCGCGGACAAAGGAGAGATTAAACCCGCGGACAACGAAGATATTAAGTATTGACCGCGGGAACTTAAATGGTCTTTACCCGCGGAGTTGTTTGACTCGAAACCATAATACCCAATTTTACACTGTTGTCTTCTCTCCTCACTCCCTCCCCATTCGAATTGACACCGCCGCCCCTCCCCACACCAAACGCCGCCACCTTCAACCGCCAATCCGTTGCAGTCCACGCCACCGGAGCTTCGCTCAACCTCATCCTTGCCCGATCCACCACCAAACTCAGCCGGAGTGAGGTATTTTTTTTGGATTTTCTAGTGGGATTTCTTGGGTTTTCGAACTAAGATGGATATACTTCGTCCCATGGACAATTGGCGTTGAATTTGCAGTATTTGAATGATCTTGAGGTGTATAACTTTGATACGTGTTCGATTTCGGCTTACATTAGAGAGTTCCGATCGAAGGACTCGATCGACGATATGAGACTGAATTTGCAGGATATCCGCAGACCATTCAGATTTTATCTCCGCGGACACAGAGTATTTTAGATCCACGGATGACACACTTAAAGTGTACATGATCCGCGGCGTTCGTTGACCAGCGTTGATCGGTTCAATTTTTGGCTTGATTTCCTATTGATAATCTAATTGTTTCCGTGTTTCTTATTTGCAGTGTCATGGCACCCCCAGCACTTACATTTGAAGAACTGTACGCGGGACTGATGGCTCGCAAACATGCAGCGAGTAGATTCGTGGATGCAGACTTTCTGCGACTTACCGGATTCGAGGATCGAGTTTGAGAGCTGCTGACGGTCAGTGGTTGGCCAGGACTCCTGACCCTCCATAGTGAGACCGATGTAGAGGACACATGTGAATTTCTGGCCTCCTTTCGCTACATCGATCACCAGGAAATCACCTACAGACACAGAGGAGAGTGGCACACCATCACTCCTCCTCAGATTCGAGAAGTGTTTGGATGGCAAGAAGGAGGAGAGTGGATTCGTGATGAGTTTGCTCTGGTAGATGCCTGGGCCAGGCTCAGAATTCCCGGTGGAGGCACATTCACACCAAGCAAGACGAGGGTGAACTTCCTTCAGGACCCAGTGATGTTCTACATTCAGAAGCTGTTGGGGAACACTATATTTGCTCGGGTGAATGGGATCGACAAGTTCAACTACAGTGACATGATCTGCCTCAATGCTATGGATCAGGGGAGGCGTGTCAACTACTGCCATTTGCTGTGCTATTTCTGGGAGCACCGCCCGACTGCAGGACCGGTCGCGTGTGGTGGAATGATCACATATTTGCTGCGCCATCTGCACAGGCAGCCCGCTTTGGACCACCAGATCATTCCAGCAGCGTTTCTAGACATGAAGGCCTTCACTTCCATGAAGGCGATCAAGAAGAGACCCACCGTCCCGGATCAGTTCGCCTGGACATACCATGCAGTGGCTGAGTATCGTCAGCCGTTACCTATTGAGAGGCGTCGCAACCATGCACAGGAGGCGGGACCTTCTGTGCCTCGTCGTCGCCGTACTCAAGATCAGCCTCAGCCACAGCTCGCTCCTCAGCCAGCACAGCTTCCACAATAACAGTTGGACATAGCGTTCAACACTTATAGAGTGCTGTACCACGTGATGCCCGGAGCTCAGCCAGTACCAGCCCCACCAGGATGGACACCGGATCAGCCTATTCCCCCAGAGTACATTATTCCACCACAGTCGCCATCTTCAGACACAGACTAGGGGAGTCCTGCTGTTCTTTATTTCTATTTTCTTTCCCTTTTTGTGGTGTCTGCATTTGTTTGTTTGTCTTTGAACTAAAGTCGTACCGTGAGGACACGGCTTGGTTCAAAAGTGTGGGGTGGGAGAGTCAGTGTGTCAGTTGTGTCAGCACGTTTATTTTCCTTGCATATGCACTGTGTCAGCACGTTTCATTAAAAAAAATTGAAAGCATGAAATCTTTCTTCTGTTCTTGAATATGCAGTATTGAATGTTGATGTGAAATATATGAGCTGATTAAATGCACTTCTCTCGTGAAATTCAAATTATGCTTTTACTTGTGAATTTAACCCATTACGTGTCTTCTGAGTTGAGATAAACAGGGATGTGGAGTTGATAGAAATGTCCTAGAGGGACTTGACAAAGCACTCGAAGGGCCAGATTTCTATTTATATAATTATATGGATTTTGTGGAGGCTAGCACTTCGAGACGACATGGTTAAGAGCCTGCTCCGCCACTGCAGTCCTTATGCGGTTAGGTGGGACGGGAAAACAACACACCGTCGAATCTCTAGTCCGAGTAGCCGGGAAAATAGACGAGTGACCCTCGACTTGACTCGCGTCGAAAGGACGAGGATGAGTGAGAGCAGGAAGGTATTTCCATATGCTTGCGGGCGATGATTGGACCTTCATCAAAGAAACGGAGTCGCGGACGAGCAGTTCACAATCAGTAGCAAAAAGAAAAAAATTAGTCAATTGTGAAGTTTTACACGCAACAAAAGTGAAGTACACCACTGCTATATCAAAAGCCAAGTCACTACAAAAGCTGTCCCAGAAGAACTCAAGCACCTTGAAGCTCGAACAAATCACGTGCAAGAAAAAGCAAAGAAGTATAACCATATGACTAGAGTCAGGAACAGAGAGTGCAGATCATGGGTATAAAGAGGACTATCTCCCAGACATCCGAATTGATTTGGATTTCAGCTCTGAGGTAACATGTATCAAGTTAATTCCATGATTGAGCATGATAATTTGAGTAATGATTGAGCTATGCGTAGAAAAGCAAGTCTAGACTAGAAACTCATATTCATGTGCATTTATTCAAGACATCGAAGAACGAGTGTGATGTCTTTTTGTTCCTTCTATGTCTTAGTTCTTGTTCGGGACGAACAAGTTTAAGTGTGGGGTGGTTTGATGAGTCGTATTTATATGACTCATCGAATCAACTAATCCCATCTATTTCGACACTTTTTTATGCGAACAGTTACTTTTCAGTGTTGTTTTGCATCTCAGGTGTTTCGGAAGCTCTATAAGGAATATGCGCTTAAAGACGGCATTTCGATGCTAAAATCATCACATGGAGTTCATGGAGTCGAATCGAGAGCCAAAGTCAAGACTGACGAGCAGAAGAGGAAATGCACCTCAGACCAGGTCGCGGACGCAGGCAAGATTAAGAGGGTCGTCCGCGGATGGTAATGTGTTCATTGTCCGCGGCGCTAAAATGTACAGCGTCCGCGGCTGACGTCAGCAAATCGAGATTTAGAAGCCTGGCCCAAAACGAAATTAGAAACAAAACTTCTTATAAATTAGGGTTTCTGATCTCAGAATCATCATCCAAATTCCCAGAATTGAGGAGACACGGCTCGAGAGAATATCAAGCTTTCAACAAGAGAGAAGAGAATTTCTACTTTCATCCAAAATATTTGTTTATTCTTTCATGGATATGAGTAGCTAAATTTTTGTTTAAGTTTAGGGTTTCATACGTTGTGAACACGTTTTGAGATTTTCGTTCTTAATGCTATTTCATATTTCACTAGTTCTTGTGCCTAATATTAAGGGTTGAATTATGAAGCTAAGCTGAGACTTACCCGTGAAGCTTAGCCGAATAATTCAGTTCTTATTGTTAATACTCGTTTGAGACTTACCCGTAAAGACGAGTAAGAACACCTAAGTTTAATATTGCCTTACCCGGATTATTAGATTTAGGAGAACTAGAAGTCTTATGCCTTACCCGGATTAGATTGTGGTGTATTGCCTGAAACGGAATACTTTGGGTTAGAGCCTTTCCCGGAATAACCACACTTTGAAATATAAAATTGATCATTAGATATCTATGATAAACGTGTCACAATAGAAACCCTAGACTGAATTTTCTCGCTGATTGAATCCCTCGATATTATTCTCTTGTGCTTTTTAATATTTTCTCACACACAAAATCCCCAATTCATTTGTTACAGGACAACTGAACCACACCAGCTCTCTTGGGTTCGACCCTTGCTTGCCACTACACTAGTTTCTCGCAAGGAAAAATATAAATATAAATTTGCAGGTCAAATGACGCCTGTCATGAAGCAATTAGCTCGGTTGAAGGTCCTTTATGGAAAGAAGCCATAAAAAGTGAACTAGACTCCATTATGCAAAATCATACATGGGAGCTAGTTGATATTTCTCATGGATGTAAACCACTTGACTCTAAGTGGATTTTTACTAAGAAACTGAAAGTAGACGATACTATTGAAAAGTACAAAGCGAGACTTGTGATCAAAAGGTATAGACAAAAGGAAGGTCTAGACTACTTTGATACATTCTCCCCTGTAACAAGGATCACATCCATTAGGATGATAATTGCAATTGCAGCATTGCGCAATTTAGAAATGTATCAAATGGATGTGAAGACCGCTTTCTTAAATGGAGACCTTGAGGAAGAAATATACATGGAACAACCTGAGGGTTGTAGAGTCCCAGGACAAGAGAGGAAAGTTTGTAAACTTGTGAAGTCTCTCTATGGTCTGAAACAAGCGCCAAAATAGTGGCATGAGAAATTTGACAAAGTAATGTTGTCAAATGGATTCATAATCAACGAGTGTGACAAATGTATTTATATCAAAAATACTGAACACGGATATGTGATTTTGTGCTTATATGTTGATGACATACTCATTGTAGGAAGCAATGAAAAATTGATCAAATCCACTAAGGCCATATTAAACTCAAGGTTTGATATGAAAGACATGTGACGTGCTGATGTAATTTTAGGGATTAAAATTACAAGAACAACAGATGGATTCGTTTTAAGCCAATCACATTATGTTGATAAAATCTTGGACAAGTTTGGAAAGGACAGTCATGGAGTATGTTGGACTCCTATAGAAATGAATCAACACTTGTCTAAAAACAAAGGAGAGAGCATCTCCCAAGTAGAGTACTCAAAAGTGAATGGCAGTCTAATGTACTTAATGAATTGTACTAGACCTGATATCGCCTATACTGTGAGTAGACTTGCAAGATATACGAGTAATCCAGGAACGATACACTGAAATGTTGTCGTAAGAATACTAAAGTATTTACGAGCTACTCGCAATTTTGTTCTGCATTATACCAGATATCCAGAGGTCATTGAAAAATACACTGACGCAAGCTGGATATCTGATATACAAGACTCAAAGGCCACCAGTGGATATGTATTCACTCTCGGGGGTAGGCATCGGCACTCCACCCGGACACTGAGAAGCCCCTAGGGTGACCCGGTTAAGGCCCCGCCCGATACCCGACCCCGACCCGGATGAGACCCGAATTTGACCCACCCGGCTTATCTATGGGCAGGGTAAGGGTAATAAAAATGAGACCCGACCCGACCCTTATACCCGGCCCTTGTACCCGAGTTTCTGAAAACCAACAATTCGTCTCTTTTATTTACAGGAAAAACACAGTCGTTGTCTCTCTCTCCTCCTCCGCCGCCGCTGAAATCACTCCAATGGCTTCTCCAGAAGGATCCGACATCTCCTATCCGCCGTCCGCTCCGACCAACAACCTCCCACAGTACCCCGAGATGTTTCTTGTAGAGATCGATGCGTTGAACAATCTCCCAGTGACTGACTCCACTCTCCTCTCGCACCATCTCAACCGCGTCCAGATCCAAACGCGACAAGCCTAAATCCGACATGCCGACCAATTCCTCCGCCAGGCGCCGCGGCCACCCGCCCAAGTCCATAGACTCCGTTCCAAATTCCGAAGGACACATCTCAGATTTATCAAGAGCCGTTGTCACGGGCGAGATTGGAACCGGCACTGCTAGTGACACAAACCAACAAGGAAAGCCCTCCACTGCATCCACTTCCATTCCTGAATTTAGATCCACTGACCACATCTCCGTTCCAACTTTTGTTCAGTGTTTAACTTAATTGGTGTTTGTGTTTAGGCGTTTCTCTCTTCTTTTTTTATAATCTAGTCCTTATCTTTCATCCTTTTTTATAAGAAAAGACAAGTAATTGCATTGATCCGACCCGGAGTTGACCCGTTAGAAAGGGTCAAGGGGTACCCTTAGGGTTTGGGAAATTTTAAATTTTATACCCGGCCCGACCCGGAAACTGTTCAACATACTAACATAAATCACTAATAGCCCACCCGACCCTTTCATTTTCGGGCAGGGTCGACCCGTACCCGGCCCATGCCGAGGCCTACTCGGGGGTGCGGTCGTCTCGTGGAAATCCTCTAAACAAACACTGATAACCCGTTCCACGATGGAAGCTGAGTTCGTGGCATTAGATAAATGTGGCGAAGAAGCAGAGTGGTTAAGAAACTTTGTAGAGGATATTCCTGAATGGAAAACCCCTGTGCCACCAATATGTTTATATTGTGATAACCAATCAACAATTGGTAGGGCACATAATGTCATGTATAATGGTAAGTCTAGACACATACCTCGTAGACACAATTCCATTAGACAACTTCTCTCATCCGGAGTCATAAGCATTGACTACGTGAGGTCCAAAGAAAACATAGCGGATCCGTTAACCAAAGGGTTAAACAGGGACCAAGTAGAGAAGACGACAAAGGCAATGGGACTGAAGCCTTTTGATTGTTGATATCAAAACATAGGCTTAAGCCCTTTTGGAACTAAAGTTGAGGCAACGGAAAACCCTACCATGATGACTGGAGATCCCAAGAACTTGGTTCAAAGGGACCACCTAACTGATAAGACTATGAGGTCACTGATGGACCAAAATTATACCAATCAAAAACACAGTAAAACCCACCAAATTAGACTGTTGGTCTATTTAACTTCTACTTGTTAGTCCCGATTTATTTCTACAGGGTATTTTGGCGCTTAGAGAGAAAACACGCTAAGGAGAGGATTTTACGCTGAAAAGATGATAAGAGTCAATCCAAGGTCAAGATCAGACGCTGAACGAAGAAATCTCAAGATCCTGACGTTGAATTACTCAAATCAAAATCCAACCGAGGAACAATCAAAGTCAGACGGAGCGAAATTGGATTGATAGTTTTGTAAAGACAGTACAAAACTGTCAAAACTCATCCATGTGCAAAGGATGACCGGCTATTTGGTGAAGAGGATGACTCATGGGTGGCCTCCTCTCTTCTCCTCCTTGGGATGACCGGTGGCTTTGGTAGGAGGTAACCAAAGCCACCAAAACCTCCTCCCAAATGACTTGGTACCGGCGGCTTATGGGAGTCCATAAGGTGGTGCCATGTGGTGGCTCCTCCACCACATCTTCATCTCCTCCTCCACCACCCTTGATGCAAAAACACATGGAGCCATCTCCACCCTCCATTCTCCTCCTCCATGCCTATAAATATGGAGCTCCTCCTCCTCATTTCAACATCCACAAATTGTAAAATCACTTCTCTCTCTAAGTTTTGGTTACTTTGTAAGTTTGGTTTGGTTTTGGAAATAATACTCCTGTTTGTTCTTGAGTATTATACTTTAGAGAATACTCCTGTTGGTTCTTGAGTATTCAGTATGAAATTGGGAATACTCCTGTTGGTTCTTGAGTATTCCACCCCTTTCCCTCTTACTGTTTTCAAAAACCCCCGAGTATTTAGCTATGATATCCTCTTCTATGGATACTCGTAGCTAAACTCTTTATTCGGTTAAAGGGGTGTACTGGTATCATAAAATGTTTTAGGCAATTCTTAGAGCTTTTTCTCTGTATTCAAAACTTGTTCTATGTGCCATATATTAGGTTAGAATCTTCCAAGGTTGAGTGCCTGACAAGCAAAAGCTCTTCCGTGGGGATTCGTAAACATACTCGGGTAAGTGGATGCTTGGAATGGCAAAGCTTATCTGAGGAGTTTGACCTCTCTAAAAAACCATTTGGTTGCTCGGGAATGACTGACCAAATGGATGCACACAGGCTAATATACCTTGGAATGGGGTATTAGTCTAAATAGAACAAGGGCTCTACGTTCTTTGCAAAAGTCTAGACGGTGTTGCAAGTTGAGTGCTTGGAATGGCCTCGATTCACTATCGAACGCTTTTGCAAAAGACTAGACAGTGTGGCAAATCGAGTGCTTGGAATGGCCTTGATGCACGTTTGAATACTTAGAAGGATCACTAAGAGCCAATGATAAATAGGCTATGATACAAGGCCCCTGAAACCGAATATTTTCCTTGAATTACAAAAAACCCCCCTGTATTTACTTTTATAAACTGCTCAACCATCAACGCTCATCTACCGGAGGAATCGCAATCACGCATCACCCACTGTAAGTCTTCTTCCCTTAACTCTTTTATTTTCAGTATTTATTTTCTGTAATTTACTTTTTCGCACTCAAAAGCCAAAAAAACTAAAAACAGTAGCTTACTCAGTCGCGCTAAAATCTCAATCAACCTAAAACACGCTCCTTCGCCGTACAAATCCCTTAAAGAACAACATATTCCCCTAATTCCCTTGGGTTCGACCCCTACTTACCACTTACTACCCAGTAGTGTAGTCGCGAGTAGCGGAAAATATAAATTTATTTGTACAGAGAACACTGCACCTTAACGACAGTGCAGTGGGCTCCGTCAAATTGGCGCCGTTGCCGGGGAGTTAGCCATCGAATAAGTTGTTCAAATCAATACGCGCTCGAAACAACCATGTCTCGCGAAGGAAGTCACTATGACTACCAAGATGATGACGAGATGAACCTGTACGATCGAAACAATGAGGTGCCACTTCCTTTTATGGATGATCCGGAGCAACTCATCCGAAGCAGACGAGCTCGTGATAGGGAAGCCATCAGAAGAAACCAAGAACCACCGGAGGACCGAAATGCAGCTGGTCCAGTACGACAACCCCCAAGATATACACCGCCCCCACAACCTAGACAAGTGCCGAGACAAGAACCCGCTTTCGATGACTACTACAGAGATAACAACAACTACCGCGAACCTACATTTGGAGAGCTCTCGGCACCAGATTTCAGAGTTCAGCCGTGGTGTATCTATGAAGGCCCGGAGCTAGAAAATATCGTCATCAACACTTCAGTGGCCCACAACTTGCCAAAATTCTCAGGAACTCGTGGAGAATCAGCAATGACTCATCTCCAGCGCTTACATGGGATTTGCCAAAACCTCAAACCGAATGGCACAAACGTAGATGACGGAGGCGACACTGCACTGTTGTTAAGGTGTAGCGTGCTCTGTGCAAATAAATTTATAATATCCGCTACTCGCGACTACACTACTGGGTAGTAAGTGGTAAGTAGGGGTCGAACCCAAGGGAATTAGGTGGAATATGTTGTTCTTTAAGGGATTTGTACAGCGAGGGAACGTGTTTTAGGTTGGTTGAGATTTTAGCGCGAGTAATTAAACTACTGTTTTTGGTTTTTTGGGTTTTTTATGCGGAAAAGTAAATACAGAAAATAAATACTGAAATTAAAAGAGTTAAGGGAAAGAAGACTTACAGTGGGTGATGCGTGATTGCGATTCCTCCGGTAGATCAGTGGTTGATGGTTGTAGTTGATCGAGCAGTTTATAAAAGTAAATACAGGGGGGGTTTTTTGTAATTCAAGGAAAACATTCGGTTTCAGGGGCCTTGTATCATAGCCTATTTATCATTGGCTCTTAGTGATCCTTCTAAGTATTCAAACGTGCATCAAGGCCATTCCAAGCACTCGATTTGCCACACTGTCTAGTCTTTTGCAAAAGTGTTCGATAGTGAATCGAGGCCATTCCAAGCACTCAACTTGCAACACCGTCTAGACTTTTGCAAAGAACGTAGAGCCCTTATTCTATTTAGACTAATACCCCATTCCAAGGTATATTAGCCTGTGTGCATCCATTTGGTCAGTCATTCCCGAGCAACCAAATGGTGTTTTGGAGAGGTCAAACTCCTCAGATAAGCTTTGCCATTCCAAGCATCCACTTACCCGAGTATGTTTACGAATCCCCACGGAAGAGCTTTTGCTTGTCAGGCACTCAACCTTGGAAGATTCTAACCTAATATATGGCACATAGAACAAGTTTTGAATACAAAGAAAAAACTCTAAGAATTGCCTAAAACATTTTATGATACCAGTACACCCCTTTAACCGAATAAAGAGTTTAGCTACGATTATCCATGGAAGAGGATATCAAAAACTAAATACTCGGGGGTTTTTGAAAACAGTAAGAGGGAAAGGGGTGGAATACTCAAGAACCAACAGGAGTATTCCCAATTTCCTACTGAATACTCAAGAACCAACAGGAGTATTCTCTAAAGTATAATACTCAAGAACAAACAGGAGAATTATTTCCAAAGCGTATAATACTCAAGAACAAACAGGAGTATTATTTCCAAAGCGTATAATACTCAAGAACAAACAGGAGTATTATTTCCAAAACCAAACCAAACTTACAAGTAACCAAAACTTAGAGAGATAAGTGTTTTACAATTTGTGGGATGATTCAAATGAGGAGGAGGAGCTCCATATTTATAGGCCAAGGGGAGGAGAATGGAGGGTGGAGATGGTGGCATGTGGAGGAGCATCCAAGGGTGGAGGAGGAGGGGAGGAGCATGTGGAGGAGAAGCCACCACATGGCAAGCTCTCCATGGAGCTTGGAAAGCCGCCGGTTGCCGGTTGGAGGAGGGGAGGAGCTTGTGGCTTTGGCCACCTCTTGCCAAAGCCACCGGTCACAAGGAGGAGGAGGAGGAGGAAGGCCACCCATGAGTCATCCTCTTCACCAAATAGCCGGTCACCTTTGCACATGGATGATTTTTGACAGTTTTGTACTGTCTTTACAAAACTATCAATCCAATTTCGCTCCGTCTGACTTTGATTGTTCCTCAGTTGGATTTTGATTTGAGTAATTCAACATCAGGATCTTGAGATTTCTTCGTTCAGCGTCTGATCTTGACCTTGGATTGACTCTTATCATCTTTTCAGCGTAAAATCCTCTCCTTAGCGTGTTTTCACTTTAATCTCTCAAATGCCCTGTGGAAATATATCGGGACTAACACGTCGAAGTTAGATAGACAAATAGTCTAATTTGGTGGGTTTTACTGTGTTTTTGATGCATACAATTATGGTCCATCAGATCACCCCACACTTTTAGTTGTTCGTCCCGAACAATGCTATTAAAGGGCGGCACTCTAAGTTTGGTTTGTTAAAATATGAAAATTAGACTGTGGGACTCGATTTATCCTAATTCATGCATTACTTACTTATTACCAAATTGAACTGCGTAAATAAATAGAAGTAACTTGATACGTGTACCTCCGTGCCGAGATGCAAATTATTCTGGATGTTTCGGGAGATAGCCCTTTTTAGCCTCCTGGACTGCAACCTCGGGATCGTCTCTTACTATATGGTTTCCTTATAGATTTCTCTAGCACGTGATTCGGTTCGGGTTTCACTGGTTTTGAGTACTTTGATTTCTTTTGGCGAGGGACTGCTTTTTTGTAGTGAATCGGCCTTTGGCCTTTGATTTGACGTCTTGAGTACTTCACTTTTGTTGGGTTAAAACCTTCACAATTTTGGGCCTTAGGCCTCTTGATTTGCTTCTTCGAGCTTTTTGCGTCTGTGTGACTTGCTAGTCCATTTTCTCAAGCCTTTTTGGGAGGTCCAATCATCGCCCGCAAGCCTATGGAAATACCTCCCCGCTCTTCTCGTTTTTGCCATTTTTGCGCGGTCGAGGTGAGGGTCGCTCATCTATTTTCTCGGCTACTTTGACTGTCGTTTTGCACAGGTCAAGATGAGGGTCGCTCATCTATTTTCTCGGCTGCTTTGACCGGAGATAGGATGGTCTGATTCCCGTCCTCGCCTTTTGCATTGCATGGTGGAGATGACTTCAATCTTCACTGAAACCCGAAGTGCAGCCTCCACTGACTTCGAAACCATATAGTTTGATCTGATCCTTCGATTGCTTGCCAAGCCTTTCTAGGGCATTTCTATCAACTCCACATCCCTAGTTTATCTCAGCACAAAGGGACAAATGAGAAGTTACGTTCTAAGTTTTTAGATAGTTGAATTTTCACAAGGTAAATGCATGAATATCGGTCTATCTTTTTTACATTCTTAAGTTCATACTTTCAAAAAGATACACTAAAAAAGAAAAAACATGTTGTTTATTTATGTACACATGCGGTTCTCACCCCACACTTTCGAACGAAGTCGTGCCTTTCAGCACTACTTAGTTCGAAAGCCAGGCAAGCAGATGTTATACGAGAAGGAAATGACTTAAGGAAAGGTAAGATCAGAACTCCCTTATTGTGTCGAATGGTATGAGGCTGGATAATCGAGGGAGTTCGGCTGGGGCCTTGAACTCTCAGCACAGGCCCGGTAGTTCACGGAAGCTGCCTGGCTGATCCGATCGTGCTCCAAAAACCAATTCCCAAATAGTCAAATCATTCTATGCACCAAGTCGGTGAGAGCGACTTATTGGAAAAGTAAAATACAGAAAATAAAAAGACAGGAAATTAAAGTGCGGAAAGTAAGATAGTGTCGGGTTACCTCCCGACCAGTGCACTTGTTTAACGTCATTGGCTCGACAGTATCTTGTTCCTGGATCACCAGTTGGGATCCCATGGGTGGCTTAGGTCGAATTTTGTCACTGTTCCTGCGTTGCTTCTTGCCTTGCCTTTCCTTGATTTCCTGAGAGTAGATGTGTTTGGGTCCATTTCCCCTTGTTCTGGTGGTGTCTCCTTCCAACGTCTCTGAGAAGGTGAGGCTCTCTTGACCATAGCTGCTGGTCCATCGAGTCGTGGTCTCTTGTTACTCCATCTCGGCTTCCATTCTTTTGGCCCATGTCTTGGCCGCTTCTTCAATTATGGTCGGTTGGCATTTTTGCAGTTCTGGAAGTTCAGTCTTTTGCCAAGCAACCTCAAGCATGCGCCCTTGATACCCCTCTTCTTTGTGGTAGAGATGATTGGTCGTTTTGGATTGAGTAGATTTTCAGGCGGTTTTTCTATGCTCATGACGAGTGAGAGCTCCTTTGTTGGCTGTTTTGGCTCATGTTTCTCCTCCAACTCGCCTAGTACCGCATTATTGACCACATCATCATCGGGTGCTGTGATTTGCATAGAAACCGAACGGTTAAGTAGGGGCTTCTCGGCCATGAGGATCGGGTCTTTCTCGAGCAGATTGGTGATGAGGACCGGTTCAAGTGGCTCGGCTGGTTTGGCAATGAGGACTGGGCCTGGCTTGATTTCCTCTTCCGCTTCGGTAGTGAGTTCCCATGAAGACTCCTCCTCAATGCTTCCTGTATCTGATTCGTCCATCACTTCGGATGGCTCGGGAGTGATATCCCATGTAGGCTCTTCCTCGTCCCACACTATATCGGTTTCCAGTTCTAAGTCTTCTGATGGCTCGGGAGTGATATCCCATATGGGCTCTTCCTCGACCCATACTATATCGGTTTCCGACTCGTCCATCATGGCCTCTGTCAACCTTGTGGGCTTCAATGTTGGTTCCCTTAGAGCCGTATTCACGTCCTCCACTATCTCTTCTCCCCGGTCTCTCCTTAGTTCGGACACGGCCAAGTCGGATATTGCCTTTGACATCTCGGCTTGATTCTGCAGAATTATTGCATCTATTTGCGCATAACTTGTGGCCAACTCTTCATTTAAATCCTCCAGGGACCGGTTTTGCATTATGTCGTCCATCCGTTGGTTGCTAGCTGCCAACTCTTTCATCACGTTCTCAAGCGACTTGTGTTGTTCTTGCCTTAGCCTTGAGTCCTTGGCCAAATCATAAATCAAGCCCCAGGCTTTATCTTCGCTTAATTCCATTATTGATCCTCTTGCGGTAGTATCTAGCAAGCAAAGCTCCGGAAGTCTCATCCCAATAAGAAATGTCCGAAGAAGATATGAATCTGCGAATCTGTGGTGCGGGCAGCTCGCCATAATGGAATTGAAGTACGCCAAGTACTCGTCCAAAGTTTCGTCCCGGGATTGCGTAAGGTTGATGATCTTCTTGCGGACTTCAAGTTCGAAGGGTCGTGGGAAAAACTTTTCATAGTACCAAGGCTCGCTTTCGTAGTAGGAAGACATTATGTATAACAGAAAAAAGAACAACTATCCATTTGCTAATTCCCCGGCAACGGCGCCAATTTGACGGAGGCGACACTGCACTGTCGTTAAGGTGCAGCGTGCTCTGTGTAAATAAATTTATAATATCCGCTACTCACGACTACACTACTGGGTAGTAAGTGGTAAGTAGGGGTCGAACCCAAGGGAATTAAGTGGAATATGTTGTTCTTTAAGGGATTTGTACAGCGAGGGAGCGTGTTTTAGGTTGGTTGAGATTTTAGCGCGAGTAATTAAACTACTATTTTTGGTTTTTTTGGGTTTTTTATGCGGAAAAGTAAATACAGAAAATAAATACTGAAATTAAAAGAGTTAAGGGAAAGAAGACTTACAGTGGGTGATGCGTGATTGCGATTCCTCCGGTAGATCAGTGGTTGATGGTTGTAGTTGATCGAGCAGTTTATAAAAGTAAATACAGGGGGGTTTTTTTGTAATTCAAGAAAAACATTCGGTTTCAGGGGCCTTGTATCATAGCCTATTTATCAATGGCTCTTAGTGATCCTTCTAAGTATTCAAACGTGCATCAAGGCCATTCCAAGCACTCGATTTGCCACACTGTCTAGTCTTTTGCAAAAGTGTTCGATAGTGAATCGAGGCCATTCCAAGCACTCAACTTGCAACACCGTCTAGACTTTTGCAAAGAACGTAGAGCCCTTATTCTATTTAGACTAATACCCCATTCCAAGGTATATTAGCCTGTGTGCATCCATTTGGTCAGTCATTCCCGAGCAACCAAATGGTGTTTTAGAGAGGTCAAACTCCTCAGATAAGCTTTGCCATTCCAAGCATCCACTTACCCGAGTATGTTTACGAATCCCCACGGAAGAGCTTTTGCTTGTCAGGCACTCAACCTTGGAAGATTCTAACCTAATATATGGCACATAGAACAAGTTTTGAATACAGAGAAAAAACTCTAAGAATTGCCTAAAACATTTTATGATACCAGTACACCCCTTTAACCGAATAAAGAGTTTAGCTACGATTATCCATGGAAGAGGATATCATAACTAAATACTCGGGGGTTTTTGAAAACAGTAAGAGGGAAAGGGGTGGAATACTCAAGAACCAACAGGAGTATTCCCAATTTCCTACTGAATACTCAAGAACCAACAGGAGTATTCTCTAAAGTATAATACTCAAGAACAAACAGGAGTATTATTTCCAAAGCGTATAATACTCAAGAACAAACAGGAGTATTATTTCCAAAGCGTATAATACTCAAGAACAAACAGGAGTATTATTTCCAAAACCAAACCAAACTTACAAGTAACCAAAACTTAGAGAGATAAGTGTTTTACAATTTGTGGGATGATTCAAATGAGGAGGAGGAGCTCCATATTTATAGGCCAAGGGGAGGAGAATGGAGGGTGGAGATGGTGGCATGTGGAGAAGCATCCAAGGGTGGAGGAGGAGGGGAGGAGCATGTGGAGGAGAAGCCACCACATGGCAAGCTCTCCATGGAGCTTGGAAAGCCACCGGTTGCCGGTTGGAGGAGGGGAGGAGCTTGTGGCTTTGGCCACCTCTTGCCAAAGCCACCGGTCGCAAGGAGGAGGAGGAGGAGGAAGGCCACCCATGATTCATCCTCTTCACCAAATAGCCGGTCACCTTTCCACATGGATGATTTTTGACAGTTTTGTACTGTCTTTACAAAACTATCAATCTAATTTCACTCCGTCTGACTTTGATTGTTCCTCGGTTGGATTTTGATTTCAGTAATTCAACGTCAGGATCTTGAGATTTCTTCTTTCAGCGTCTGATCTTGACCTTGGATTGACTCTTATCATCTTTTCAGCGTAAAATCCTCTCCTTAGCGTGTTTTCACTTTAATCTCTCAAATGCCCTGTGGAAATATATCGGGACTAACACGTCGAAGTTAGATAGACAAACAGTCTAATTTGGTGGGTTTTACTGTGTTTTTGATGCATACAATTATGGTCCATCAGTAGACAACTTTAAGTTAAAGGCGTTCTATTTTTCCCTCATTGACGCGACAAACGATTGGTTCCTTTCATTGCCTTCCGGAAGCATCAGAACTTGGGCTCAGATGCAGAAGAAGTTCTTAGACAAATACTACCCAGCAGGAAGAGCAATGCAAGTAAGAAGGCAACTGCATGACATCAAGCAAGGACCTAACGAAACCATGTACGATTACCTGGAAAAGTTCAACCACTTGGAGAGAAGCTGCTGTACCCTAGGACTGCCCGAGAAACTCATAATCGAGTACCTCATTGATGGATTAAGACCTTTAGACAAAATGCTTCTGGATGCCTCAGCTGGAGGATCCATAATGAATCTATCATTGAGCGGTGTTAGGCAACTGATAAATGACGTTGCTGAAAATGCTCGATTCCGAGAGGAGACGACTCGGCAGGAAGAATTCTCCCGAACAAAAAGCGTGGCAAAGGCCGAAACACCAATGAACTCTATGTCTGAGGAGATGAAACAGTTAAAAGAGATGATGATTCAGATCCTACGAAGGCAGCCAATTCCGGTTAAGCCTTGCGAATTTTGTGGCTCTACAGACCACAAAACTGACGCATGCCCGACATTAGTAGAAGAGGAACCAGCAGAAGTAAATGCAGCTAGAGGATACCAAGGATACAACAACAGCAATGACAGAGCCGTACAATACAGACAGAATGGTCAAGCAACCAACCCGAGCTGGCATTACAACAACTATCCTCAGAAGAACGTTCAACCAGCTGCTCAGTCATTCTACCAACCCCCACACCGGCAGTATAACCAGAACGCTCCATCAGCAGGCCAATATCAGCAAAAAGGACCAAATCAGTTCCAAACCGGCCCGCAAAATCAGCAAGAACAAACCAAGTCGCTGGATGAAACTATGAAGGAGTTCACAGGAAGCATAAATCAATTGGGTACTTCGCTACACCAATACCAGGCAAAAACTGACGGGGCAATTTCAGAATTAACCAAACAAATGTCCCATCTCGCCACTGCGATGTCAACGCTCACTAACGAACCTGGCAGACTTCCTTCACAGACCATCCAGAATCCAAAGGCGAATCTTAGCATGATGAAAAGGTCAAAGGTAAGAACGACGCTTGGAGAAGTAGCACGATCCCCAACTTACCAACTTACAAACAAGCACTTCAGCCGTAGGCGTCGTCCTGACTGGAATCAAGAGGAAGACCAACCCAATGATGGCAGAACATGGGCTACGCATGCTGACAATGGACGGTACGCATTCACTGTGTGTATAACACCACCACCGATCATACACTCTGACATACCAACGTCTGGATGGGATGACGATAACAATTTGAAGTGGGACTCTCCAACTAATATTTATGCTTCAAAGCAAAATATTAAGGGGCCCAATAATACAGATCCTAAGCCAAGGAATGAGCAGAATGACCCGACAATAGAAAGAGCCCTCACTTCAGATCATGAGTCACAACCGGAAAGAGATAAAGACCCAGGGGCCTTTACAGTCACCTGCGGTATTGGTGAAACACAGATTCAGAAGTGCTTAGTCGATCTTGGTGCTGCTATCAACGCCATGCCCTCCTCCTTATATTACTTGTTAGGACTGGGTTCATTAAAACCACCCAGGTCAAATATCGAGCTAGGAGATAAATCGTGCATCCGTCCGATTGGAGTGCTGGAAGACGTAATACTCCATGTGGGAGAGCTCGTAATTGCTGCAGACTTCTATGTGATACAAACGGGAGAGACCAGCGAAGACGATCCTCCAACTATAATCTTGGGACGACCATTTCTCTACGCTACTAAAGCAAGGATCGATGTCGGCAAGGGCTCATTATCACTTAAGTTCGGCGGCAAAATTGCACATTTCTACATTGACAATAGCCGCACGGATACAAAGAAACCGCCAGATATAATACATATCTCAGATCGCGGTACGCAGATTTCCAACTTGCCAAAAAAGACCAAAAAAGTAACAAGGCCAGCAGCTATGGTCAAAGTTCCCTCACCTTCTCAGAGACGTTGGAAGGAGAAATCACCAGAACAACGGGAACAGGACTCAAGCCCATCATCTCGCAAGAAATTGGGAAAAGGCAAAGCAAAAGTCAACACAGGAACAGTGGCGAAATTCGACCTAAGCCACCCATGGGATCTCAACCAATGATCCAGGAATAAGGTACTGTCGAGCCAACGACGTTAAACAAGTGCACTGGTCGGGAGGTAACCCGACACTATCTTACTTTCCGCACTTTAATTTCTTGTCTTTTTATTTTCTGTATTTTACTTTTCCAATAAGTCGCTCTCATCGACTTGGTGCATAGAATGATTTGACTATTTAGGAATTGGTTTTTGGAGCACGATCGGATCAGCCAGGCAGCTTCCGTGAACTACCGGGCCTGCGCTGAGAGTTCAAGGCCCCAGCCGAACTCCCTCGATTATCCAGCCTCATGCCATTCGACACAATAAGGGAGTTCTGATCTTACCTTTCCTTAAGTCATTTCCTTCTCGTATTAGATCTGCTTGCATGGCTTTCGAACTAAGTAGTGCTGAAAGGCACGACTTCGTTCGAAAGTGTGGGGTGAGAACCGCATGTGTACATAAATAAACAACATGTTTTTTCTTTTTTAGTGTATCTTTTTTTGAAAGTATGAACTGAAGAATGTGAAAAAGATAGACCGAAATTCATGCATTTACCTTGTGAAAATTCAACTGTCTAAAAACTTAGAACGTAACTTCTCATTTGTCCCTTTGTGCTGAGATAAACTAGGGATGTGGAGTTGATAGAAATGCCCTAGAGAGGCTTGGCAAGCAATCGAAGGATCAGATCAAACTATATGGTTTTTGAAGTCAGTGGAGGCTGCACTTCGGGTTTCAGTGAAGATTGAAGTCATCTCCGCCATGCAATGCAAAAGGCGAGGACGGGAATCAGACCGTCCTATCTCCGGTCAAAGTAGCCGAGAAAATAGATGAGCGACCCTCATCTTGACCCGCGCGAAACGACAGTCAAAGTAGCCGAGAAAATAGATGAGCGACCCTCACCTTGACCCGCACGAAAACGGCAAAAATGAGAAGAGCGGGGAGGTATTTCCATAGGCTTGCGGGCGATGATTGGACCTCCCAAAAAGGCTTGAGAAAATGGACTTGCAAGTCACAAAGACGCAAAAAGCTCGAAGAAGCAAATCAAGAGGCCTAAGGCCCAAAATTGTGAAGGTTTTAACCGAACAAAAGTGAAGAACTCAAAGCGTCAAATCAAAAAGGCCAAAGGCCGATTCATTGTAAAAAGCAGTCCCTCGCCAAAAGAAATCAAAGTACTCAAACCAGTGAAACCCGAACCAAATCACGTGCTAGAGAAAGCTACAAGGAAACCATATAGTAAGAGATGAACCCGAGGTTGCAGTCCAAAAGCCTAAAAAGGGCTATCTCCCGAAACATCCAATATAATTTGCATCTCGGCACGAAGGTACACGTATCAAGTTACTTCTATTTATTTACGCAGTTCAATTTGGTAATAAGTAAGAAATGCATGAATTAGGATAAATCGAGTCCCACAGTCTAATTTCCATATTTTAAAACCAAACTTAGAGTGCCGCCCTTTAATAGCATTATTCGGGACGAACAACTAAAAGTGTGGGGTGATCTGATGGACCAAAATTATACGAATCAAAAACACAGTAAAACCCACCAAATTAGACTGTTGGTCTATTTAACTTCTACTTGTTAGTCCCGATTTATTTCTACAGAGTATTTTGGCGCTTAGAGAGAAAACACGCTAAGGAGAGGATTTTACGCTGAAAAGATGATAAGAGTCAATCCAAGGTCAAGATCAGACGCTGAACGAAGAAATCTCAAGATCCTGACGTTGAATTACTCAAATCAAAATCCAACCGAGGAACAATCAAAGTCAGACGGAGTGAAATTGGATTGATAGTTTTGTAAAGACAGTACAAAACTGTCAAAACTCATCCATGTGCAAAGGATGACCGGCTATTTGGTGAAGAGGATGACTCATGGGTGGCCTCCTCTCTTCTCCTCCTTGGGATGACCGGTGGCTTTGGTAGGAGGTAACCAAAGCCACCAAAACCTCCTCCCAAATGACTTGGTACCGGCGGCTTATGGGAGTCCATAAGGTGGTGCCATGTGGTGGCTCCTCCACCACATCTTCATCTCCTCCTCCACCACCCTTGATGCAAAAACACATGGAGCCATCTCCACCCTCCATTCTCCTCCTCCATGCCTATAAATATGGAGCTCCTCCTCCTCATTTCAACATCCACAAATTGTAAAATCACTTCTCTCTCTAAGTTTTGGTTACTTTGTAAGTTTGGTTTGGTTTTGGAAATAATACTCATGTTTGTTCTTGAGTATTATACGCTTTGGAAATAATACTCCTGTTTGTTCTTGAGTATTATACTTTAGAGAATACTCCTGTTGGTTCTTGAGTATTCAGTAGGAAATTGGGAATACTCCTGTTGGTTCTTGAGTATTCCACCCCTTTCCCTCTTACTGTTTTCAAAAACCCCCGAGTATTTAGCTATGATATCCTCTTCTATGGATACTCGTAGCTAAACTCTTTATTCGGTTAAAGGGGTGTACTGGTATCATAAAATGTTTTAGGCAATTCTTAGAGCTTTTTCTCTGTATTCAAAACTTGTTCTATGTGCCATATATTAGGTTAGAATCTTCCAAGGTTGAGTGCCTGACAAGCAAAAGCTCTTCCGTGGGGATTCGTAAACATACTCGAGTAAGTGGATGCTTGGAATGGCAAAGCTTATCTGAGGAGTTTGACCTCTCTAAAACACCATTTGGTTGCTCGGGAATGACTGACCAAATGGATGCACACAGGCTAATATACCTTGGAATGGGGTATTAGTCTAAATAGAACAAGGGCTCTACGTTCTTTGCAAAAGTCTAGACGGTGTTGCAAGTTGAGTGCTTGGAATGGCCTCGATTCACTATCGAACGCTTTTGCAAAAGGCTAGACAGTGTGGCAAATCGAGTGCTTGGAATGGCCTTGATGCACGTTTGAATACTTAGAAGGATCACTAAGAGCCAATGATAAATAGTCTATGATACAAGGCCCCTGAAACCGAATGTTTTCCTTGAATTACAAAAAACCCCCCTGTATTTACTTTTATAAACTGCTCAACCATCAACCGCTCATCTACCGGAGGAATCGCAATCACGCATCACCCACTGTAAGTCTTCTTCCCTTAACTCTTTTATTTTCAGTATTTATTTTCTGTAATTTACTTTTCCGCACTCAAAAACCAAAAAAACCAAAAACAGTAGCTTAGTCAGTCGCGCTAAAATCTCAATCAACCTAAAACACGCTCCTTCGCCGTACAAATCCCTTAAAGAACAACATATTCCCCTAATTCCCTTGGGTTCGACCCCTACTTACCACTTACTACCAGTAGTGTAGTCGCGAGTAGCGGAAAATATAAATTTATTTGTACAGAGAACACTGCACCTTAACGACAGTGCAGTGGGCTCCGTCAGTCACTGTGGGGGAAACACCCCAGTCCTATTCCCAGATCAAACAGTGACTCTCGCACGAGGTTAAGCTCGAAGCTTTTAATGATTCTAGTAATTTGAATAATGAGATTCAAATGGGTAACACGGGTTTACTTAAGAAAGAATCACCTATGTGAGAGAGAAGTGTGGCCGCTTCAAAGGAGAATTCTAAGGGCTTAATTCTTTAGAAACTCTTGCAGAACCAGGAACGGGGTGTCATGGCCAAAATGAACCCACCAGTAAGAACCAAGTATGGTCAGGAACATATCTATGGGAGATATGACTTTCGTTTACATTATAAGACGAACAGTTCAAGGACAATCACGTCTACTGAATAGTCAGTAAAGAGAATATATTTTCCTGAGGGAAGGTTCAAGGGCGCTGCCTACCTATCCTATGCAGATATCAACCGTAGAAGCTATCACCACATAGAGTCGAGTCATAATTTTCGATTTTGATTGTTTTTCATTTGCACTCAATTTTCTTCATGTGGGGGATTGTTGAAATTTGTGTTTGGAATGTGTGAAGAAAATGGAGGTGCGCCTCATTTTGAGACTCAATTTGAGTGTGGAAAACACATCAAAATACGTTGATAAAAATCGGATTAAAATACCTTGCAATGAGAGGTATAGAATCAAAGGTGGAATTGACAAAATCGGAACCAAATCGAATGAGTAATTGATGCTCAAAGTAGGACCAAAATCCATGTGTAAGTGATGATGGTAGGAATGGATGGGTGGATTGGTTTCATAAGATTGAAACCTTATATCCCACATTGGAACATTGTGTGGAAGATTATATGTTTATATATAATTATAGATTCTTACATGGTAAGATGTTATACAAAGACCCCACAAAAATTCCTACGCGCCCGCCCAGGGGGTGCAAATCATCGGCTCGACGACGTCGGATTTGGCCTGTCTTGTGCACGCCCACATCATGCGGGTGAATGTTGTCGATTTTCTCCACGGGTTGGCGGTTCGGTTTTGCAAAATTCAATTTTGGTTTTCCATTATCTTGAAGGAAACAGTTTCCTTAATTATCGAAACAGTCCATTTTTATCTTTTGGAAACTGTATTTTCGGAAACAGTCCATCAATATCAACGTGAGTTATTTTCGGAAACTGAAGAGTATCTTTGACGATATCTTTTTGGAAACCCTAAACCGAAGTCGGTCAGACTTGCTGGGCAAGTTTCTGGACTGCTATATAAGAAGCATCTACGCTTCACTCTAAAAAACACAGAAAAATGCAAGCTCTCCTCCTCATTCGTTTTCGTCAGTCGGTGTTGATAGCCATAGACACATAAAGGTTCAATCGGCAAAGCTTAGTGCTTAAGTCTGTTGCCGAGGATCGTTTCATCCTGGGAAGCATACTGCCAGTGAGTCCCAAAGCACGGTAGGGCGGCAATCTTGCTTTAAGGACAGCGTCCAACGTGACTCGATCCACCATTCGGTTTGCAGTATTTCAATTCAATTTCATACTGTTTATGTTATTCTGTTGAATTGAATCTGTACGTGAATCAATATTGCATATCTGTTTATTTACTAGTAACTTCATTGATATCCGCCTGTTATATCAGTTCTGTTCATTATTTCCAACAGTTGTATATCTCTCTAGTAGTAAAATATTATTTTTATTTTCCAAAGGTTAGAAAAAAGTGTAAACAAAAGTTATACTCTCGAAGTCTCAATCACATTATAAACCAATATTGTAAAAATTACATGTAACAGTATGCTAACTACCAAAATAATGTGTTATTTTTCCGCAAATGTGCAAATCGGCCTGCTTAAATGGATCACATATGTATGGTGGGGATCATTTGACTTCTTCTCTCTAACTGTCCGGCAGTGTGAGAGTGTCTTCTTCTAAGCATTCTTAGAAGTGATTTTCATTCAGTTTTTTCGTCTTAGAGCAAGCTCTGGACGACGTTAGCTTTCAACTTTGAAACGTGTGTTGTGTTTTAGATAGATTTGTCCTCAGGAGGAGCGTTAGAGTCGGAACCAGGGGCGGACGCACCGTAACAACTAGGGGCACTTGCCACCAATCATTTTAAAAAAAATTCTGTAAATGTATATATAATTAATTTAATGCCTCCATTAATTTTTAAGTTCTGCCCCCATTCATTAATCTGAAAACATATTTGAAGTTCTATTCTTATTAAAAACAAACCTAACCTTATAACCAAACAAATTAAGTTTAACTTCTAATATCAAATAAGTCTAAACCAGTAACCAAACAAAAAATTTCAAACATCAAATTAAAATTAGGATTTAAACTTCGGTCTTCGACACAACGGCAGTTGATTAGAAAACTCAGAGAGTCGACAGATTGGAACAGAAGACAGGGGCGGACGCACCCTTCTTATGCTCATCAACCCTTTGCTATTGTGGTAAACCTTCTGAACCTTTGTCAAGCGTGATTTCATCCTTTGCTTTGTTGTTGCTTTGTTCAGTGAAAATAAAATGTTCATTAAACTATGATTTCAAAGCAAAGTTATCTTTTGCAACCTTCTGATGTTCATCATTCCTTTGCTATTGATATTCATTAAACTCGTATTGATATTCATTCCTTTCAGCATCTTTTGCAACCTGAGCCTTCTGATGCTCATCTCCTTATACGGTGTCTTGGGGCTGTAAAACATTCCTCACTCATCAGTCATCAAGCTGTTGCAGTGTTCTCTGGATCAGCGTGTGTCTTTGATTTGAGACTAGCATCTAAAGGCAGATTAAGATTTTAAACTTGTGTTCTGAAGGTTTTAAACTTACGCCAATATGTCACGTAAGTTTATATATCATTTTTCACATATTTCTGATTAATATAGTTATATTTTTAATGCCTTTATAATTTTAGTTAAATATGTTTGCAGAAAGAAAGCTTGACTATTTTTTAAAGCGAAAAACTCCCTCTTCAGCCAGTGATGATCGTGATCTAACTGCAAATACATCAAATATTGTTCCGCAAGATTCTTTTGCTCTCGAGTATGTTGATTTAATGATCTTCCATGGGATCCTGCAGACTGGAAAAAAAATAGAGAATATCATCCAAATCAATGTGATGAGATAAGGAGAAAATATTTGCTGAGAGAACCTTGTCAGCCGCGTGGTCATTCTTTTCCACAGAAATTAATAGCGGGTTCGTTGAGACGATTTAATGTTGAGTGGTTTGATCAGTATGGCAATTGGTTGGAGTACAGTATAAAGGGGGATAAAGCATTTTGTTTGTGTTGCTACTTATTTAAAGACTCTGGTAAAGATGCATTTGTGATCGAAGATTTCACTAGTTGGAACAAGCCTGAAAGACTAGCCTCACATGTGGGAAACATCAATAGTTTTCATAATAGATCAGTCAAAAGATGTGATGATTTGATGAGACAAGCTCAGTCTATTGCTGTTGCTCTTACTAAACAGAGCGAATTTACAAAGAATGAACATCAGATCCGACTGAATGCTTCTATCGATGTTTCAAGATTATTGTTAAATCAAGGATTGCCATTTCGTGGTCATGATGAATGTGACGAGTCAAATAATCAAAGAAATTTTATGAAATTCATCAAGTATACTTCTAGTCTAAATCAGAGTATCAACAATGTTGTTTTAGGGAAAGCTCCTGGCAATAACCAAATGGTCTCTCCGAAAATTCAAAAGGACATTGTGCATTGCTTCTCTCAAGAAGTTATTCGTCGTATTATTGAAGAAATTGGTGATGATGTATTTGCTTTGTTAGTTGATGAGTCGAGTGATGTTTCTTACAAGGAGCAAATGGCCGTGATTTTACGTTTTGTTGATAAATATGGGATTATTAAAGAGAGATTTATAGGTGTCATTCATGTGAAAGATACATCGTCTATGAGCCTCAAAAGTGCTATTGATTCATTATTTAGTGAATATGGATTGAGTTTGAAAAGCGTCAGAGGACAAGGTTACGACGGGGCAAGTAATATGAAGGGTGAATTCAATGGATTACGATCTTTAATTTCACAAGAAAATAGTTCAGCTTATTATGTGCATTGCTTTGCTCACCAACTACAGTTAGTTATCGTGGCAGTTTCAAAAAAGCATTTTGAAGTTGGTGACTTTTTTGAGAAATTATCTCTTCTACTAAATGTCGTTGGCGCATCATGCAAAAGAAGAGACATGATTCGCGAGAAACATCAAGAGAAAGTAAGAGAAGCCATTGATAATCATGAGGTTTGAACGGGAAGTGGACTAAATCAGGAACTTAGTTTATAGAGACCGGCAAATACATGTTGGGGTTCTCATTACAGGACACTTCTACGTTTGACAGAATTATATCCAATAGTTTTGGAAGTGCTTGAATGTATTGAGGAAGAAGGTTTAGATGCTGTGAAAAGACGCCAAGCAAATGGTCTCCTTAAATATTTACAATCATTTGATTTTGCATTTTATTTGCAATTAACATTGCTTATTCTAGGACTCACAGAATCTTTATCAATGGCACTTCAAAGAAAAGATCAAGATATTTTGAATGCTATGTCTGTGGTAGCATCAACTAAACGGCATTTACAAACAGTTAGAGATTCTGAGTGGGATTCCCTTATGGTGAAGGTCTCTTCATTTTGTGAACAATATGATATTCAAATTTTAAAGATGGAGGAAGAATATGTCGATGCTCGAAGGCCAAGGAAAAAAACCAATATTACTTATTTACAACATCTTCAAGTAGAGTGTTTTTATACGGTGGTGGATTTGATACTTCAAGAGTTCAACGATCGGTTTAATGAGGTTAATTCGGAATTACTTATTTGTATGGCTTCTTTGAGTCCCATTGAATTATTTCGGCACTTTGATATGTTGAAGTTGATGAGATTGGCCGAATTTTATCCAAATGACTTCGATTTTGGAGATCGAATGGCTCTTGAGCATCAACTACGCATTTATATTGATAACGTTCGACAAGATGAAAGATTTATGAATTTGAACGATCTTGGTGCTCTTGCTAGAGTGATGGTGGATACTGGAAAACACCGCACATATATTTTGGTATTTCGACTCTTGAAGCTAGTGTTGACTTTGCCCGTTGCCACTGCAACTGTTGAGAGATGTTTTTCCTCCATGAAGATCGTGAAGACCAATTTACGCAACCGTATGGCAGATTCTTTTTTGTGTGGTTGTCTTATTTGTTATATTGAAAAAGATTTATTTCATACCGTTAGTAACGATGATGTGATAGAACGCTTTATGAAAATGAGAACTCGCAGAGAGCAACTATAATATTATTTTATTTTATCTTTATTTTATATTAACTCGCCCCCAGTCGACAAAAATCCTGGGTCCGCCACTGGTCAGAAACCAATATGGACAGGGACACTGTAAGTCCTTACGATCGACACAGCAACACAGTTCAATCAAACGAACAAGAAAAATGAAAACCGACACAATGATTTACCCTGGTTCGGGACCGGGTGTCCCTACTCCAGCAATCAAGGCGATCTTTTATTGATGATTGGAACAACCGGAGCCTTCAACGATCACGCACGAGCCTCTAGCCTTCAACGATCACACACGCACTCGTATGAACCCTAATCCCCAATTATGGGATTCGAGTTCATATTATAATTTTAGGTGCCTTGCACATTAGTCCTCTAAATTACAGTTAATTACACTCAGCTCCCTCAAATTTCAGCTTCTACAACACTTATACTAGCCGTTGACATAACAGACTTAACTGTCATTTGCCAAACGCTGCCGTTTGCTCCAGCTCTTTAACTCCAGCGCTGCGTTTTGCTCCCAGTGCTTTAAGCTTTAACTTGTTCTAGCTGATGGACCTGCAACCTTCAGGCATTGATTCCGGCCACCTTGCTCCGCCGTCTTCGGCTCAGCTTCACTCCGGTTGTTAGCTGTGATCACCAACTCACATTTACAGACACTATAGAGGAGCAGGTGGATGCCATCGCAGAGGGGCTAAAAGGGAAAATTATGGTCACATTGGAGGAAGACGACTGGAGAAAAATGGAGTGCAAATGGGCGTTGGTGTTAAGGTTTGCAAATGGGATGCAATTTAATCTCACTGGGCTAGCAAATGTGTTAAGCCGGATCTAGAATGAGGAAGAAAGGGTGACCTTTTTGGAGTTGGCAAATAATACGGCACTTGTCAAGTTCAGGTATGAAAGTGACTTTATAAGGATTCGAGATGGGGGACCATGGCACTGTATGGAAAGCTTTATTCTGATGCACGAGTGGTGCCCAGATTTAGCACCTGAAGAATTCAAAATGAATTGCTTGGGAGTTTGGGCACAGTTCCACAATCTGCCTGTAGGAGCAGCGCTAAATGAGAAAGAGATTGGGGAGAAACTAACAGGACATATCGGTAGATTTGTAGAAGTCAGTCAATCAAGAATGGAGGGAGTCAGAAGAAGGTATGTGCGGGTGAGGGTAGAAGTAGATATCGAAAAACCCATAATCAATGGGTTTTATTTGAAGAGAAGGATCGGAGAATCTCTGTGGATAATAGTCAGGTATGAGCGACTTTCAAGCTGTTGTAGTAAGTGCGAGAGGATTGCCCATGAGATGGAGCCCTGTACTGAAAATCAATCAAGAACCAATCCAGGGCTAAAAGAAAGAATCTCACGAGAGGAGAATTCGGTGGATTCGAACAGATCCAAAGTCAGGGAAGGTCGAATGGAGATAGAAAGGGAGCAACAGGAGTAAGGGCAACCGGAGACCACAAGAAAACATCCGCACCGGAGGCCAGAACTTCGGAGAGGGTGGTTACCGGCACAGAAATTGAAAGGGATCAAAGCTCAACAATCAAGGAGAAAGAAAAAGTGACAGAAGGCGAGGAGCTCGAGAAGACGACGGGCGAGGAGCTCGATAAGACGGTGACAGAAAAGGAAATAATTGAGCTTGCCTCGGGAAATTTAATGGAGGTTGAGGTAGCCGAGGAAAGAAACATTGATGATGTGATGAAAAGAAAGGCAAAAGGGAAGCATGTCTATGATAGTACTAGATTGGGCCCCTCAGGCCAACAGTTGGGCCAAGACTTGTACTCTATCAGAGAAGCTGGGTCTTTGACATATTCTGGGCTCTTAATTGGGCCAGTGATGGGTAAGGATGGATGGTGGAGTGGGCTAAGAGTGGCAGGATTGGGGATGATGGGGACAGTGTCGAGTCAGAATGGAAGGAGTGAGATAGGACAAGATCGAAGATTGAAGCAGTGGTTTTGAGGGAGGTTGTGGAATTGAAGCAATCACACACTGATGAGAAGCTACCGGCGGCGGTCGTTGAACGGCCCCGCCGACAACAATGAGGATAATGGGGTGGAACTACCGCGGGGTTGGAGGGCCTCGGGCAGTTCGATCGTTATGCGATGTAGTCAAATCGCATCGCCCCTCCATTGTTGGTCTTATAGAAACAAAGAAGAACGATGGAAGGTGGGAGCCGCTGAGATGCAGATTAGGTCTCAAAGGGTGTGTAGCAGTAGACAGTAGGGGTAAGTCGGGGGGTTAGCGCTGATGTGGTCGGAAGAGGTGGAGCTGGAGCTACTGAGCTTTTCCTCCTTTCACATAGATGTTGTGGTGAAAGGGGAAGTGAGTTTCTTTCTTACCCTATTTTATGGAAGTCCAAAATTTCAAGAGCGAGTGGCTAGCTAGGAATTGCTTAGGAAGGGTCTTAGGTGATTTCAATGAGGTGGCATATAGTTGGGAGATGAAAAGTAAAAGGGCAAGGCAATTATGGCAAATGAGGAAGTTTAGACGGTGCCTAGAGGATTGTGAGCTTTCAGAGATTTGGTTTAGAGGAGAACCTTACACATACTCAAATAAGCGAAAAGGGGAGCAGGAGGTCAGAGCTCGGCTAGACAGAGCCGTGGCAAACATAAGCTGGTTGCAAACTTTTCCTCTGGCAGTGGTCAAGCACGGCTTCGCGAACTCATCAGATCATGTGCCCGTTATCTTGTATACAGAGGATGATAAGCAAAATCAGCCGCCTCAAAGTGTCAAGATCTGAACCAATGTGGCTCTCCGGCATACTGATAGCGCTAAAACATATGCATTTTAGGTGACCTCTATGCTTATTGTTTCGATCATTTTATTACGATTTCACTTGCTATTTGATACTTTGTGGTTCATTTTAGGAAAATTACAGAGTTTAAGCTGAGAACACAAGTGAGTAGCATTTTGGAGCAAAACCGAGCAATTTCGGAGCAAAATATGGTGTTTCGGGGCCAAACCGAGTAATATTGACCTTTGCACCTTGTTTTGGACGCCCAGGGCTCATACGGTGTCCGAATTGGTTGATTCAAAGCTTGTTGGAAAGCTAATTCAAAGGACTACAACTTTGTAGTTTACACCAAGAGCAAATTCGGATGGTAAGAGGCTCTGAGGATCCAAACCGGCCGGTTGAAAATCCTTCACGAATTGAACCGCCCGGTTCAAATGCTCAGAAAGTCCAAGCAAGCTTTCCCCTGATCGAACCGGCCGGTTGAAAATCCTTCACGAATTGAACCGCCCGGTTGAGTCGTCAAGGCAGGATTTTTACTGTTTTGCTATAAATAGAAACTTAGGGTTTCTGAAAAGGGGGGAGACTTTTGGGCGATTTTGGGAGGCTTTGAGCAGAGATTTTGGAGTCATCAACAACAAGAAGATTGAATCATCTAGTGCTATTGAATCTCCATATTGGTTTTGAAATTCTAAACTCTACTTTCTACATGGTTGTTTGCACTTCTATTGTGGATTTTGTTTGTAAACTCACTATGAGTGAGTAGTGACCTTGATTGGGGATTATGGATCCCCTAGACATGTTTGTGATGATGTAAATACCATTGATGCTAATGTTGAATGAGTTTGCACATGAATCTTCTTCATTTGAACTAAATGTTTAGAGTTGCCCATAAGGTGTTTGTGAAATGTCCTCAATGGGAACTTAGCTTGATCTCATGTTTGATGTAGCTCACGTTGATCAATATGACTTCAATGAAATGAATGAAGAAGCATTAGGGTCTTTGTGTTACATGGCGACACCTAAATTCTAATGAGAATGGCTTGAACTTAACAAGAATGTGTTTATCTAGTCAATAGAGCGCGAGTGTGAGACTAGACATGCATGCTCTATAGGGCCAATAGAGCGCGAGTGTGAGGTCCTATGCGAGATGTAACCTCTTCATTCTAAGTTGTAGCGCGAGTTGAACTTGGCTTGAATGTTGCATGGCTAAATTCTACTCATGTGCATGTAAATTCATCATTGGCATCCAATATCATCGTCACAATAATTGTCTAAGTAGGGAAGTAATCCCTAGTCATCTTTTAATCGATTGTTTACTTGTTTCATTGTTTAAAATCTTCCTTTTGGATAGTAAATCATTGCTATCAACCTCTTTCGAGGAACAAACCCCCCCCCCCCAAACCATAAACATTCTAGATTTAATCTTTAGCACTATTAGTTTAATCACCTATCTTTTGGGTACGACCTTGGGTTCACCCGAGTCAATATAAATTGTTTTGATTAATCGTGACTAGCAATAGTATTTGAATTCTATTCGAATATTGACGCTAAATTACAACCGATCAAATGGCGCCGTTGCCGGGGATAGGTTAATTAACTAGGTGCTAATAGATTGTTTAGTTTGTCTATTCTTGTAAATATTTTTCTTTCTCTTATACTTGTATATTCTTCTTTTTCTCTCATATCCCTTACTAACTTCGTTAATCTTGTTTTGCGAGGATGGTTCACTATAACCAACAAGTCATTCACGATGAAGATTATTATGAAGAGGATTTTTCCAATTATGCGATAAAAGATCAAGTTAGTGATTTGGAAAAGATAGTGGATAGCATGATGAGTAGGGTTAATGCTTTGGTTGACAAAGGGAAGTATGAAGACAATGAAGGTTATTATGAAGAGGGTCAACCAAATGCCCATTGTGAAGACTATTGGATGAACAACCACAACCAACAAGTCTATTCTAACGAGGAATATTATCAAGAGGAGGAGCAACCATATTGGAATTACCAAGAGCATGACTATCAAACTAATCGTTATAATTTGGATGGGGATGACCAAGAAGAGGAGCAACCAAACGGCTATTGGGAAAACTCTTGGAATCCATCACATACCTACACTCAAAATTGGAATGATAGTCAATGTTTTGAAATTGAAGACTCCTACCCTCCATACCCTCAACCTCCTCAACCTTCAAGTGAGCCCTCCAATATAGAAGCCATGCTTGCCACATTTCTAGCATACCAAAAGGAGATGGATGCTCGCATGGATAAGCTTCAAGCTAAGATGGCACAACACGCAATTGACATTAAGAACTTGGGTGAGGAAGAGGATGTCTTCGAAGAAGAAGGAGTCCTTGAATCTAATGCCTTAAGAGAAGAATGGGATCAAGAAAGGGAAGATGAATTTTGGAGAGTCGGCACCGTAACTATTTACAACCAAAGGGATGGTGAATCTTGTAACGAAGACGAGATGGAATGCAAGAGTGAAGCATCCTTCACTACTAGCATATCTCAAGATCAATTGGACGAATACACACAAGAGCTCACCATTCCATCAATGCCTTGGCTCTCCGACGAGGAATTCTTCAAGGATGATGCCTCTTGCATAGAGGAAATGACTTTTATTGATGAAGAAGAACTCACTCCTTCCGCTATAGAAGAGCCGAAATATGAATCCCAAATTCTTGTTGATGATGGATTAAAGGAAGAGGATATTGAGCCACAAGAACTACAAGGGTATAGAGACTTTGTTGAGGTTTTCAAGGACGAGACTAAAGAGCCACCTCGCGCGCAAGGAAATGAAAGTTTAATGAGGGAGATTGAGAATTGGGCACCCAAGGACATCATAAAAAATTTAAAGGAGGGTATGCCCACCATTCTCGAGACAAGTTATGAAGACCCCTTCTTCACTACTTCGTCTCGAGACAAGTTTTGGAACTTCTTGCTATATTTTCCAAGATTATTCGGAAAAAGCTCCCATGGCCCCTTAATTTTTAAGGGATTTTCATACTTGAAGGGGTCATGCTCCCAAAGGAAAGTCCATTGTAGGCTTGATGGGAGGAAATTCAAATGGGATTTGAAGGTGGTTTGACACGATCAAGTGCAAGGTCCCGCTTGAGGAGGGATCTTAGCAAAAGACTCCTCAAGCGTGCTTCCTATCTCTTAAGAGGAGAATTGGCTCCATCTTAGCCAAGACGTTAAACTAGGCTTGTGAGTGTTTTCTCTCCCGATCTTTAAGAATATCTATTTTGATTGGATTTCTATTTGATTCGTGCAAAAATTTGGATATGAACTATGCATTGCCTATATTTGATAACTTCTTAACATGTGCTTAGTTAACTAGATGTCTTGATAGGGCATAAGTGCGGGGTGTTGAAATTTTGTGCATGAGTGGTTATGTACGATTTGAGATTGGTTTAGAAATTTTTGTCCGTAACTCCATGCGTTCGCATGACCTTCTAATGCGGTCTTGTGATAAAATTCTGAGTTGACTTGCATGATGTTGATAAATTTACGATGATGATTTCCCCTACCTTGTATGCTTAACACTCTCATTTTTAGTTTCGTGTCTTATTGAAGAAAAAGGGGAATCATTACTCGAATCTTTTGCGCAAGATCATTCATCCAAGAACTAGACGCGCATAACAACATCTCTCACTTTGAAATGGCTACCTCCAAACGAGAGAAGTTTTTCTTAACTCTCTTTTTGCTTTTCATTCTATTCATTGTTTTGGGACTAAGCAATTGCTAAGTGTGGGGTGGCCTATGTTTTGACGTGTTTTGACTACATGAGATGTTTGTGTTTGCTTGACGCGCTTTCATGTGTGGAATCCAATCAACTTGTATGATTAAGGGAAAACACTTACACTACCGCACAATTCATCCAGAAATTTCAAATTATTAATGGAAACAAAAAGTCTAGGCAAGGACACATTTTCGAAAAATCTCATTCCTAATTCAACTAGTCGTGCATGATTTCACTTGATTGATCCTTTAGATGACTAATGGATTGGATTGTTGACTTTCATTCTTGAGGATCAAAGCATCTACTAGCACTTCTTTATCATTTATTCTAAGCTTTTTCTTGTTGAGACTAAAGAGTTGATCTTTGAAAGTATAAAATCGAAAATTAATTTCAAAACCCTTGCATGCCATGATTGCCTTTAGGCGACCTTAGTGACCTTGCTTACCTTGTAGATTTGTCTCGTTGGTTTGTCATGCTCCATCTTTAACACTTAGCCCTTTGTCAAGTTCTAAGTGTGGGGTCAAAAGAGGGCGAAAAATAGGCCCCAACAAAAAAATTTTATTACTCTATTCTTATGGTCGAAAGAGGGCAAAGCCCCGACTAAAAACTTTCTCGAAGTACAAGAAAAGTTTTGATCAAAATATACAAATGCCGGGGGTTAGGGAGGTAAGTCCCCCCTCGAAAGCATTTGTAGGCCAAAGGCCATTTGAAGAAAAAATAAGAAAATACGAAGAACTTAGATTTGACAATCGGCTATCCCGCCATTCTCTAGCATGAAAACCAATAAGACCATTGAAGCTTACTAGCAAGAATTCACTAAGGGACGAACCTCGTATTCTTTTATACTTAGGCATGATGTGACTTGCAAGTGTTTGCAAAAACCTTATTGTTGGAACTCCTCTTCTCTTATGACTAAGTGACCTTTGCATCCTAGGCTTGAGAATGAGTTCAAAGCTCACAAGCCAATGGACTAGCCTCCTTGCTAGCATTGGTGAGTGATCCAACAAGATTTCTTTGCAACGATTAGATTGTCTTCTTGAAGTCACTAATATAGAAAACGACTAGAATCCTTGATTAAAGATTTTCTAGTCTTTGCTTTGATTTGCTTGAATGTCCTAATTCATGAATCTCCATAAGGATTCGAAAAGGTCTCATGTAGTGATTGAAATGCACATATCTAGTTGAATACAAAAATGAACTTCATGAAAAACGCCTTGCCTAGTACTTTGAAAATTGTGAGTTTAAAATGCCTAATTGGATGATTGTTCTCTTTGTGGGATTTGTGAGTATTCCCGTGTCTGAAAACTCTCAGGAGACTACAACTCCTCCACTAGAGTAGCCTAGGGGTTTAAAGGCTTGGTGCATTCGCTAAATGCACTCGTGTTGCCTACGAAAGTGGTTAGTTAGAAGTAGAATTTGTTCCTTAGTGTTTTTAGTTAGTTTTCGTGACCATATGGAGTTTTCTTTGAACCGATCCTGAGTGAGTAAAATGAATTATCGTTGTTGATCTCTATGATTAGTTTGCTCGGGACGATCAAACGTTAAGTGTGGGGTGATTTGATAGCGCTAAAACATATGCATTTTAGGCAACCTCTATGCTTATTGTTTCGATCATTTTATTACGATTTCACTTGCTATTTGATACTTTGTGGTTCATTTTAGGCAAAGTAAAGAGTTTAAGCTGAGAACACAAGTGAGTAGCATTTTGGAGCAAAACCGAGCAATTTCGGAGCAAAATATGGTGTTTCGGGGCCAAACCGAGCAATATTGACCTTTGCACCTTGTTTTGGACGCTCAGAGCTCATACGGTGTCCGAATTGGTTGATTCAAAGCTTGTTGGAAAGCTAATTCAAAGGACTACAACTTTGTAGTTTACACCAAGAGCAAATTCGGATGGTAAGAGGCTCTGAGGATCCAAACCGGCCGGTTGAAATCCTTCACGAATTGAACCGCCCGGTTCAAATGCTCAGAAAGTCCAAGCAAGCTTTCCCCTGATCGAACCGGCCGGTTGAAAATCCTTCATGAATTGAACCGCCCGGTTGAGTCGTCAAGGCAGGATTTTTACTGTTTTGCTATAAATAGAAACTTAGGGTTTCTGAAAAGGGGGGAGACTTTTGGGCGATTTTGGGAGGCTTTAAGCAGAGATTTTGGAGTCATCAACAACAAGAAGATTGAATCATCTAGTGCTATTGAATCTCCATATTGGTTTTGAAATTCTAAACTCTACTTTCTACATGGTTGTTTGCACTTCTATTGTGGATTTTGTTTGTAAACTCACTATGAGTCAGTAGCGACCTTGATTGGGGATTATGGATCCCCTAGACATGTTTGTGATGATGTAAATACCATTGATGCTAATGTTGAATGAGTTTGCACATGAATCTTCTTCATTTGAACTAAATGTTTAGAGTTGCCCATAAGGTGTTTGTGAAATGTCCTCAATGGGAACTTAGCTTGATCTCATGTTTGATGTAGCTCACGTTGATCAATATGACTTCAATGAAATGAATGAAGAAGCATTAGGGTCTTTGTGTTACATGGCGACACCTAAATTCTAATGAGAATGACTTGAACTTAACAAGAATGTGTTTATCTAGTCAATAGAGCGCGAGTGTGAGACTAGACATGCATGTTCTATAGGGCCAATAGAGCGCGAGTGTGAGGTCCTATGCGAGATGCAACCTCTTCATTCTAAGTTGTAGCGCGAGTTGAACTTGGCTTGAATGTTGCATGGCTAAATTCTACTCATGTGCATGTAAATTCATCATTGACATCCAATATCATCGTCACAATAATTGTCTAAGTGGGGAAGTAATCCCTAGTCATCTTTTAATCGATTGTTTACTTGTTTCATTGTTTAAAATCTCCCTTTTGGATAGTAAATCATTGCTATCAACCTCTTTCGAGGAACAACCCCCCCCCCCCCCCCCAAACCATAAACATTCTAGATTTAATCTTTAGCACTATTAGTTTAATCACCTATCTTTTGGGTACGACCTTGGGTTCACCCGAGTCAATATAAATTGTTTTGATTAATCGTGACTAGCAATAGTATTTGAATTCTATTCGAATATTGATGCTAAATTACAACCGATCACATACACAATTTAAGAATGAAGTAAGACAAATCTGGAATTCTCATTCAGATGATGGCTCGTTCAAAATGAAGCTGGAACATCTAACTCAATGGAATGCATCAACTTTTGGGAGTGTTAAAAAGAAGATCAAGGAACTTAAGGAAGGTATTCAGCAAGTGGGGAATAGCCCTAGAACAGATGAGTCTGTGATCGAAGAAGCAAGATTATCAGAAGAGCTGGACGAGTGGTTGGAGAGGGAAGAAATATGGTGGAGGCAGAGATCTAGAGCAGAATGGCTCAAAAATGGAGATAGAAATACGTCATATTTTCATGAGAGAGCCTCGCAAAGGAAGAGGAGGAACCACATATCCAGTCTGAAAAATCATGAAAGGGAGCAATGTAGCTCTGAACAGGAGGTTGCTTCTATTATTATAAATTATTTTTCTAATATTTTTCATTCCCAGGTGCATCCCAGAGGAGAAATATGGAATCAGGAGTTTAATATGTTGCCTAAGCTGGTTACTGATGAAATGAATGCATTGCTAACAGCTCCCTTTTCAGAAGGAGAAGTCAAGAGGGCATTGTTCCAGATGCATCCCACTAAGGCCCCAGGTTTGGACGGTTTTTCTGCGTTATTTTTTCAGAGTAATTGGAATACAATAGGCAGTGATGTTGTGAAGGAGCTGCTTAAGTGTTTGAATAGTGGAAGTTTGGATGTTGCTTTAAACGAAACTCTGATAGTATTGATACCCAAGGTGATGGGAATAAATAATATGGGCCTTGGGCTGCTGAATTGGGCCATACTCATAATGTTTAGAGTGTTAGTATACGAATGAAATATGTAACAAATGAATTAATCAATCAATGAATGAACAACTTCCTAAACCATAACTCTTCTCTTCTCATCTCATCTTCTTCTACTCTTCTCCCATTTCTTCTCAACCTATCTTCCTGGTTCGCATCAATTGGTGCCTCTTCATTGAGAGAATCAGTAGATATGCCTACGAGCTTCGACTCTGTCTCTATTGCAATTGCAAGGCTTAACGCCAGAGTTGAGGCGATGGGAACCAGGATCGCAGCCATGGAGGAAAAGCAATCGTCTGATATGCTGCAAGTATTTTCGGCGATCGAGAAGTTGGCTAGATTGATTGATAACCTAAAATCTTCTGTCAAAAAATCCCCGAATCCTCACGACCAACCCATCCGATAAAACCTAACCCCGCTTGTGCCTACGTCAACCGAAAATGAGGAAGTGATTTCGGCCGAGTTTGGATCGAATCATCAACGGGTCAGCCTGGAAACAGTCGGTAAGTCACAGGGTGTGATGAAATCTGAAATCATATTTCGTGATTTAAATGGTCTTGAGCATTCATGCCCTCTAGCTGTTTGTGAAAATGACCTAGTGGAGTTCACTTCTGATTTTGTCACCAAAATGGCTTTTGTTGGAAGTTGGTGTCCTACTCATCCATTTAAGATTGTTACTAGATGTATGAAACCACCTCCAAAACCACCAGATGTTATAAAGTTGGATGAAACACTCGAGTTGAAGCTATCATTTTGTGCCTCATATCTGTTTTTGAATTTGTGCTCACCAAGTGTTTGTAAAAGTGCTTTAATGGTCTGGCCCTCACATTCAAGCATTCAAATGGATTCAGTTGGCGGTTTCAATTGCATATCTCATCCAAAGATAGAGACAACTTTTGTGAAACCACCAGCTAAACCCCCTGATGATTTATTCATTTGTGCTCCACTGGATGTGAAAGTTTGGATAGAGATTGCGACTAGTTATACAAATGTGCATCTAACATTTTGTGATATGATAATTGAATGTTTGAGCTTCATCATGTGTGGGTTTGATCTAAAGAATAGCGGAGGTGGAAGTGGACTTGAGGAAAAGAATGAGCCAGTGTGTCTAAATATGGTGCTTTACAAAGGAAATGAAAAGGAGTTTGCTGTTAAGGAAATCTTTTTGATGATTCTTATGAAGATGAAGGTAATTGCAAAACCTCCTGACCAGAATTTTTGCGTACAAGCTGCTCGACAGAATGGCTCTAAGGTGATGATTCTCTATTTACCACCTGCAAAACCTCCTGACGATGGATGCAGCAAAGGTTTTGATTGTATTAAGTTTGATAGTTCTGCTATCTTAGATATTAAGTCACTGAGCTGGGCATTTATTGTTGGTGTTCTGGTGCATTATGATGGTCTTTTCGTAAGATTGAAGCTGATGGGTAAACTTGAAAACATCACAATATTCTTGAAGAAAAGGCAGGATGACGCAGAAGGCCTTCTTAAATTCAAGACTGGCAATAATCTCAATATTCTGAGGAAAGTTGGTTGTGATGGAAATATGATGTATGAATTGTTGTCGGCTGATCATGTGGCTTGTTTAAGAAACCTGGACGCTGAGTACTCCTCAACCTTTCTTGTCAAATCAACAGTGGGCTGCACTGCAGCAGTGGTTAATGAAGAACATGGTGATGCATTTGAATTGTTGACTAATACTGTTGAAGATTCAAAGGATGATGACATTTCAGATATAAATCATGACACGACCTTGGATGAATCTTGGGTAGCCGGTGTGACTGTCACAAAGGTAACATCTAATATTTTTCTGGCCGATTTCTCATCAGGCTTAGTGTTGAACCATGCTGAAATTAGAGAATGGAGGTTTGAAACTCAGTTATACATGTTGAAGGGTACTTTAAGGTCGTTACTTCCAATTGTTGGTGAAAATGTCAAAATGAGTTTACTGCTTCTTCTAGTTGGAGTTACAAATTTGATTAAAAGTGGGTGTTCAGTATTTATGAAGCCACCTGCACAACCACCAGATAAATATTTGAATATCTTACATGGGTTGGAGTCATTTGTGAATTTCAAGTTGATGTGTGTTCAATACAAGCATGATATCTTATATGATCTTCATGGAGGGTGTATTATGATGACAGTATCCATTCGAGGAATGAAGTTTGGCAAAATAAGTGCTCCATATGTTTATGAAAGGAAGCTTGTTTACATCATTGCTTACTGCAATTTATTTGTTAGAGACATTGTGCCCTTTTCCTGGACTTCCAAATTGAGCTTTGAGTTGGGGTTAGAGCAGACACTGAATTTCTTACATAAAGTTGTGAAACATGTGATAGCGGGTGGGTCAAAACTGGGGTTTGCAAAGGCATGTGATGCTTTTGTAGAGTTGGAAAATATTTGTGGCTACCTAGCAGCAGCTATGTCGGCTGCCAAAGGACAATCCGTAAGCATCCTCACATTAGTGGAACAGAATTGGGAGCTACTTGTACTGCCTTTTGTGATGAGCTTGTTGATTCGGTTGATCAAGTAAGTTCTGATTTGGCCGAAACGAACTCAGACCTAGAGCTGAATGACTTGCTTCAGAGTGTTGAACCACATGTATGCTGAATGCGTCATGCAGAGCTTTATAGTTCTTCAGTTTTGAATATTGAGTCATTCAATAAGGGTTTCGGTGATGAAAATTCAAAGGAGTCATCAATTCTTGAAGTTATGTCAATTGTTTTTGACAGTCATCCTGGACTAAGGCATGAAAAGCTTTCCCATGAAGTATTTCAGTGGGGTATATGTGAATTCGAAAAATTATCCGATACAACATCTTTACAGTGCGAAGACCTAGAGCATGTTTTTTCTAGTGGTCATGGAATTATGGTCCAAGAGTTTTATCCCATAGTAAAGGCTTTGGCGGACAATACTGATGTGCAGTTAAACCACATGGTGACACAAATATACCATGGATTATATAAGGTGATGGTGACGGTTGGAGATGGAAGGAGCTTTGTTCTAAACACTGTCATCACTATTGTGTCAATTGGCGTTCTTGAAGCTAATTTGATTGAGATGGAGCGTGAACTGTTAGAACTGCCACAACAGGCCATTATATGGTCAAGGATTGAGACTCACATGCCTTACATTAAACATCATTCAAAGCGTGTTTTCTTACTGTGCTTATATTTCGTGGATGGAAATGCCTCCAGAAAAGGGACTAAACCTTGGATCAAAGCTCTCAATCACTTTCTGAGTGTTAAAAAGAGGATATGGATTGTTTTTTGTTATGTCACGGAGAAGGAACAAGTAAGTATTGCGATGGAAATCTATTACAGGGGGTCAATTGTTTCAACTTATGACATGGGTCCCAAATTGCTTATCACAGCTGGTTTAACTATAGAGGATGATGATACAATGAAATATGTGGGAGGATGTAATCCAGCTAGACAGACATATCACAAATTTGATAAAGTTGGGGTCACAGTACTAAGAACTCAGAGCACTACAAAGCCAAAAGTAAGAGATGGAGTTGATCTTTTGTTGTCGGGGGTGGTAGCAACAGACCAATCACTGACGTTTTACATTACTGACATCCTTACACAAGTGGTTCCTACAACATTAATTCAAGTCTCGGAAGCTAATCTACCCATTTTCATGATTAAGTTGGCTGTTATACAAATGGAAAGCATCACAGAAGCAAACATTAGCGCATCTAGCCACCTCAAGAATCAAGGTGCATGGGCAAGAGTCTATGGGGACTATAAGCAGGCTGATATCCATACAAAAGTACACTTGCTGTTATACAAGCTTCAGAGAATCAAAGCAATAATTCTGCTAGCTATACACGTTAAGCGTGCAGGCGACATCAATCTGTTTTTACTGTTTTCAGTGCCAAGACCACCAGAAGATGACCACCTTGAGGACAAGGTCATTTTGAAGAAGGGAGGAATGATGGGAATAAATAATATGGGTCTTGGGCTGCTGAATTGGGCCATACTCATAATGTTTAGAGTGTTAGTATACGAATGAAATATGTAACAAATGAATTAATCAATCAATGAATGAACAACTTCCTAAACCCTAACTCTTCTCTTCTCATCTCATCTTCTTCTACTCTTCTCCCATTTCTTCTCAACCTATCTTCCTGGTTCGCATCACAAGGTTAAGAAAGTGGAGAGGGTAGAAGAGTTAAGGCCTATCAGCCTATGCATTGTGATAATGAAAATGGTTACAAAAGCGTTGGCTAATAGGTTAAAGGAAATCCTCCCAGCCATCATCTTCCAAAATCAGAGTGCTTTTATAAAAGGGAGGTTGATAACATATAATATTCTGATAGCTCATGAAGTTTCGCATAGCATCAAATGTGAGAGTGGTCAAAAATCTGGCTATGTATCCCTAAAACTCGATATGAGCAAGGCGTACGATAGAATAGAATGGGAGTTTCTGAGGAGAATGATGCTATCGTTGGGTTTTGCCGATGAATGGGTTAAGAGAGTAATGCTATGTGTGGAAACAGTGACTTTTATAAGATTAAGATAAATGACAAGATTTCCGAGACTATAATACCTAGTCGGGGCTAAGGCAAGGTGATCCAATATCACCATATTTATTTATGTTGTGTGCCGAATGGTTTTCTTTTGCCATGAATAAGTACCAAGAGGCGGGACTAATTGAAGGTATTAAAATCTGCAAGAATGCACCTGGGATATCTCATCTTATGTTTGCAGATGATTGTATGCTCTTCTTTAAAGCAAAGAAAGAATCAGTGCGATGGATAAAAGAGATATTGGCAAGATACGAAGCGGTGTCCGGTCAGAAGGTAAACTTTGGAAAATGAGAAGTTGTTTGCAGTAGGAACACTGGATTTTAACAATCTTAAGTGCAAAGGGAACATACTCTACCATTAGCTGGGGTAAGTCTCATCTCATCATTGTTGGTAATTTTAGGGTTTTCGGACTTAGTATAATATTACAATATATTAGGGTAGCATACCCTAATGATATGAAAGGTTTGGAACTTCCGTTGAGTGAGTTTTGTGTATAAAACTCAGTGCGGATCGCGTTTTATCTTGACATTATGTGGGGCGCGTTTTGACTGGACATTACGACAATGTCTTAACAAAACGCGGCTGATAATGTAAAGGGAAAACGCTCCTGGAATTGACCGTGTTTTCAGTAAACATTAAGGGGCGCGTTTTCCTTAAGCATTAGCGTAATGCTGAAGGAAAAAGCGCTCGCTAATGCTGAAGGAAAACGCGGCGACGTTTGACAGACACAGCTGTTCTGTTCAGACACACCTGCTCTTTGTCCCTTTTGATCTCCTATATATTGGAGGTCATGGACAGTATGAGGGCACGAAAAAAACCAATTACTCTCATAGAGAATCACTCCTTGATTCTAAACCTTGCTTGATTTCCATAAACACTCAAACTCAAGTTTGATTTCTAATTCTTTAGTCAAGAATAGAAATTGTTCCAATTGATTATCCCCGTTCAAGTTTCGTGCAACCCTCGACTACAATACAGGGTCGAAATATTGAATTCGGAAAGCGACAACGCGATCGATTGTGATATCCAGTTCATACGATTCTTTAGTGAATCCTCATTACAACAAAGAAGAAGCAGTCCAAGTTTTCTGCACTACCATTGCTGATTTGAAGACTCTCTTGCGGCCATATTCAAACACAATCCCCAACAAACGAATTCAATATTTCCTACTCAATGGCGAGCGTGAGAGAAATGCTACATCAATTCCAGAAGTTGGACAAATTTGAAGGAACCGATTTCCGGCGTTGGAGAAGGAAGATGCACTTCCTACTGACGAATCTGAAGGTGGTGTATGTACTGTCCACACCATGCCCTGAAGTTGGAGACAATGCACCTGTGGGAGCTTTTCGTGATAGAAACAAATGGGAAAACGACGACTACATCGCTAGAGGACATATCCTCAATGGTATGTCCGATCCTCTTTTCGATTTATATCAAAACGTTGAGTCTGCAAAAGAGTTATGGGACACTCTTGAAGCCAAGTATATGGCTGAGGACGCATCGAGCATGAAATTTCTTGTTAGTAATTTCAATAACTACAAGATGGTGGACTCTCGTCCTGTAATGGAACAGTTCCATGAGATACAACGTATCTTGGGGCAATTTGCTCAAAGAAATCTGAAGATGGATGAAGCCATCTCGGTGTCAAGTATCATTGACAAATTACCACCGGCATGGAAAGACTTCCGCCGTACCTTGAAGCACAAGAAGGAAGATATTTCTCTTGTGGAACTCGCAAAGGAATTACGAATGGAGGAGGAACTTCGTGTGCGTGAAAAGGACGCGATGGAAGTGGATACAAATTTACCTAAGGTAAATGTATTGGAGACTAGTTCTCAAAAGGTGAACAAGAACAAAGGCAAGAAACGGCCTAATGAGTATACTAGCAAAGGTCCAAACAAGAAGCATCCTACAAAAGGAAACGTGTGTTGGACTTACGGGAAGGCAGGGCACTTCAAGCGAGACTGTCGCGTAGGAAAGGGGAAGAGCGAGAAGGCTCAAAGTAATGCTGTTGGTAATAAAAACCAAGAGCAGAAATCTCAAGGTCAGAAAAATCTGATTTCAAGTTTAGAAACTAAGTTAGATACATATTCTAACATAGATTATGTTTCTAATTTTTCTGAAATTTTTGCTATGCAGAATGATGAGATTTCGTGGTGGGTTGACTCCGGTGCTACGGCACATGTGTGTAGAGACAAAGAGATGTACAAGTCCTTTGCCAATACAAGTGAAGGAAGAGTTCTTCACATGGGAGACGAGTCGACCGCCCCTATCCTAGGAATAGGCCAAGTAGAAATCGAATTTTCTTCGGGAAAGAATATTGTTCTTGTGAATGTGTTGTATGTACCTAATATTAGGAAAAATATTGTATCGGGTACTGTTTTGAATAAACAAGGTTATCGGCAAGTGTATGAAGCCGATAACTATGTGTTATCAAAGGGTGGTGTATTTGTTGGTAAAGGATACCTATGTAATGGAATGTTCAAGCTTAGTATAAATAAAGTTATTTGTTCTGTTTATATGAATTGTGAGCATGATATTACCATTAAAACTACAAATCTGAATGATGATGTCTCTACACTTTGGCATGCACGTTTAGGACATGTTCATTATAAAAGATTGCATGAAATGTCTAAACATGAGTTAATTCCCTCGTTTGATGTAAATATTAATAAGTGTAGAACATGCATGCTTACTAAGATTACTAGACAACCATTTCATAAAATTGAAAGAGAAAGCAATTTACTTGATTTAATACATAGCGACTTGTGTGATTTTCATGCATCACCTTCTCTAGGAAACAAGAAATATGTAGTAACATATATTGATGACTGTTCTAGATTTTGCTATGTCTATTTGTTGAACTCAAAAGATGAAGCTCTTGATAAATTCAAAATTTATAAGAGTGAAGTTGAACTTCAAAAGGGAACTTCTATTAAGAAGTTACGCACCGATAGAGGTGGGGAATATTTTAATCCTAGTTATTTCCAAAGTGTGGGAATCATTCATGAAACCACTGCTCCTTACACACCACAACAAAATGGTGTATCGGAGAGAAAGAATAGAGCATTGAAAGAGATGGTAAATGTCATGCTTTCTTACTCGGGATTAAATGATGGATTTTGGGGAGAAGCCATGTTAACGGCTTGCTATTTATTAAATAGGGTTCCTAATAAAAGGGGCAGGGTTACTCCTTATGAAATTTGGTATAACAAGAAACCAAATTTGAATCATATTCGAGTTTGGGGTTGTAGGGCGGTAGTAAGACTACCTATCCCTAAACATAAAACTTTAGGAGAAAAGGGAGTTGAATGTATATTCATAGGATATGCTCATCACTCCATGGCGTATAGGTTTTATGTCATAGAACCTAATAAGCATGTATCGATTCATACAATCATTGAATCGAGAGATGCCATATTTGATGAAAAGAGATTTTCATCAATTAGCATGCCTAAAGATTTGAATGTTGTGCCTAGTGCAAATCAAGTTTCAAATGACACCCAAATTTCTGAAATTAGAAGGAGTAAGAGAGCAAGAAAAGAAAAATCATTTGGAAATGATTTTCATATCTACCTAGTGGAAGGAACTAGGGATGAAGTTAGGTCGCAATACATGTACTGTCATGTTATTGAAAGTGATCCCAAAACATTTGATGAAGCTATGAAATCTCAAGATGTATCATTTTGGAAAGAGGCCATAAATGATGAAATGGACTCTATAATAGGAAACAACACTTGGATTTTGGTGGATTTACCACCAGGACATAAAGCATTGGGAAATAAGTGGATCTTCAGAAAGAAGATGAAGGTAGATGGTACCATTGATAAATTTAAAGCAAGATTGGTAATCCAAGGCTTTAGACAGAAATATGGTATGGATTACTTTGACACTTATGCACCGGTTGCAAGAATTTCAACTATTAGGTTGTTGATAGCCTTAGCATCTATTCATAAGTTGCTAGTACATCAAATGGATGTAAAGACTGCTTTCCTCAATGGTGATTTAGAGGAAGAGATTTACATGAAACAACCGGAAGGTTTTATAATGTCAGGGCAAGAGCATAAGGTATGCAAGCTTGTTAAGTCACTATACGGACTCAAACAAGCACCTATGCAATGGCATCAAAAGTTTGATGAGGTGGTATTATCCGATGGATTCATATTGAATCAATCAGATAAATGTGTATATAGCAAATTTGACAACTCAGGGAATGGAGTTATCATTTGTCTATATGTAGATGACATGTTGATTTTTGGCACCAATTTAAAGTGCATAAATCAAACCAAAGAATTTCTGTCATCTAAGTTTTCCATGAAGGACATGGGAGAGGCGGAAGTTATCCTTGGGATAAGAATAAAGAAAGTTGAAGGAGGTCTTGCCTTAACACAATCTCATTACATTGAGAATGTGTTAAAGAAATTTAATTATATGGACTGTCATCCGTTGACTACTCCTTATAATTCCTCTACTCACTTGTATCCTAATAAGGGGAAGCCTCAGTCCCAATTGGAGTATGCTAAAGTCATAGGCAGTTTGATGTATGCCATGACTTGTACAAGACCAGATATCGCATTTGCGGTAGGGAAGCTTAGTCGATATACTAGTAACCCTAGTATGCAACATTGGCAGGCAATTCATAGGGTCCTTAGGTATCTTAAGGGGACTATAAACCTCGGTCTTGTATATTCGGATTTTCCTTCGGTCATAGAAGGATATTCAGATGCAAGTTGGATCTCGAATGAGGAGGATCATTCCTCCACAAGTGGATGGGTATTTCTACTTGGGGGAGGTGCCATCTCATGGGCTTCCAAGAAGCAAACATGCATCTCAAGTTCCACTATGGAATCTGAATTTGTTGCTTTAGCCGCCGCTTCAAAGGAAGCTGAATGGCTAAAGAACTTGATACATGAGATTCCATTATGGGAAAAACCGATATCACCCATATCAATTCATTGTGATAGCGCTGCAACATTGGCTAAAGCTTATAGCCATGTATACAATGGGAAGTCTAGACACTTAGGTGTTAGACATAGTGCGGTAAGAGAGCTCATTACGCATGGGGTGATATCAGTGGATTTTGTAAGGTCACAACAAAATTTAGTAGATCACTTGACGAAGGGATTAGCTAGAGATTTGGTATCAAAATCGGTAAAGGGGATGGGACTCAAACCCATATAATCATCTAGTCATGAGACACCCAATTCACATCTAACTAGCGTTAGAGCTGAATTCAATGTGGAAAGCTCATTCCTAGAAGATTGATGAACACAAATATGCATCCCCAAGTATGTGTTCATGACCTACAAGTAATAGGTTGAAGAGGGACTCTTCTTAATAGGTTCTTTGACAAAGTGCTGTTTGTAGGAGCATAATCGGGTGGTGTTACCCTTAAGGAATCTACCTATATGAACGTGAAGTTTCTGGTCGCTTCATGAGATTCGGGTTAAATCTCAATACGTTCACGAAGGGATTAGGACTCAAGGACCATCAAGAGTCAAGTTGAACTTAGAGTTTGTGAAGTAACTCATGTGTGTGTTATCTTGAGGTACCCAAATGGATCGATTGGTTCAAACGTTACGAGCACCATGATTTCCGGGTATTTTGAATGTGTAACTACACTAAGCGAAAATTCAATCGTTGCGACATTTTCGTTTATGCGTGACTTACTTAAAAACAAAGTTTTTATGGAAAACAAAGGAAATCCTAAAATGGGGGAGGATTGTTGGTAATTTTAGGGTTTTCGGACTTAGTATAATATTACAATATATTAGGGTAGCATACCCTAATGATATGAAAGGTTTGGAACTTCCGTTGAGTGAGTTTTGTGTATAAAACTCAGTGCGGATCGCGTTTTATCTTGACATTATGTGGGGCGCGTTTTGACTGGACATTACGACAATGTCTTAACAAAACGCGGCTGATAATGTAAAGGGAAAACGCTCCTGGAATTGACCGCGTTTTCAGTAAACATTAAGGGGCGCGTTTTCCTTAAGCATTAGCGTAATGCTGAAGGAAAAAGCGCTCTCTAATGCTGAAGGAAAACGCGGCGACGTTTGACAGACACAGCTGTTCTGTTCAGACACACCTGCTCTTTGTCCCTTTTGATCTCCTATATATTGGAGGTCATGGACAGTATGAGGGCACGAAAAAAACCAATTACTCTCATAGAGAATCACTCCTTGATTCTAAACCTTGCTTGATTTCCATAAACACTCAAACTCAAGTTTGATTTCTAATTCTTTAGTCAAGAATAGAAATTGTTCCAATTGATTATCCCCGTTCAAGTTTCGTGCAACCCTCGACTACAATACAGGGTCGAAATATTAAATTCGGAAAGCGACAACGCGATCGATTGTGATATCCAGTTCATACGATTCTTTAGTGAATCCTCATTACAACAAAGAAGAAGAAGCAGTCCAAGTTTTCTGCACTACCATTGCTGATTTGAAGACTCTCTTGCGGCCATATTCAAACACAATCCCCAACAATCATACTATTTATTTTACAGTCGTTACTCTTTTAAAGCATTAGGGTATCACTATTCACACAGCATTTACGGTTGAAGCGTTTGTTGCGCCCTTTGGCAAATAAAGAAATTTATCACTTAGATTTTGTTAAAAAGTACCCGGAACTTACTTTTCATCCATGTGACTGATGATTTACAGTGCCCAACAACTATTGTGCCATTCTTCGGGGATCAGTTTTTTTGGGGTGACAGAGTACATCAAAAGGGACTCGGGCCAGAACCAATACCAATATCCCAACTCACAGTCGAGAACCTTTCAAATGCAATCAGATTCATGCTTCAGCCAGAGGTAAAAAACATCATCCCCACTTTTCTTGTCATAAAATTCGGATGTAACACAATTATAGCGAGTATAAAGGAAATACTCGTCCACATAATAAAAAAAGTATATCTATCTATCATGTTTTGCTTGCTTTTCTTCGACTCAGGTAAAACTTGAAGCAATGAAACTAGCGAAACTAATAGAGAATGAAGATGGCGTGGCAGCTGCAGTGAAAGCATTTCATCGGCATTTACCTCCAGAGTTGCCGATTAGAACAACTGCATCTGAAGATGGAGATCAACTTCCACCCAACCCTATAGAATGGTTATTCTTTAAAGTCGGGAAATTATGTAGCAGCTTATGCGGCAATAGTTAGTTAACTCATTGTTACCAGATTACAGCGGATCATAGAAATCTTTTTCAGATGCGGTCTACTTCATTTCTTCAGTCATTTTGACTAGGGTGGTGTGGGATTTGTAACAAATAAAATGTTCACTGATGTTACTATTGGATCGGGTATGGATTGATACTATTGTGAAGGTTTGGTGGATTTGATACAAAGGTAAAAAAACATAAAAATATTTATCTACAAAAATTGCAAGTGTAACACTTATGTTTTTTTACCTAAATATCAGAGTGTTGCACCAGCTCAACTTCATTTTTTTTTTATCAGAGTGTAACACTTAGGTTTGGGGAGCATGTGTATGCAGGTGGAAAGATTAATTATCTTCAATTACAATATAGAGAGATGCCATTACACATGTCTAGACGTTGGGAGGATCAGTTGCTAGTTCAATGGGGCGAGCACCCACCAGACGCGCAAACTTGGAAAATCATAGCAAGTATTCCGACATTCGACCTTGAGGACAAGGTCGCTTTCGAGAGGGTGAGTAATGTGACAGTCATAAGACGCGCAACCGGGACCACTCGACCAACAGCTGGCAGCAGACACGCACCTGAGGGAACCACCAAGCTCGCAGATGGCGCCACAGACGAAATCAGGCGCAGCAAGGTTGCAGACGGCGCCACAGATGGAATCAGGCGCAGCACAAGGACTGCAGTGCGGTCGAGGCAATACCCGCAGGAGGCGTACGAGCTATGACAATGCAGCGCACGAAATCACACCGTTGGGGAACGATGAACACATATAAATAACCTGTTGTATTCAGTTTGGAAAGAAATCAATGATCAAACAAACAATTTATCCCTCTCCTCTATCTTCTGTTCTCCCCAAACTCGCTTCACTAGCCTTAACCGGCAACACAACCCCTTACAGAAAGCATTTCACCGACATTTACCTCCAGAGTTGCCGATTAGAACAACTGCATCAGAAGATGGAGATCAACTTCCACCCAACCCTATACAATGGTTTTTCTTAAAAGTCGGGAAATTATGTAGCAGCTTATGCGGCAATAGTTAGTTAGCTTATTGTTACCAGATTACAGCGGATTTGTAACAAATAAAATGTTCACTGATGTTACTATTGGATCGGGTATGGATATGAATTTGAACATCGATACTATTGTGAAGGTTTGGTTGATTTGATACAAAGGTAAAAAAACATAAAAATATTTTATCTACAAAAATTGAAAGTGTAACACTTGTTTTTTTACCTAAATATCAGAGTGTTGCACCAGCTCAACTTCATTTTTTTTACTTTTTTGAAGTCTTTATGTCGTTGGTAAAATAGGAGATTTATGAATAGAGACTGATTGATCTACCAGGAAACCGAACCCTCTTATCTTGTTCCACAAACATTTAATTCAATGGCCTGAGCATAAAGTATCTGTTCTAACAATCAGTGAGCCAAGTTGTTACAATATGAGAAATGCAGAACAAAAAGAAGCCAACTACCAATTACAAGCACACAAACTCTAGCAGGACTGCTATCTAGAACCAAATTTACCAACAATGATTTCATAGACAATATTGCATCAAGAGGCACTCTCCTTACCCTTGTCGTCACAGTCACAGTCACAGCTGATGGTTCATGTCATGTGGGTTGCTGGCGCTTATGAAGAGAAGCTTTATATACAAGTGGTTGTAGCACTTTGTCCTGGTGCGTTGTTGAATCGAATGACTGCTAAGAATATTTATAGTGAGCATGCGGTAGCTGCAATATATGGAGTTATTATGATTACGCTACATTTTTATCGCCATCGGGTAGTGAGGCATACTGACATAGAAATGGAGAATTACTTGGTTTCTACCATGGTTGAGGACATCCTTCTAGAGGCTACTGATTTCGGAGAACCACTTTTTATTGAAGATGTGTTAATAGTAGATGGCTGTGTGGGCTATTTTAAGGTTGACTCAACAAAGGTTGATCAGCCAATGAACAAGGTATGGCCTGCAACAGTTGGATTTAAGGGGTTCGCAAAATTCTCATTCTACAAGGACTCAACCAAGCCACATAATATCATTATTATTGAGGAAACGACTGAGGGCACAAGTTCATCAACTTTCAGCTTCAGCTTACAGTTCATCAACGTTTATCAACTCATCACTACACCATTTTGCCTCTTTGGCGACTGATTTTGCCGCTGTCGCGTAAGGATAAGTCGCCCAAGCAAACTTAAGCGACACAGTTACATAGTCAGTCGCCTAATCAAACTTAGGCGACACAACCTTATGTAACAAACCAAAGTGTGTCGCTTAAGTTTTCATAAGCAACTGACTCTTATACGACAAACCAAAGTGTGTTGCTTAAGCTGTCGTAGGCGACTCACACTTATGTGACAAACCAAAATGTGTCACTTAAGATGTCACAAGCAACATCATTTTTTATCATTGACTTGTGTTAATTTTTGTACAATCAAAATTTGTGTTTTTATTTCCCCTTCACTTACACTCTAGTTTTAATATTGACTTGTGTTAATTTGTGTATGCGTGTGATGGTTGTGTTTTGGTTGTTTAAAAATATTGTGTTGATTTTGTTTTGAAATATTTAGTTATTTTGAGTGTACATGAGATTGAAGTCGTAGGTAGTAAAAATCCGGAGGATTAATCTATTAGATCGTGACAAGTTTGATTTCATGAGGCTCATGGTGTGGTATGTTCCCATAAAACCAAGATCAAAGCATCTCAAGAAGCGCATTTGCGTACAGTTGGCGTTCTTGAAGAGGCTTAGCTGTGAAGAGCGGCGTAAAGTAATGGAGAGAGTCAAAAAGTCGAGGGACTACTCGTTCTTGTTTTATGATAGTTAGTTAGCTGCTTCTATTTTATCGAGGGATTATTTGTTCTTGTTTTCGTCAAGAAGTTGAGATTGTTAATTAAGTGTTTGGTGTATTATTAAGTGTAACGTGTCAAAAGTGTAAGTGTACTGAGACTAAAGATGAAATAGTTGCCAAAAAAAGATGATGAAGATAAAGATTAGAATGAGGATGAAGATTATTAAGTGTATGAACTGTATTTTGATTTGATTACTAATTGGAGAAGAGTATGATTAGTTGTGTTCTAAATTGTTAAGCGTTATTTATACTTATTCGAATAGATGGGGAAGAAATTGTAAGTATTAGTTGAGTGACAAAAATTGTATAAAAAAATTAACATAAAAATGTCTATATATATATATATATATATATAAACGCAATATAAATTGGGCCTCAGCCCAATCCACCAAAAATCGCAGCCACTCATGATCCTCTTCTCAAACCCTAAATGGTGACGCCGCTAGTCACTCCTCATCCCAAACCTCCAGCACCACCTTCACCCACACAATGTGATCTTCACAATCGTCTCCAGCCAAACGCCCGAATTTCCATCCGACCTAACCGACATTTCTCGAACGACTTCGGCGACGGCGCAGAGTGTAACTCAGAAAAGATGGCGACTGAAATTGTGAACGATGTCAGAAATCCATCTGACGATTCTGTTGATGGATCGAAGGATGATGAAGCTGCGGTGGGCTCTCCCGCGGTCAACGACGAAGTGGTGTTGGTCACTGATGTTCGAAAGAAGATGAAGCGAGCTGAGAGATTCGGAATGCCGTTGCAGCTGTCCGAGGTGGAGAAACGTAAACTCGTTCTGAAAGGTAGTACTTGGAGTGTTATACGTTTTTTGATGTGAGCTTTGGTGGTTCTGCCTTTGCTGTTATTTTGTGAGCCTGTAGAAGTTTAATTGTAGCCTGTGTTGTATTAATTTATTATCATTTGCAAACAAAAAAAGCTCCATTTATGGCTCTGTTTGTTAGTGACTTAGGTGAATGTAATTGTGCCTTCTGTTTGGCCTTTTTATTACTAGTGAATGCTTGGTGCCTTTTTCAGAATTGAAGTATAAGCTTTGCGATTGAGCAGCATTTCATGGAGCATTCGTTACAAAGGATTGAAAGTATCAGGTTGTTTTTCAGCTTCTTTGTCATTGTTTTTTGTTTGAAACGGTGCTATTCGTTTATCTTTACATGCTAAGCATTTACTAGTTGTTCTTTACATGCTATTCGTCGTGATCAGTGGAAGTGGTGCGTATCCCATTTCAACGAGCCAGCATAGCAGGTAATTTGTCATGATAATTTCACAGTGGTTGTTCCGTGGCATACATATTGGTTTCTCTTGTAGTTGTATAACTATCTTAGTTTGTAGTTTAAAAACTCTTTTAAATTTGGTGCAGAAGGAAATGGAAAACAAGGTTCTCAATATGTTTGATGAAGGTGGAATCTCCTTAGATGAACCTCTCTCGGAGGAAATTCAACTCGCTATCATTAGTGAATCGGTTGGCGAGAAAAAAGGGATCCGAATTTCTAATGTTGGAAAATCGTTTTGAAGTTCAGTGATCGTTTTGAAGCTCATGCTTGGAACTTAACTTAACTTTTCGTGGGTACACTACATAGATCTTTTCTTAGATAGAAAAATATATGATACTCCTTGTACCCCAAGCATTAAAACTTAGTGTATTTTGATGGTAGTTTGGAAGTTGAAACAGTTTGGTCATTTAAATTATGTATTTGTATTTTGAAAGCAATAAAGGAATTTTAGTTCTCTTATTTAATTTATTAATGTTTTATGTAATTGCTTTTTATGAATTTCTTATGAAATTGGAAAATCGATTTTCTATAACACGTATGTGACATCCGAAGTCAGTTGCTAAAAGTTTCATGTCACTGACCTTAATTTAGTCGCCCAAGTGACTCATTAGAGCGACATACCCAAAAGATTCAGTCGCCTACATACTTGAGCGACAGAGGATATTAGGTTCAGTCGCCTGCATACTTGGGCCACATTTCTTGGGCTACAGACCTTGGGCGACATATCGTTAGTCACATATGTCCTGGGCGACTAAAAATGAACTTAGACGACTCATTTGATTCAGTCGCCTGACACGAAAAATGGTGTAGCATGCTAGCTTGGTATTTGAGATTTTTACAATTTTATGTCCTACTATGGATTGAAGAGAATGTGCATTGGCTTAATGTTTGGGAGCTGTTAGATTTGGCATGGTGTAGTCCAATATGACTTGAGACAGAAACTTATGTGCTTGGTGATCTTGATGATGTGAGACTGGTCTCTCTGAACATGGGCTCCTTAGCTGCGGCAGCTACATATAGAGGACATTTTGAGGACATACTCAGGGCTATGCTGAAGGAAGTTGAAGAGATTGATGACAAAATGATTTTGTTCATATATGAAATCCAATTGATTCTTAGTGCTAGAAGACGCATTGTCATTCCACTGATGGAAAGACATCCTGACCTTGTTTTAGGTGAAGACTTGTTGGACGAAGAGAACGTAAATAACATGAGACTTGAATGGCTGAGACGTCAACACGGACTTGTTACTCAAGAACCTGTCTTGTTAAGCTTGAGAATTCGTGATAATATTGTCTATGAGAAACTACATGAGTTGGAGAGATCACAGAGAGGAAGTAGCCGTGCCAGTTAGGAGTCCCAAATCAAATCGAGTTGACCAAGTTTTTCAGGGGGTTAAAGAAGCCATCGTAGCAAGTAATGGTCAAAACTGTAAGAAGAGGAGGGTCAACTTGGAGGCCTTTGAGGAACAAGAAAAATGGTTAAATTATACTATTGTGGCAGAGATGAAGTCCATCAAATTGGGTGAGAATCTGGAGAAGGAATTACGTGCGGATGGAATTTCTTTTGTTAAAATTGTCCCTATGGGTGGAAGGAAAGTGATAATTCAGTTTGCTTGCGTTGAAGACTTGGAGAGATGCCTTACCGAAGATTTTTCTTCTGTGATGCGGAACTTCTCCATGATGTAGCGTTGGAGAGAGAAGGATTTACCCACTACTAGATCAGTCTGGATCAGCGTTCTTGGGTTACCTTTTAAGGCGTGGACGGAGAGCAACTGTGAGCGGCTAACTGCCCCGCACGGTGTCTTTCTTAAGATGGACGATAGGGATGTGCGGTTTGTAGGGGTGGGAAGAGCACGGATGTTGATCGATACTAGTATGGTGGGGAGAATCAGCGAGATCTTAGACGCGGAAATCTCTGGTAGAGTGTATGAAATCAGATTATGTGAGGATTGCTGCCTGGGAGGGTGCAGGATAGACAGTTCTCAGTCGCTTGAAGAGGGTGGTAATTCTGAAGTCAACTTTGGTGTCAGATGCAGGGAGGACGATCGGTGGGAGTCAGATGGGGATGAGAATCAGTGGGAGGCAGATGCTGTCAAGGCAACCTTTAATGGGCTCGAGTCGCAGGGTGCTTTGGAGACTATCCAAATAGTGCGCCGGTTTCTCCTCCTGGGAAGGAGGTGATATGTGTGTCTTCTCTGGCTCGGTCAGTAGGGAAAGAAAAAGATGTTGGAAAGACAGCCTCAAGCGGGGATTTGCCAGAGAGTAGTTGGGATGCTACGCTGAGTTCTTTCTTGCAGCAAAATGGAAAAGTGAGTGTGGGGAAGGGGTTTAAAGAGCATTTGGGGGTTGGAGTGTGCTTGTCTCTTTCTGGGATTGGCGTGGGTGATGAATCGGCTTTTATCAATCAGGCTGAGGTTGCTGCAGATCCGGGTATCTTCCCAGAGGACCAAACAGATGGCAGAAGAGCAGGTAAAGGTCTCGTTGCAAAGGACAAAGAGGTAGTTGAGTACTCTCAAGAAGATGACATCTCACAGGATGAGGTCTTTAGTAGCCGTGTGGAAAGTTTAGAGGGTGCGTCGAAGAGGATGCTCAGACAAGAGATGAGTGCGGCGAGGGGTTCAGTTGTTAATATCCAGAAATCCTTTAAAGTCATAAAAAGAAAAGAATCAAAGGGAAAGGAAGCCTTCAAGTTTCAAAGAAGGAAGAAGAGGGATGAGTTAGACCGCCTTAAAAATTCCTACTTAGAGGAGTTGGGAAATCAAATAAGTCTAACCAGCTTGTAGAGGAACCGGAAAATTCAAACAAGTCTAACCAACTGTCTGAAGCAGAAAGACATCTAGAAGTGGGAAGTGGTGGGATGGAAGAAGATGAGAGAAATTTTAGTCAAAGGAAGGATGTAGAGGAGAATGGTAAGTATGCATCGGCAGTTCAAATGCGGGAAGAAGGGACTGTTCCAGCTCAGAAGCTTGGCGAGAAGGAATTTGATGAAGAGGATCTTGTTAGAAGAATTAAACAAAGAAAGGAAGTTGTGGAGACGTCCCGTCTTGCTTGGAGATTAGGCATAAAGGGAAGTTTACCTGAGGAAGGAATGATTCAGTTTTTTGATAACCTGTTAGAAGAAAATTATGTGGAGCGGATGAAAGGCAAGTGAAGGTGCGGTTGTTGGCGGATCCGCTTGATTTGGATCGTAAGAGTAGCTTCCGGTAGAGAGTAGAGGCCCCGGGTGGATCTTGCGGTGTTGGTTTTTTGATGCCGGTAGAGAGTTGGTTGGTGTTTCTGTCTTTCCGGTTGGTTGGTGTGTTGTTGTTAGTGTGAGCTCTCCGAGGCTTTTTGGAGCTGTTTTAGTGGCTTGTTTCTAGAGCTCTTAGTGAGTGAGCGAGTTCTTTTCTGTTTTGTTAGTGGTTCGGTCCTTGGGGCCTCGGTGTGTTTTTTTGTGTTCTGGGCTTTTGGTTCGCAGTTCGTTAGTGTTTTTTCGGTGGCTCAAGTCCACTTATGAATCAAAAAAAAACTACATGCTACCTTAAATCAGATTGAAGGAGCATCGTTATGGAGAATTGAGGGTCTTTCAAACCTAGTTGATCCTAAAGTAGAAGATGACCTGATTTTTGGGACTCCTGTGCTACATTTTGTGTTTCTCCCAGCTCAGCAGGACTTAAATTATTCAGGTACAATTAATGGAAATGGTCTTAAAGTTTGTGGTACCTTTACTGTTTTGCTGAGTGATGCGGCTTGGATTATGTATTGAATCATTGTGATCCAACTTATGACACTGGCGCATGGCCAATTGGAAGATGGTTGGAGAAGATGCTTTTGGAAAGGCTACTTCAATATGATACACTAGCGTCCTCCATAGTTCTCGTTGATCTAGCATTTGGAGGAAATGGATTCAGCTACCATGTGGAGAAGAATGGGGAGCATGTGTATGCAGGTGGAAAGATTAATTATCTTCAATTACAATATAGAGAGATGCCATTACACATGTCTAGACGTTGGGAGGATCAGTTGCTAGTTCAATGGGGCGAGCACCCACCAGACGCGCAAACTTGGAAAATCATAGCAAGTATTCCGACATTCGACCTTGAGGACAAGGTCGCTTTCGAGAGAGTGAGTAATGTGACAGTCATAAGACGCGCAACCGGGACCACTCGACCAACAGCTGGCAGCAGACACGCACCTGAGGGAACCACCAAGCTCGCAGATGGCGCCACAGACGAAATCAGGCGCAGCAAGGTTGCAGACGGCGCCACAGATGGAATCAGGCGCAGCACAAGGACTGCAGTGCGGTCGAGGCAATACCCGCAGGAGGCGTACGAGCTATGACAATGCAGCGCACGAAATCACACCGTTGGGGAACGATGAACACATATAAATAACCTATTGTATTCAGTTTGGAAAGAAATCAATGATCAAACAAACAATTTATCCCTCTCCTCTATCTTCTGTTCTCCCCAAACTCGCTTCACTAGCCTTAACCGGCAACACAACCCCTTACAGAAAGCATTTCACCGACATTTACCTCCAGAGTTGCCGATTAGAACAACTGCATCAGAAGATGGAGATCAACTTCCACCCAACCCTATACAATGGTTTTTCTTAAAAGTCGGGAAATTATGTAGCAGCTTATGCGGCAATAGTTAGTTAGCTCATTGTTACCAGATTACAGCGGATTTGTAACAAATAAAATGTTCACTGATGTTACTATTGGATCGGGTATGGATATGAATTTGAACATCGATACTATTGTGAAGGTTTGGTTGATTTGATACAAAGGTAAAAAAACATAAAAATATTTTATCTACAAAAATTGAAAGTGTAACACTTTTGTTTTTTTACCTAAATATCAGAGTGTTGCACCAGCTCAACTTCATTTTTTTTACTTTTTTGAAGTCTTTATGTCGTTGGTAAAATAGGAGATTCATGAATAGAGACTGATTGATCTACCAGGAAACCGAACCCTCTTATCTTGTTCCACAAACATTTAATTCAATGGCCTGAGCATAAAGTATCTGTTCTAACAATCAGTGAGCCAAGTTGTTACAATATGAGAAATGCAGAACAAAAAGAAGCCAACTACCAATTACAAGCACACAAACTCTAGCAGGACTGCTATCTAGAACCAAATTTACCAACAATGATTTCATAGACAATATTGCATCAAGAGGCACTCTCCTTACCCTTGTCGTCACAGTCACAGTCACAGCTGATGGGATGACGCCCCTTCTTTCAAGGCTGGCAGAAAATACTTCAGATGTCATCATAATGTAGAAAATGTAAGATTATCAGTTTGTTTATCGGGTGGTGCGACTTCTGATGTCAGGGGTTGCTGTGAGTGTGTCTGGCTCAATGTCCCAGCTTCCGCTCCTCCTACCCCAACTTGAGTTGCGGGTCTCTGTACGAACTGTCGGTGCCTGATGTTCCATGCTTAAAATAGAGTCTACTTCTGAGGAGTTGAGGCGGGGAGCACTGGCACGACTTCGGATATCTTCATCAATGTCATCAATATTACGCCGTTGAGATATCTTCAGTAGATCGTCACCAATCTCTAAGTCTCCTTCCACCTTTGGACGTCGGTCGGAACCAGTTTCTGCTTCAAATGTTGTATGCGAGATAGGAGGCCTCGCTGCTTCTTCGGGGATAAAAGCACGGAAATTATTCTTTGAAGGTTTAACCTCCATGCAAAATACTTCAAGAAAGTTGTTTAGGCATCCTCGGTTGTAAACATTTGTCCTGCTGTCAGCTTTGTACCAAAAATTCTCATAGGTGGTCTGCAAAAACGAACAATATTCAGCCTTCCAAAATAACCAAATATGAAAAATGGAAAACGTCTACTCTAATGAACGGGAACATGTTGGGACTTGAAAGCTGAGCACAGATATAGCAATTAGATATTTTTTATACTGATTCTTTTAACTGTTTTTAAACTAGAATATAATCAACTGCATTAATGGAATTAGTACACGCGCTTTTTTACAAAACCTGAGCCCATGCTGGGACAAGGTGGTTTTGTTGTGCTAAATGAGCAAATAAGGTTCATAATCCTACTTGAATAATGATTATTTTATTTGTTGAAGGTTAACTAACCTGGTTCCTGCTGATGAGATACAAATGGAAACCAGTAAGCCCACCGACAAACCACAATGCAATGAAACAATAACCCATAATGACCACTGATGCAGGAGACGTACTCTTTCATTGCTCTCCACACTGTGCTTTGATACTCATCCATTAAAACCTTAATGTAGAGTGCAGAGAAGCTGAAAACAAAGATACATAACAATGTCGCTGACAAAACGAACATAAAAAAAATGATGGCTTTTATATGTCTTGTTAGGACAGTTCACCTATGAACCAACTACCATATCAGCTGAGGTATTTGGTTGCATCCTAAATCCTAATCACGAATACAAAACCAGTAGAAGTGTCATCTGAAAACTAACATACCCCAAGAAAACATAGGTACAAAACCATACAGAGTGTCCTGTGAAAAGTACAGATATTCCAAATTTAATGATCAAATTGTGCTGTCAGTACCATTTCTCAATAAACAACTCCAAAGCCAGCTGTACTGCTAGGTGGGCATTAAATTACATCACTCAGTTTTATTTTAACTAAAAAATGACAACAACTCTTATTTATCCTGTGAAATAGCTACGCGTGAGTTCAACTTAACTGTACCAGCTAAAGATGGAACACTCAGTGGTACAGTTAGTTCCACAGACCAATATAATCAGACTGAGGTGTAAAAACAGAAAGAAAGACACAAAGCAATTGGTGACCCAGTTCGGCTCAATGTAGCCTACGTCTGGGGGACTTCTCCCAAGTCCAAAGAACAATTCACTATTACGGTATATAGTACAGATTAACGTCTGAACAGTCTATCAAACTACTGATACACCTATACTACCCTCCAAGTGAATTGTGTGATCTAAGCTTCCCTTAGATCCAGTGACTACCGTCGTGAGCCTCCTCCTGAGGCTGATGCAATGGAACCTACGGCAGTAGATTCTCCTTGTTGAGATGATGGTCTCTACGTGTGAGTCGCAATACACGCACAGGGTAGGGCAGTGTAGCGACAACACCTCTTGAACTTCTGGTAGAATATTTGCGCAGCAACAAAGTATAAGTTCAAGAATAAGGAGCAAGTTTGCTTACCAACTTGCAGCCACAATCCTTCTACAACAGCTTGACTGCTCGTAGACAAGAATGATGTATTCTGCTCTTGATTGATGGCTCTCTTTCTCACACGGTGTATCTCGAAAGTTGCTTGCGTATTTAAAGAAGAACCCTAGTCTTCTTTATATAGTCGCCGTGTGGATCTAAGGGATAAGAAAACCCTAGATTTAATTTCCGAAACTCTAGATAAACTAGGAAAGACTTCCGTTGAGATCTGCATGACTTTATCTTGATAAAATCTGGTTTGATGATGTGGCGCACGCAAAGATATGATAAAGATAAATCAGTTCGGAAAGATCTGGATAGAGCTGATTTTTCGGAACTGTCTGTTTAATCTAGTACAGCTTCTTGCACAGTTCTGGTTTTGCCTAGATGGCACATTTTACTCCAACAATCTCCCCCTTGACATTTGAGGCAAAACACTTCATCTGCATGACAGATGAATTAGATGCTAGTACGGACTTGCCCAAAACGCGATCTTCATTTCATAAGGAACGGGGTTGTAGTTTCACTACTGAAGATCAATTGAAAACGAGCGAGCACAACAGCAAACCAAAAAAAACAAACTACCACACACACATGCAGATTTTCTCCCCCTGTTTAACTCAAGTGGCAAGGGGATAGTGCACCAACTAAGCTTCCTCAGAATCAGAAATAGCCTCCTCTGGTTCTTCAGCAGAAAGAGAACCCAGGTCAGCAAGAAGATCTTGAAGTTGAGAGCGCTGAGACTGCATACGCTTGATTTCACTTCCTAGGAACGAGATTTGGCCCCTGACTTCCTTCACAAACTTCTTGTGGATGGCAACTGGAAGATGGATTGTTGCCGGTAGTTTCAATGACGCCTCACATGGCACATCGACAACTCTGGCGCCTTTGTACATTTTGTGATCCATGGCCAACACTTTGGGGTCACCTGAGAGCACATCAACTGAGGACAGGATGTCAGGGAACTGTTCAAGCACGAGCTGATGAATGAGAGAGGGAAATCCGATTGGAAGTTGGTCTCTTCCTGATAACGAGTGTTTTTCCAAGTGAGCAAAAACCAGCTCTCCCAGATTGATTTTCTTCTTCATTCCAACAGCATACAACAGCTTAGCAAGATCTTTTGTCACCGCTCCACGATTCATAGATGGCATCCAGTTATAGTGTGCAATCTGGTACAGAAACGCATACTTGGTAGATAGTTCCGAGGGTTTGAAATTTGCTCCTTTCCAGTGTACTTTAACCCCTTGAGTAATTTCCCGGGCAATGGAGTTTAAGTCGTCTGTAATACTCTCAGCGCCCCACTGAGGAGCGTCCCAACAGGCATTGATCAGCTCCGGAGTTATGTACACAGCTTTTCCTCTGACTCGCAGTTGACCATAGTGTTCACTCCCCTGTACACCAAACTCTGCAGGCAGGTTCACAATAGCTTCACGCACAAGCTTGTCTGAGAACTTTCCAGCCTTTCGCAGCGACCCAAGCACCTTGCATTCACTGAGCAGGTCAATCAGAATTCCAGGATACTTTTTCACATTGATGACCTTCTCAGGAACCATAGTCCTGTGGAGAATTACTTCCCATTTTTCAGCATGGGCCTGGAATGCGAACCAGGTGCCACTTATCACACACCCTGGAACGGACGATGGTTTCACATCAAATTTAACCTTCTTGGAGTACTTAGGCACTGTTACTGCAGTGGATCTCTTAACACCTTGTTTTCCTTTCAGAGAGACAATAGGGGGGGACTCATCCGAGTGTTTACTTGAATCATCTGTTCCAGATGCTGGCACAGGATCTGGAATAGCCTTATCAGAACTTTCGTCAGACAGAATATCGGCAGTCCCAGCGAATGAAACTGAGCCCTTCCTGGCTTTATCGGACTCCACAGGGCTGTCTTCTCCGTGTTCACTAAGAGATTTAGCAGAACTTTTGGACTCCACAGACTTATCAGCCTCAATCTGGCTTTCCGAAGCATCGGGTTTCCCAGATGTCCCAATGGCGGATAGGACCGCAGGCTGAACTTCAACAGGAATGGGAGCAGAGGCCTGATTCTCAATCTGAGCGGATCCTTCTGTTTCCTTCACACCATCCTGCGTGGTCTGTTCCTTTGCCAGACTGGCCAAAATTTCTGCCCTGATTTTAGACACTAAGTCTTCTACTGAGAAAGTACCGCCTCCAACCACTACTTGGTCCCCAGCATTCTTTTCATCCAATACATTCTTAACTACACTCTTTCCCTTCACAGACACCACATTCCCTTCAAACTCCTTATCAACTACACCTTCTCCAATAACTGGAATAACTGGAACGCTAGAGATTTCAGCAAAGGGTGTAGAAGTCGTACCTTTAGGGTTCACCGTGGAAATCCCTCTTTTAGGAGACGAGACAGGACCAGATCTCTTCTTCTTGAGACGAGATGGGTCAATTGGTCGAGACGACTCCCCCTCAATCGCAGGATGCTTTGAAGGAAGGACTGAGTCTTGAGGCGTCGCCGACGGCACAGTTGTGAAATCGACGGCCTTGGCAGATTCCTTCGTAGGAGGAATCACAGGTACGGTAGGCTTTGGGGTTGCCTTCTTGGACCGAAAAGTCTCACCTTTCACAATAGACGCCTTGGTTAGCGTCTTTGGACGAGACGTAGGCTTGGAGCTTCCTTCTGCAGCGGCGGAGGATTTGCTTTTCCTTGTGTTTACCATCTTTGAACAGGCCAACTATTATCCGAGAGGACAACAACTGTTGTAGAAAACACTTTAGGGTTTTTGGTTGAATGCGGATGGAGTTCAGCCTTTTTGCCTCCTTCTTAAATAGACCTGAAATTTGAACTGAATCAGATTTGAAAATTCAAAGATTAGTTTCAGCAGACGAGCAGTCTTCTCGGTCTTCGGGATAAAGAGACGTTGTAGAAATCCCGAATTATCTTCCTCTTTAATTGTTTCCACGTCAGCACAGTAGATATGAGATACTAAGCTGGCTATCTTTCTAGAAGCTGGTACAGATGGAATTGGCACATTGCTTCCCACTCCCTGGCACGTCAGCAATACTGATAAGCATTCTGCTCAGCTGACAGCCCTTGACGACGAAGTCTACTAGTTTCGTATGACACAAAGGCCAAGTGCAGACCTTAGTGTCTCAAACCTCTCAGCGTCCAATGGCTTGGTCAGAATATCTGCCAGTTGCTTCTTTGTTGGCATGTGGATTAGACTAATGACTTTGTCTTCAACTAGTTCTCTAATGAAATGGTGTCGAATGTCAATGTGCTTTGTCCGCGAATGCTGTACTGGATCCTTGGAGATGCTGATTGCACTCATATTATCACAATACAGCGTCATAGTATTCTGATCCAGTCCCACTTCCTTGAGCATCTGTTTCATCCAGATCATCTGAGCACAGCAGCTCCCCGCAGCCATGTATTCAGCTTCAGTAGAGGATAGTGAGATACTGTTTTGCTTCTTGCTGACCCAGGATACTAGGTTATTGCCTACGAAAAAGCATCCACCCGAGGTGCTCTTTCTGTCTTCGATATTGCCAGCCCAGTCTGCGTCTGAGTAGCCAACAATACATCCACTAGTATCTCTAGTATACCACAAACCATGATCAGAAGTACCACTGACATATTTGATGATTCGTTTTACCTGAAGCAAGTGGCTTTCCTTCGGATCGGCCTGATATCTAGCACAGACTCCCACCGCTTGACAGATATCTGGTCTGGTTGCAGTCAGATACAGCAAGCTCCCGATCATGCTCCTGTACAGGGTCTGATCCACTGAGTTTCCTGCGTCATCCTTGGTGATCTTCACATGTGTAGCAGCTGGTGTCCTCTTGTGAGTGGCCTTGTCCAGTCCAAATTTTTTGACAAGATTTCTGGCATACTTGGCCTGAGTTAAGAAGATCCCTTCCTTTGACTGTACAACCTGCAATCCCAAGAAGTAGTTCATTTCGCCCACCATACTCATTTGGAACTCGTTTTGCATCTGGGCCACGAACTCATCCACCATCTTCTGAGAGTTAGAACCAAACACTATGTCATCTACGTAGATCTGGGCAATGATAAAGTGTTTGTTGTCCTTCCTTACGAACATTGTCTTGTCTATTCCTCCTCGAGTGTATCCCATGCTTATGAGGAATTGAGTTAACCTTTCATACCAAGCTCTAGGGGCTTGCTTTAATCCGTACAACGCCTTCTTCAGTTTGTAAACACGGTCTGGATAATGAGGATCCTCAAATCCTTTAGGCTGTGCCACGTAAACTTCCTCGCATAGAACACCATTCAAGAAGGCACTCTTTACATCCATCTGGAACAGTTTGAACTTGCGATAGCATGCCACTGCAAGCAGAAGACGAATGGCTTCCAAGCGTGCTACTGGAGCAAACGTTTCGTCAAAGTCGATCCCCTCTATCTGTGTGTATCCTTGAGCTACCAGCCTGGCTTTGATTCTCGTAATGTTGCCACTTTCATCAGTCTTGTTTTTGAATATCCACTTTGTTCCAATGATGTTGACCCCATTTGGACGAGGTACAAGATCCCATACATCGTTGCGAGTGAATTCTCCCAACTCCTCTTGCATGGCCGTGATCCAATGGTCATCTTGAAGAGCTTCCTTCACATTCTTGGGTTCCACCTTTGACAAATAACAACTATGATTTATCATATCTCTGTAATTGACGTGAGGTTTACCTCTAGTTCTGATCTTATCGTGAGGATTTCCAATGATGCTGGACATCGGATGATTCTTTTGGATTCTGCTGGAGGGTTGCAGGCTGGTTTCACCGCCTCCTGATTGAGATTGATTCGCCTGACTTTCATCAGCATCTTGCATGTGAACATCATTATCCCCCGTGGCCGAGTCTAGCACAGTCTCAGGAACTATCTCAGAATTTGCATCTGGCACATATACTCTCACTGGCTGATGGCAGGAATCTTGCATCTGTAGTTCACCATCCTTCTCAGTCAAGTCTGGTACGGTTTCAGGCACACCCTCTGAATTTGCATCTGGCACAGATCCTTGTACAGGCTTGTGAGTGTCATGCATTTCTGAATCATCATCTGGCTGCTTCCTCATTAGGGAGTCCTTGGCGTCGTCGATCACCACATTGATTGATTCAATCACAGATCTAGTCCTCTTATTGTAGACTCGATACGCTCTACTGTTTGGGGAATAACCCAGGAAGAGTCCTTCGTCACACCTCCTATCCAGTTTCTGCCTTTGCTCCCTATCGGTCAGAATATAACAAGTACTCCCAAAGACGTGGAAGTGCTTAACTGTGGGCTTTCTTCCTTTCCATAACTCATAGCTAGTCTTGTCCATTCCTGGGCGAATCAGGACTCTGTTCAGGACGTAGGTAGCTGTTAGCATAGCTTCAGCCCATAGATTTAGTGGAACGTTCTTCGCATGCAACATAACTCTCGTCATTTCTTGGATAGATCGATTTCTCCGTTCTACAACGCCATTCTGTTGAGGCGTGATAGGGGATGAGAATTGGTGAACAATGCCTTGCTCATCACAGAATTGCGCAAACTTCTCATTCTCAAATTCCCGCCCATGGTCACTTCGTATGGACAATAGGTTTTCTCCTTGATCTCGTCTTTCATTGATCAGGCTGGTAGCAAGTTGAACAAAAGCATGCACTGTTTCGGACTTCTCTCGCAAGAACATAATCCAAGAGAATCTGGTGAAGTCATCGATACACACGAAAGCATACCTTTTACGTCCAATACTTTCCACCTGCATTGGTCCCATCAGATCCATATGTAGCAGTTCAAGGGGACGTTTGGTGTAGATTCTATCCACTTTCTTGTGTGTCGCTCTAGTCTGCTTTCCTGCTTGACAGTCACCACAAATAATTTGCATATCACCTCTAATATTAGGAATACCTTCAAGTAGCCTTTCGTTGGCCAGGAACTTCAAGGATCTGAAGTTTATGTGCCCCAAGCGTTTATGCCATAGATTCACTTCATCGGTTCTGCTCAACATGCATGTGATTGCTGCTGGGGTTGTAGCACGACTTAGGAGATAGCAGTTATTGCTAGCACGGTCTCCTTCCATCACACAGATGCCATGTTTGTTGTAGACTTGGCAGGAATTTCTTGTGAACTGAACTTGATTCCGGCCATCACACAGCTGGCTAATGCTGAGCAGATTGGCCTTCAGTCCATCGACCCAATAGACATCTTCAAGGGGTGGTATGCCTGCTACATTCAGTGTTCCCTTAGCAAGAACTCTGGCTCTTTGTCCGTCACCAAATGTCACGTGGTGTCCATCAATTGGTCTCAGGTTAGTCAGGTTTTCTCTGACTCCAGTCATATGCCTTGAACAGCCGCTGTCAAAGAACCAGCTCTCCTCGTCTTCCTTGTCAGTTGAACTGTATGAAACATGGCAGTACTGATTATTTCTTGGTCTCCATACCATGTTGCATCGTCTCCTTGTTGGTTCTTTGTACTGACTGTCTCGTTTATAGCGATAGCAATGACGCTTGATGTGCCCAGGTTTGCTGCAGTAGTAGCAGACCCTAGCACGTTGCCATCCAACTTCTCCACCCATTCGAGACTGGTTGTAGTTTTCTCTGGTATAGACGAACTTGTCTACTGACTTGTGTTTGTTATCGTTGGGGAGTGAGTCACTAGCTTTAACAAACTTCGTATCACCATTTTTCCTTTTTCCAGTGAATCCAAGACCGGTAGTGTCTTTTATACTTCTCTGCACTGACAGGATCTGGTCTAGATTGCTGGATCCTCTATTCAGTCCATTTAGAGCCTTTTTGAGTACATCCATTTCCTTCAAGAGTTTCTGTGATTCTTGTTTATTTTCTTCAGAAGTTCGTTTCATCTCTTGAACTTCCTTCTCCAAGTGTTCTTTCTCCTGTGCAAGAGTGCTCGCTTTAGACTCCAGTTCCTGTTTTTCCAGTTTCAACAGGAGAACCCCTGCATTTAGCCTTTTGTTGATGTTTACCAATTCAGTCCACTTAGAGAACAATAGTGCATATTTCTCAGCAATGCACTCATCAGTGATTTCTTCTTCATCACTTTCTTCAGTGTCGTTCTCTTCCACATCGGATTCAGCTTTGTTGGAGCATTCTTCCGAACTGGTCCTGGCAGGGTTTGTGGTACAGTCTATCATACAAGATAGTGCCACAAAGTTGCTGGTTTCTTCCTCCTCTGAGCTCTCCTCAGTCTCATTATCACTCCAGCCGACGTTCAGGGACTTCCCATTTTTCTTTTTCAGAGTGTTGGCACATTCTGCTTGAATGTGGCCATATCCTCCGCATTCCCTGCATTTTATCCCTTTGGTTCGTCCGCTTTTGACATTCTCCTTCTGATCAGACTGTCTTTCCCTTGGCTGGAAATCTACTCTCCTCTCCTTCTGGTCAAACTGTCTTTCCCTGGGCTGGAAGTCGACTCTCCTGACTTCTTGAGCTTTTGACTGGTTCAGGCTGTTCTGCCCAGTACCCCTACGGTTGATCTTCTTCAACAGTTTGTTGAAGTTCTTTGTGAGTAAAGCCAATTCTTCACTCACTCCATCAGTTGATTCATCGTCTACTCCGGTTGCAGCCTTTAACCCGACAGATTTACCCTTGGGTTCTGGTACAGTCAGGTGTTGCAATTCATAAGTGCACAGATTTCCAATCAATTCTTTCCAGCTCATGGTCTTTGTGTTGTTTGCCTCTTCTATAGCTGTTACCTTCATAGCAAATCGTTTTGGTAATGACCTCAGAATTTTTTGCACAACCTTCTCTTCAGGAAGAGCTTCACCGAGGGTAGATGCTTCATTCACAAGGTCACAGACTCTGGCATTGAAGTCCTTGATGGATTCATCCTCCTGCATTTTCAACTCCTCAAATCTGGATGTCAGCATTTGTATCCTGGACTGTTTCACCTTGTCAGTTCCCTCAAAGTGTGTTGACAGAGTGTCCCATGCTTCCTTGGCGCTTTCACAGTTTAGGATGAGCTTGAAAATAGACTCGTCAACGGCTGAGAAAATGGCATTTAGAGCCTTGGCATTTCCCATTGCGAGACGCTCTTCCAGTTCAGACCATTCTGTTTCTGGTTTCGGAACAACCCTGCCATCATCAGTTCCCAGCAAGGGAGGGGTCCATCCAGTTAGCACAGATCTCCATGCTTTTTCATCCACATTTTTGATGAACGCCTTCATCCTGGCTTTCCAGTAGCCATAATTCGGCCCTTCTAACAGCACTGGGCGAGTAGTGCTTTGTCCTTCCTTGATGCTCATCTTAGAACGGTAGCTAGCTTCCCAAGATTCTTCTCCGTATGTTGAGATCCTGCTTTGATACCAATTGAAATAGCTACGCGTGAGTTCAACTTAACTGTACCAGCTAAAGATGGAACACTCAGTGGTACAGTTAGTTCCACAGACCAATATAATCAGACTGAGGTGTAAAAACAGAAAGAAAGACACAAAGCAATTGGTGACCCAGTTCGGCTCAATGTAGCCTACGTCTGGGGGACTTCTCCCAAGTCCAAGGAACAATTCACTATTACGGTATATAGTACAGATTAACGTCTGAACAGTCTATCAAACTACTGATACACCTATACTACCCTCCAAGTGAATTGTGTGATCTAAGCTTCCCTTAGATCCAGTGACTACCGTCGTGAGCCTCCTCCTGAGGCTGATGCAATGGAACCTACGGCAGTAGATTCTCCTTGTTGAGATGATGGTCTCTACGTGTGAGTCGCAATACACGCACAGGGTAGGGCAGTGTAGCGACAACACCTCTTGAACTTCTGGTAGAATATTTGCGCAGCAACAAAGTATAAGTTCAAGAATAAGGAGCAAGTTTGCTTACCAACTTGCAGCCACAATCCTTCTACAACAGCTTGACTGCTCGTAGACAAGAATGATGTATTCTGCTCTTGATTGATGGCTCTCTTTCTCACACGGTGTATCTCGAAAGTTGCTTGCGTATTTAAAGAAGAACCCTAGTCTTCTTTATATAGTCGCCGTGTGGATCTAAGGGATAAGAAAACCCTAGATTTAATTTCCGAAACTCTAGATAAACTAGGAAAGACTTCCGTTGAGATCTGCATGACTTTATCTTGATAAAATCTGGTTTGATGATGTGGCGCACGCAAAGATATGATAAAGATAAATCAGTTCGGAAAGATCTGGATAGAGCTGATTTTTCGGAACTGTCTGTTTAATCTAGTACAGCTTCTTGCACAGTTCTGGTTTTGCCTAGATGGCACATTTTACTCCAACATCCTGCACTGTGCTCAGCACTATATTCATGCCCTAAATTCCCAAGTAAACAAAAACTAAATTACACAACGACTGAAAATGTTGAGAAGCTGTTGAGAAAGAGGGAGGAGAGGCTAAAAGAGGAAGCTTGGAAGGAGATGGAGGCTGAGGTTGAGAAAGTGAAGAGAGCTGCTGAAATTAGGGAGGATGAAATTAGTAGGGAGTTTTTGGCTGAAATGGAGCAGATGAGTAAGGGTTTGAATGAAGTGGAAGCTAAGTATGAAGAGCTGGTGAAGTGGAAGGTTGTGTTGGAAGAGAGCTTTGATGAGGTTGAGAAGGAGAAAGGCGATTTGGTGGAGGAGGTAAGAATGTTGAGGGAGATGAACGAGGATTTGAAGAAGCGGGAGTAGGTTGAAAAGGTTAGAGTTTCGGAGTTGATCAAGTCGAAGATTACAGTGAAGGAGAATTTTGTTAAGCTTACAAAGAAGAACAGAAATTTGGTGGACGATAATTCGAAACTGAGGCGAGAGGTAAGGGCATTGAGGGAGATGAACGAGGAATTCAAGAAGCTGGAGGAGGCTCAAAAGGTTAGATTTTCGGAGCTGGAGAGGTTTAAGGTGACGCTAGATGAGAGTTTCGAGAAGATTGTGAAGGAGAATAAAGATTTGGTGGAGCAGAATCTGCGATTGAAAAAGGAAGTCAGGGTGTGGAGGGAAATGAATGAGGAGTTGAAGAAGCAAGAAGTGGCTGAAAAGGTTAAAGTTTTGGAGCTGGAGAGTAAGATTGAGGCTGAGGAGAGTTTGAGGATGAGAGCCGAAGAAGATCTACGGGCTTTAAAGAATGGTTTGAAGGAAATGGTGGAGTCGAGAGTTTCAATGTTGGATAATGTTAATAATATGCCGATTGCTGATGTTGGTTTAGATTCTCATGGGACCGGAAGAGTGGCCCGGACAACTAGTCCTATGGAATCTGCGGGCTGTTCAAGGCTGTGTGATGTTGGTTCTTTGACTTGCAATGTGATAGACCTTTCAGCGGCAGCTGGTGGATATCACCCAGGTACTACACAAACTGGAAATTTGATGGAAGGTATACAGAGTTGAGATTTCTAATACATTTATTTGTTATATTTCCTAATTTTTGTTTAATTATGTATTGCTTACGTGTTAGTAATTATGTGTCGATCTTAGAACATGTGCAGCAGCACCACCTGCTGTTTCAGCTGCTGCCGCTGCACATGCTTTTAATATTCCGGACATAAAAATGTTAATTAGTCAACTTAGAGTTAATATGATATAAATTCAAGTTGCCGTGAGTGGATTTAAGTTTAGATTTCAGCTTCAGCTTAACCTCTCATGCGACAAATATATGGTGGTGAAGTTGGTGCTTCATAGTATGATGATAGTTTTAGTTTTGTTTCACATTTGTTTGTCCCTCCTTGTAAAACTGCAAACCGAACAAACTCATATAACTAGCACATTCTTAAATGTAATAGCCTTAACTTTGATCATGATTGGCGAAATATAGCGAAAGAAAGCTGCATTTTTTAAACCATTATGATATGCTAATTTCTATTGATGGTATAGTGCACAAACCTTGAGTATATTAAAAGAAATCAGATTTTTAAACCATTAAGACAGGCGATCGACAGTCATAATGTCAAAAACTTGAGCCTTATCTTACACCCATAGCTATGTCACCTGTATAACTGTTTTTGTACATTGGTTGATTATTTTGTATGAGGAAGAAAATATTAGTAATACAATTTTCTGATAACAACTTTACGGTAACAGTGCGCTGCCAACAATCTACAAATTTTAGCATAATTGTACATATATTTCAGTTTCTGTTCAAATTTGTTGCAGTCGTTGGCGGATCGCCCACCTCATGTAAGAGCATCATATCATTAAGGTTGGTAGATGTGTGCTAAATTTACTAATATCTCTTTTGTTTCTTGTTTTCTTTTTAATCCCTCACAAGTAATTGGTTCTTTGTATTTCGTATTGTTAATATTGTGTTTTTACTCGTGTTTTCAATTTATTTATTTTAGTATGGAGCCTATGATGAAATCAGCATATGATGATATGGAGACTGAAATAGATCAAGTCACACCAAAGATTCAATATAATTCAAAAGGACAAAGGCTGAGGTCACATGTGTGGGAGCATATGACTAAAATCATTATGGAAGATAATAATATTGCTGTTCAATGCAATCACTGTAAGAATTGCTACAAAGTTACACCGAATAGTGGCACATCTCATCTTGGAAGGCATCTTGCGAAGTGTCTAGCGCGTCAAGAGGATTCAGCAAGTGTAAATAGATTCTAGGTAATTGATAATAATTAATATATTGATTCTAATGTTGTAAAATCCTCGTAGTTACTTTATCATGGTTGTTCTTCATGTTCATTTGTTCTCTATCTAATTTGTTAATTTGTATAATTGCTCGATCATCGATTCCAGTGCCAAAAAATGTACCATTATGTTTTGATTTATTTTTTTAAGCGTGTGATTACAGATGCTGTTTTAAATTGTTGCCTTACTTTAGTTTGGTGATGTCATTAGATTAACTATTAAGATCACTCTAAAGACGAGTTAGTAAGTAATGATTCATCAGTGCATATAACAACACTTTACTTTAGGGGCATTAAGCAAACACACAATATAAGTCCTCTTTACTTTTTTTTTCTATATTATGAGATTTTTTTAAAGGTCGAACCAGGCTTGTATGGTTCTTTTAATAATTAAACTGTATATGTACTTATCAATATGAGGGTATTTTTAGCATATTTTACAAAATAAGTGATGTTTAAAAAAAGTCTCAAGAATTCAATTCTTTTTTGAATTCTTTTTTTTTGATGGGTAAAAGTAGTACAGAAGTTGGACACTGCCTAAACAATGATTCAATTCGGTACCTAAACACCAGGTGAAAACCAGGCCAACAAGGTCACCCATCCAAACCGTCCACATCATCACAGCTGGCAAAGGTTGCGAGCCCATGCTCAAGAGCATGGACTAGCAATCTTCAGCCAGTACGAAACTAAAACTAAAAGACCAAATGAGTTTCAATTCTTCTGAATAGTATTTTCTCCTCACTTTCAATTCAAAAAAAAACAAATGAGTTTTTTTTTTGTTTTTTCACCATTAGAACATTGTATTTTGAAGGAGGCCTGAATCCATGCTTCATTGACTTCAAGATTGGGCCGGGTGCATAGTAGTCCAGCTGAGAGGCCAACGGCCCAACCATGTTGACTGTGAACCTTTAGTTAAAGTAAACATATCCCATACAGCTAAGCAATTTGCTGTAAGATGTCGGAGGAAGACAAGTGGAGCGCGGAGGAGGTGTCGGAGGTTTTAGTGTAAGATAAAGGAGACAAGGTTGGCGGTGAAGCTGTCACCGGCGCTGGTGGAAAATATGTAATCATTCATTGCTTTAAAAATTATTTTAGGTGTATACACTGTTTTGCTAGTACTAAAGGCACGTGACATTTAAAAAAATAGAGTGAAAACGACGTAGTTTTGAAATGGCAGCTAAGTAGATGGGATTTGATTTCCACACCATTTTTATCCAACTCCAAACCCTAATCGATCCACACCATTTCATCTTAGGCGGCTCTCATCTCCAGCCGTTATCAGCCACGTCCAGCTTCTTCAACACTATGTATCTGTGTATTGCTACGTTTTTCCAACATTGAATTCCTTAACACTATTCTCTAGATCTTCTCCGGATCTCGTGCGCGCCGGAAGAGGATCGGGAATTGGATTTGAGGATTTAAATGTTGGATAAACATAGAAATATGCCGATGAATAAAGTTGGTTTTGATTCGTGTAGAGTTGCTGAGACAATTGGTCTTATTGAAACTGCAGTTTGTTCAATATTAATTGCAGCCTGAGCTTGATCTTCTGATATCTCAAATATGTGCCACTGAAGTTGAATTGATTAGCAGGGTAACTAATGGCAACTGCCAACTAGTTTTATTTTACCTCTGTGTGTAAAATTGCTAATCAAACAAATTCCATAGCCGGCGGGTTCCGCCTTGGGTTTGAATCCTCTTCTGCGAGACATCTAAATGAGAAAGCTGTGTTTTTTAACCAGTAAGACAGGCTATTGGTAGTCGTAGTCTTTAGCTTTTTCCATACTAAACTAGTAATTTTAATTTATTACATTTTCATCATTTGGGCAGGAAGGCCATGTGGTTATAATCATATTTTTTTCGGATGGGCTCTCCATGTTCATGCAGCGCCATAAAATCTTCTAGTTCAGATTGATCTATTCCTTTTTGATATTATGCTTCCTCAAAATGGAGGCTATTCTAAGAGTAAGATTATTAAGGTTGAGGAGGGTTTGAGCCAAAGTGGACCTAGAGGCCAGTGATCTCTCTCCGTCCGGCTTCGATAGGGAAATCACAGATTGACCTCACCGCAGCAGGTGATGGATTTCAGCCAGGTGCTACGCAAACTGGAAATTTGATGCAAGGTGAATGGAGATTTTCTGATAGATTTAATGTATCATACATATTTCCTACATTTTGTTTAATTGTTGTTTTTGCTAACATGTGTATCACTCTTAATACTAAGGACATGAAGTGTAGTCAAACTCAGAGTTGATATGAAATAAATGCCAAGCTGCAGTGAGTGGAGTTCATCTTGAGCATCTTTTCGTTTCACAAACAAGTTAAATTTTTTTAGCAGAAAGGGAAATGTTCTTTTTTGCAGTTCTTGCTCTGTTAAGCAGTGTTCTAAAAACGGCCGCCTAGGCGGCTTTTTTTTAGAACCCGTTCCGTTTTATGCAATTAGGCGGATGGGCAGTCCTGGACGGTCTGGGCGGCGCCTGGGCGGTCCTGTGCGGTTAAATCGGCTTCTGGGCGATCTAAATCGGTTTCTAGGTGAAATGGTCAACTACATGTCAATAGTCAAACTTGAAGGGCTTATTTGTTAATTTTTAAAAATTAACTTATTGAAACTAGGGATTTAGATTTCAATGCTTCAATTTGTATTGTTTCTGCCGCATGTTTCTTATTTTTCATAATTTGGATTTGATTAAATGTTCATATTTCTTTGCAATGTGATTGAACCCATAAATTGATTAAAAGTTTACATTCTGGAGAATATGGAGGAAGAAATTTGTATATTAAATAATGTATATATAATTATATATTTAAAAATATTAAAAATTCAAAACCGATTAATCCCCGCCTAGGCTCCGATTAGTCTTCGATTAATCCTTGGAGACTCTTTCCGCCCGATGCCCGCCTAGCGTTTTTTGGAACATTGCTGTTAAGTAAACAAGTCAATAGACAATAATAACATGTGTATACCCCTATTCAATTTGTATAAAGATTGCAAAAATGTTTTCTTACAATTCATGTGATGACATTCGAGGCGTTAGTTATGTGGATTGCGACCGGTAGCATCCCCATTCGAACCAGTATAACTTTTTTTCATTTGTACACACAACATCATGATCGAAGGCCGTGCCTGTAAAAATATCCTGGTGAAACTCAAAACAAAAATAGTATGATATACACTTAAAATTCATCATAACCACTTGATGCTTCAAATTCTAATTATTCAGCCTTCACTGCATACGTTCATTAGCACTGTTTTGGACAAAAATAACCATGCAAGTGTCAGTTTTGACAAAATCGAAACTCAAACTTTGAGCAGTGCCAAAGATAAGTGCAAACTTCAAATTAGGGCAAAAAAACAAAAAAAATCTTCCATATTGTGTAGAAATGGTCACCTGGGAAGGAAACATCGCTAAATTTCGCTATTATACGATCAAACAAGCAACAAATTAAATGGAAAACAAATATTTATACAATCAAAGAGCATCATGAAGCAATCGATCCCAAATCAAAAGAAAACACACTTTCAAAACTTGAAATATTGTTTTCCAGAGTAATATGATCAAATAAGTTTGAAATATTTTCATGCCCCGGCTACTGTGTGATACTGTGTCGTTTTGATTAATACTGCGTGTCGTTTTGATTAATACTGTGTGATTTAGAACTATTTCAAGTAAACAAAAAATTCAGACATCTGCTTCTGCTCGTCCTTTTCATCCACCATTTTCGTCCAACACCAAAACCCTAATCTGTTCTTATTTCTTCCCTAAGCTGCGCTCATTCAACCCTCTGTAGCTCACTTCTTACTCCGGTTACAAAATCCGGCGGTCAATTGTTCTGCATTTTGGTTTTTTTTTTCCGCTGTAAGTGAGGCAGGGGAGTGGAGATGCCGAGGTTTCTTTGCACGATCAACCTGGACGACGAGAAGGCGAACTACACGATCGGTCAGATGTTGTCGCACTTGCAGCTTTCTATTGACCGAACTGAGTTTGACAAGGTTGAGAAGCTGTTGAAGAGTAGAGAGGAGAAGCTGAAAGATGAAGCTGAGAAGGAGATGAAAGCTGAGGTTGAGAAAGTGAAGAAAGCTACGGAACTGAGCAGTGGCGGATCCAGGACTGGACCGATGGGGGGCGGACTTTGTGATGGGGTCCTAAAATTTTTTTTTTGGATGAATAAGGGTATAGGTTGTATTCAAAATTTTTTTTTTGATGAATAAGGGTATAGGTTGTATTCGAAATTTTTTTTCCTATATATATATTCCTATTTGATGATATAAGTTTTTTTCTAGTAAAATATCAAAGTTTGAATTCATATAAAGTTCATTGTCGATCTAACTTTGAGAGGTCATAGAAGACACGTCGATTACCCTATAAGATCGAGATATATATCATTGGAGAGATAATTTGACGGCCTACAACTCTTCAATTGATATCAAGATATCAATCAGACGTTTAAGCAACCCAAAATATAAGTAAAGTAAGAACGCATAACAAGTGTACATAGTCAATCACGTGCAACCTTAACAACTTTAACATATAACAGGTAGACTGAGCACCACTTGAGAAATCAATCACCTTGCGCATGAAGCTGACGATAAGGGCTACAACTTCTATACTTACATCTAGGCACAAGTCTAATGTTAAGGTGACTGAAAACTAAGTCGAAACATGACATATGTTTAAAGTCCGCTAATGATTAGCCAACTTTTTGAAGCTCATAAAGACATCATCCGGTGTCCGTTGAAGATGATCTATGTATTGATAGAAAGCTAATTGAATTTTCTATAACTTTCATGTTTAATGCAAGATGAATTTCGGAGATTAAGCTGATAAAAACAACGATCAAAGATAGACAATTAGTTGAAATTTGCCGAAATTGGGGGGATTCGAGCCAATCTTCTGAAGCTCATTAAGGCATCATCTGGTGTCCGTTGAACATGATCTATATATGTATAGAAAGCTAACAGAATGTTCTATAACTTTCATGTTTACTTAAAGATGAAATTTGAGGTTAAGCTGTTAAAAACAGTGACCAAAACTAGATGTTTGATTGAAGTTTGCCGAAATCAAGGGGGTCCGAGCCAACTTTCGGAAGCTCATAGAGGCGTCATGCATTGTCCGTTGAAGATGATCTATATATGGATAGAAAGCTAATTGAATGTTCTATAACTTTCATGTTTAATCCGAGATGAAATTAGAAGGTTAATCTTAGAAAAATAGCAACCGAAGATAGGTGTTTAATCACACATCCTTCCTCTTCCCTTTCTTCTTCTTTCCAGTCTTCCTCTTATCCGTCATCTGAGTATCTCTTCTGCGAGCAAACTTGGGGGCGAGCGAGCGAACGTGGGGGCGAGCGAGCGAACGTGGGGGCGAGCGAGCGAACATGGGGGCGAGCGAATGAACGGGGGGCGGGCCAAGGGGCAGGGGGCAGACAAGGCATCAGAATGAACCAAAAACAGGGGATTTTCCGTCGAACGGGGGGTCGGCCGCCCCCCACCCCCTTGCATCCGCCACTGGAACTGAGAGAGGATGAAATTAGTAGGAAGTTTTTGGCAGAGATGGAGCAGATGAGGAAGGATTTGAAGGATGTGGAAACTAAGAATGAAGAGCTGGTGAAGTGGAAGGTTACGCTGGAAGAGAGCTTTGATGAAGTTGAGAAGGAGAAAGTTGATTTGGTTGAGGAGCTAAGAGTGTTGAGGGAGATGAACGAAGAGTTGAAGAAGAGGGAGGAGGCTGTAAAGGTTAGAATTTCAGAGCTGGAGAAGTCGAATTCGAAGCAGGTGATTGTAGAGGAAAGCTTTGAGAAGCTTGAGAAAGATAAGTTGAGGTTGGTGCTTGAGGTAAGGCGGTTGAAGGAGATGAACCAGGAGTTAAAGAAATGGGAGGAGGCCGAAAGGGTTAGACTTTCGGAGACGGAGAAGCTGAAGTTGACAATAGAAGAGAGCTTTAATAGGCTTAAGAAGGAGAATGAAGCTGTGATGAAAGACAATATGAGGTTGAAAAAGGAGGTCAGAGTGTGGAGGGAGATAAATGAAGAGTTAAAGAATCGGGAAGTGACGGAAAAGGTGCGAGTTTTTGAGCTGGAGCTTAAAGTTGAGGTTGAGGAGGGTTTGAGGGTGAGGGCAGAAGAGGATTTAGAGGCATTAGAGAAGAGTTTTAAGGAACTGGAGTTGAGATATTCAATGTTGGAAAAATGTAGTAATATGCTGATGAATGGTGGGACGGGAAGAGTGGTTCCGACAATTGGTCTTATGGAAGTTGCGGGCTGTTCAAGACGGAGCTATTTTGGTACAGCCAATGGCAATGTGGTTGACCTTACCGATGAAGCCGATGGTGTTCTTCCAGGGAATATTCAAACTGGAAACCTGATGGAAGGTATCTCCCATAGATTTTGGTGTTTAAAGTTCCTAGAATTCATTTCACGTTGTTTTTGCTATCAAGTTAGTAGCTGCGTATGGTATGGATCTTAATACCAAGTGCATAAAGAGTCAATTACTTAGTTTAGAGATGGTATGATCTAAAATCACGGCCCTGAGTACATTTCAATTTAAATTGCAGCCTGAGCTTGATCTTCTAATATGTCAAATACATGCCTGTGAAGTTCAATTGTATAGCAGGGTTATATAGTTAACTAACGGCAATCAGTTTTTTTTCCGGCTCTCTGTTCAAAATTTTTACTAATTGAATAATATACATAACTTGCAGGTTCTGAAACATATATGATTTTAGCCTCAACTTTGAGTCCTGTTTTGTGAAATATATAAACAGAAAACTTGGTTTTTGATCCCATCAAGATATGTGATCCGTGGTCGTAGTAGTTAAACCTTTTGCCTTTTGCTTACATTCATGATTTATCGTTGCATGTACCTGTTTTATAAAGCGGTGTATTGTTTCATTTTAAGACTTTAATCTTAATATAATACTGTAATTATATTATGAAGACCTTGACGCCACCAGGGCGTTAATGACAAACAAACCTTTGCATAATTCTGCATTTGTGTATTACATAAAAGTTAGCATTGTCATTCTTTGAGCGAAAACCATGTAGATATTGTTATTTATCATCTGATTTTTTCCCCTGAGCTCTGCATGCTCACTGAGTGCCATAAATTTTTTTCCCCTGAGCTCTGCGAAAACCATCTGTTTATCATCTGACATATTTGGTTCATAAAAATGGAGGCTTTTCTTATTTCACAGCTTGCAACCAAACTTATTGGCAGCAATCTGTATTGGCATATGACGATATCATGTGTGTTATTTTGATATGTATTCAGATTTCTTTTGACTATTGACAGTTAAAGTCATTAACAAATACAATGTCCTGAAAGTCCTTGATGCTTTGTTATTATTTGCAGATTCCACCCGCTTGAACCCTGCTGCGAATCTAAATGAAAGCCTTATTCATATAGCTAGTGACAGTGAGGGTGATACATTGGACAGCCCATTGAGGTTTAAAAGGAAGCGAGCAAGGTCAGTGAAGGTATTAAAGCAGCGAGTTTTGGAGGTGAATAGTCTCGGACCTCCGAGTGGACCTCCGAGCTAGCCCCCGAGCGGACCTCCGAGCTCCCAAGCCTTCCAGCCGAGCGCATGCCCGAGCGTTCTCCTCGTGTTGCCGAGCGGACCTCCGGGCGCATGCCCGAGCGCGTGTCCGAGCAACCGTCTGAGCGTCCGAGCTTAAAGGAAATCAAAGTCGTTGCTAAAGACCAAAGGTCGTTACTACAGCTGGCGAAGTTGTTACAAGCCGTTAGCAATCAGCGAATCAGAGAGCGACACGTCAGGCGAATCCGTGGGCGCGAGTTTGTTTTCGAAACGGACGGATGAGATTAGATGAGATCGAGCGGACAAGATTAAATCTGGCGGTTCCATATATAAGCGTCTCTTTCGAGCTGTTAGGGTTAATCAGAACAGAAAACACAATTCGATTACGTTCGACGTCCAGGAGAGATTCGTTCGTGCAATCGATTGAGGGCTTTTGATCGTGAAGGGATTCTGCACAGTTTGGCGTTCGATTGGAGCAAGTGAATCGGTCCACAGAGAGATCGCAGTTCGTGTTTGTCAGTCGAAGCTTGTAATCCCGTACTTTGTACTCCGGCGACTTTTCTGGTCGATTCCGAGATCGTTTCATAGTGAAATCGGCGAGCTAGTGAGCTCAAGTGGATTAGCCTCTCACCTAGAGGTGAACCACTATAAAAATCCTTGTGTCATTTAATTTCCGCATTTTTCTTTCAAGTTCAATCAATATTAGGGTTTGTTAATTGAATCACAACTGAGGAATTGGATTAAGTAATTAGTCCTGATTTACAACAGTGGTATCAGAGCCGATTTGATTGATTCTTGGCTATTGTTGTTGTTGATTCTGCAAATTCTTGTTGAATTTGATATTGCGCTTTACTGTTTTTGCTTTCGAGGTAAAAATGGTGCAAGCAAGGATTGAGATCGCTCCTTATGATGGGAAGGGTGACTTCCATGTCTGGTGCCTCAAGATGAAGGCTGTTTTATCCCAGCATAAGGTGTTGGTGGCCCTAGAAGAGGAAACCAAGTGGTCTGAAGATGAGAAGAAGAGGAAATCTGATATAGAGGTTGAAGCATACAACCTGATCATACTGAGCCTTGGGGACAGTATCATCAGAAAGGTATGTGATTGTAAAACTCCTCTTGCAATGTGGAAAAAGTTAGAAACATTGCATGCTAATCAGATTGCTCCTAACTTGTCATATGTGAAAGCATCTATGTTTGCATATAAGATGAATGCTGCTAGAACTATAGATGAAAATCTTGATGAGTTCTTGAAAATGTCTTTGATGCTAAGAGATACTCCACATGTTCTTGATGAGACTAGTCTTGTTATGATATTGATGAATGCTATACCTGAGTCTTATCATGTGGTGAAAGATGCTTTCCAATATACTGGTGATGTGCCTACTTATGATAGATTTTGCACTGCTTTGAAAACCAGGGAGTTAGAACTTAAAAGTCAAAAATCTAAATCTGCTTCTGGTTTGTTTGTTAAGTCTAACAAGTCTTCTTTTGGGAATAACAAACATAAGTTCAAGCCTAAGTCTAAGTCTGATGGGAATGATAATAATTCAAATGATAACAATTCTAAACAAGGTCAGTCCTCACAAGTTAAGTGTTATCATTGTGGAAAGGTTGGTCACTTAAGGAAAAACTGTTATAAATGGTTAGCTAAGTCTAAGACCAATGGGAACTCTGAAACTAACTTAGCCTTGACATCTGATAAGGCCAGTTCATCATCTGAGGTTCTAACTGTCACCAGTGGGGACCTCAATGATGAATGGGTCTTGGATTCAGGCTGTTCTTTTCATATGTGCCCCAACAAAAATTGGTTTAATGACTTGGCTCACACTGCCAGTGAAAATGTGTACATGGGAAATAATAATGTGTGCAAGGTCATGGGAATGGGTAGTATAAACCTAAAATTAACTAATGGAAAATTAGTAACCTTAACTAAGGTAAGATATGTCCCTGGCTTAAGAAGAAACTTGATTTCCCTTGGTGCTCTTGATGATTCTGGTTGCTCTTATAATGCTAAGAATGGTGTGCTTGCTGTGTGTAAAAATGATAGGCAAGTATTAACTGGAAATAAGACTGGCAGTGTGTATATCCTTGATGGTTCTCACCATGGTGGAACTAAGGAAGCCTGCCCTGCTGTTTGTGAAGATGCAACTGTAAAGTGGCATCTTAGACTAGGACATATGAGCCAAAAGGGATTGGAGTGCCTGAATAAGCAAGGTATCCTTGCTGAAAAGGTCACCCAATTACCCTTTTGTGAGCCTTGTGTCCTGGCCAAACAGCACAGGCTGAAGTTCACCATTGGAGTTCACTCAAGCAAGACAATCTTAGAGTATTTACATGCTGATTTGTGGGGACCAGAGTCTAATGAAACTCATGGTGGAAATAAGTATTTTCTGAGCATTGTAGATGATTACTCTAGGAGAGTTTGGACCTTCCTGTTAAAAACTAAAGATGAAGCTTTCACTAAGTTTAAGGACTGGAAACTGTTAGAAGAAAATCAGACTGGGAAAAAGGTTAAGGCATTAAGAACTGATAATGGTTTGGAATTCTGCAATGCTGAGTTTGATAATTTCTGCATTGATCATGGTATTTTGAGACATAAGACTGTTAGATTAACTCCTCAACAAAATGGAGTGGCTGAAAGAATGAATAGAACATTGCTTGATAAACTGAGATGCTTGTTGTTCACCTCTGGTTTACCTAAGTCTTTTTGGGGTGAAGCTCTTTATACTGCTACTTATCTTGTTAATAGAAGTCCTAATAGGATGCTTGAGTTTAAATGTCCTATGGAAATGTGGAATGGTAAGAAACCTGATTTGCATGAACTGAAAATTTTTGGATGTGCTGCTTATGCTCATACTAGGGAGGGAAAATTAGATCCTAGATCAACCAAGTGTATTTTCTTAGGTTATCAAAGATCAATGGGAACTAAGGGCTATAGATTGTGGGATATGAATGCTAGGGGAATTAAAATACTGATTAGTAGAGATGTTATTTTTTATGAGAATACTTTCCCCTATAAGAATAACATGGTAACCAACTCTGATAGTTCCCCTGCACCACCATCTGATAGAACTTTATTTGATATAGATCCTCCAGTGAATAATGAGCAGCCAGATCAGGTAGAAAACCATGTAGAACAAGATGAACCCCAACTAGAACCAGGCAATGACCAGAATGAACATAATGATCATAATGAACAAGCTGAGAACTTAGATCAGGTGGAGGAACATGAATTAGCTACCCAAGATGTGTTAGCAGATTGGCAACTTGCCAGAGATAGGCCTAGAAGAGTGCCTAGAGTTCCCCCTAGATATTCTGAAGCTGATCTAGTGTCCACTGCCCTAATAGCTGCTAAGGAAATTAAAAATGAACCTGATACTTACCAGGAAGCCATTGAGGGTAGGGATAGTGAGAAATGGAAAACTGCTATGCTTGATGAGATGGAGTCTCATAAGACTAACCAAACTTGGGTTCTGGTCAAAAAGCCAGAACACCATAAGCTGGTTGATTGCAGGTGGCTGTTCAGGATTAAGGATGAGGATCCACCAAGGTACAAGGCAAGGTTGGTTGCTAAGGGATTTACACAAAAGGAAGGTATTGATTACCATGAAATTTTTGCTCCAGTTGTTAAGTTTAAGACCATTAGAATCATGCTTGCATTGGTTGCTATTAATGACTTAGAACTTGAACAACTTGATGTTAAAACTGCTTTCCTTCATGGAGAGTTAGATGAGCAAATTTATATGAAGCAACCTCCTGGTTTTGTTGACAAAAAATATCATGAGCATGCTTGTTATTTGAAAAAATCATTGTATGGTTTGAAGCAAAGCCCAAGGTTGTGGTATAAAAGATTTGATTCATATGTGTTGAAACTGGGATTTGTAAGGAGTAATTATGATCCATGTTTCTACTATGCATCTGTTGAAAATTGTCCTGTTTATATGCTTTTATATGTGGATGATATCCTATTGATATCCAAGTCAGTTGATAAAATTAAGGTGCTGAAATCTCAGTTAAGCTCAGAGTTTGACATGAAAGATTTAGGAAAGGCTAAGAAAATATTGGGCATGGTTATTGATAGAGATAGGAGCAAATGCTTTCTAAAACTGCATCAAAGACCTTACTTAGAGAAAATAGTATCTAAGTTTAGTAGTCTTGACTGTAAACCTGTACAAGTGCCATTAGCTCCTCATTTTATTCTGTCCAAGTCACAAAGTCCTAAATCTGATGTTGAGTTTGCTAAGATGGAAAACGTGCCTTATGCTAATGCTATTGGATCTGTCATGTATGCCATGATTAGTTCTAGACCTGACTTGTCATATGCTATATCACTGCTAAGTAGATTTATGTCAAATCCAGGACATGAGCATTGGTTGGCATTAAAACATGTTTTTGCATATATAAGAAGCACTTTGGATGTTGGTTTGTGTTATAAAAAGAGACAGGATGATTTAAAACTGATTGGGTATGTTGATGCTGATTTTGGTGGTGATAGAGACACTAGGAAATCTACAACTGCCTTATATTTTACCCTTGGTGCTTGCTGTATTTCATGGAAGTCACAACTCCAATCCATAGTCACTATTTCGTCTACTGAGTCTGAATATATTGCTCTGTGTGATGCTGTGAAAGAAGCTATGTGGTTGCAGGGTATGTTGAGTGAAGCTAAATTGTTTAGTGGAACTGCTGTGATTAAGTGTGATAGCCAATCTGCTATATGCTTGAGTAAAAATCCTGTATACCATGAACGTTCAAAGCACATTGATATTAAGTATCACTTTGTTAGAGACAAGATAGAAAATGGTGATGTTATTGTGGATAAAGTTGGAACTGAAGATAATCCTGCTGATATGGGGACTAAAACTGTTACTAACACCAAGTTCAAGCTCTGCTTGAGACTTTTGTATGTTGAGTAATTGTTTTGCAGGTTGAGCAATGAAAGGGCTTGTTTGATTTCACTATGAAACGGTTTTTTGGGGTCAAGTTGAAGGCCTAAAGTGGTTTAATGGAATAGCTGCTTTAGGTGGAGGATTGAAGGTATTAAAGCAGCGAGTTTTGGAGGTGAATAGTCTCGGACCTCCGAGTGGACCTCCGAGCTAGCCCCCGAGCGGACCTCCGAGCTCCCAAGCCTTCCAGCCGAGCGCATGCCCGAGCGTTCTCCTCGTGTTGCCGAGCGGACCTCCGGGCGCATGCCCGAGCGCGTGTCCGAGCAACCGTCTGAGCGTCCGAGCTTAAAGGAAATCAAAGTCGTTGCTAAAGACCAAAGGTCGTTACTACAGCTGGCGAAGTTGTTACAAGCCGTTAGCAATCAGCGAATCAGAGAGCGACACGTCAGGCGAATCCGTGGGCGCGAGTTTGTTTTCGAAACGGACGGATGAGATTAGATGAGATCGAGCGGACAAGATTAAATCTGGCGGTTCCATATATAAGCGTCTCTTTCGAGCTGTTAGGGTTAATCAGAACAGAAAACACAATTCGATTACGTTCGACGTCCAGGAGAGATTCGTTCGTGCAATCGATTGAGGGCTTTTGATCGTGAAGGGATTCTGCACAGTTTGGCGTTCGATTGGAGCAAGTGAATCGGTCCACAGAGAGATCGCAGTTCGTGTTTGTCAGTCGAAGCTTGTAATCCCGTACTTTGTACTCCGGCGACTTTTCTGGTCGATTCCGAGATCGTTTCATAGTGAAATCGGCGAGCTAGTGAGCTCAAGTGGATTAGCCTCTCACCTAGAGGTGAACCACTATAAAAATCCTTGTGTCATTTAATTTCCGCATTTTTCTTTCAAGTTCAATCAATATTAGGGTTTGTTAATTGAATCACAACTGAGGAATTGGATTAAGTAATTAGTCCTGATTTACAACAGTCAGTGAGAAAATATACTTCCCAAGTGAGCGAACCATCAGATAATAAACACACCTGTCAACAGTTACCACTTCATGAAAGTGAAAGAACACTAGCAGCTTGTGTTTTCAGCAACCGCCCCAGTCCTTCGAAGAAAGGTGAACGGAACAAAAATGATGGCACCCCAGGAAAGGAAAGACCTTGGAATACTTATTCTAGAAGAAAGAACAAGTCAATTCAGGTTGTCAAGTTAGTTTTTCTCAACTCTAGAGCACTATTAGCTTAGGTCAATAGTGTGTTAGTGCTAGTTCAGGCCTAAATAATTTCAGTATTTAAATTCCTAATAGAGTCAGTTTGGAATCATCTGACAATTCTTAGTAGGTCAATAGTGTTCATTGGTTGAGCGACAAGAGGCTGTGCAGGGCAAAATTAGAGGGTGATCTTGGGTTCAGAGACCTAAAGCGTGCCATTTTCTAACCAAACAAGCTTGGCATTTTATTGTGGAGCCTGACCTGTTAGTTAGCAAGATATTTAAAGCTAAATAGTTCTCTGACGGTAACATTTTTTCTGCTAACACAGGTTATAGACCATCGCCTGTTGGAGAAGCATCCATAGATCAGTGTCCTTGTTAAGTCTTGTAGTAGAAGTAGACAGTAACATTGGCTGTGCTATGTCTGGAAATTCAGCACTGATGAGGTTTTTTTAACCAGATCAGCTTACAAGTTGGCACTAAGACGGTTATCTACATCCCTTCCCAGCCATGGTGAACCCCAACTCTTCTCAAATGCAGACCTTTGTAAGAAAAAAATTTTGGAAGCTTAGTTTCATGAGGCTTTACCTATTAGGCTATTACTATTAATCTGGCAAAAAGGGGTATGAATGTTGTCCTTTTAGCGGCTATGAACCTGAATCTTCTGTTCATCATTTTATTTAGTGTTGGTTGACTCAATGCCCTCTGGAATGAACTTGACTTGTTTTAGAAGGTATTATTTTTGACCGTTTTACTTGCATGGCTGCTGATATACTGTTTCAGTGTTACAACGGAAGATAATAATGTTACTGTTCAATCCAAGCAATGTAAGAAACGCTTCAAAGCTGACCCGACAAATGGCACATCTCATCTTAGAAGGCATGTTGCGACGTGTTGATTGGCTACGTGTAAATAGATCATATATTTATTTGTTCTCTATCTATTATGCTAATTTTTAAATAAGGTCCTCCCAGTTGCTTCATCTGTGTGCTGAAGATAAAGAAGGTTCTGATTTTGTGATTAGGGATGATGTTTCAAGAACGAAGATGGCAGAATATTACATATTGTTGATATCTTAATTAAGTTTGGTGATGTTAATTAAGTATCAAATATGTCTATTTTGAAGTGAAATTATAACTTGTGAATCTATTTTGGTTTGAGTTTATGTAATTTGCAAGTTTTTTTTATCATATACTTACATAATTGTTGTTGCCTAGAAATTGGGGAATTAGCAGGAAATGGCCTTGAAGCTCAAATTTCAAATTTGCTCGCACTGCAATGGGGCATAGGATGTCTCTTTGCGCTGCTCTTCTTGCCAAAGTTTAGAAAGGGCAATGTTAGTTCTGCTGCCGAGCTATAATACGAATATGAGCTCTCAAATGAATCCACCGCTATTTTGCTATGTAGCACGGACACCCCATTTTTTGGTGACTTGCCGTGTCGGTCGGACACGCCTCGGACACTTGGATCGGCCGACACTTGCAATTAAACCAATTTATGAGTCATTGGTTAATGCATTATGAGTCTTTTATGCATTTTTTTTGACTTTAATGTTTGAATATTTGTTTTTAATTTCAAAAGAATTGTGCATGGTTAATTATAATTATATTTTTATATAATTTATGTCGCCGTGTCCACTTCTTATACATTTTGAGTTTGGCGTGTCCACGTGTCTTGCCGTGTCCGTATCCGTGTCCGTGCTACATAGCTATTTTGTACATTCATAATTTAGAATTTTTGTTTTGATACAACATATGCACATTTAGAAGGCTCAAAAAAAATAATCTCTTTTGTCTTCTCCCTAGAAAGCAAAAAGTGGACCCTTCTATCATAGAGCGAAGATAACATGAGAAGACTATCTTAGGTGAGAAATAAGAAATAATATCATTCGTCCATCCTACTCCATCTAAGGTCAGGATTAAATCGTATTTATTTCAAAATTCGTATTATTTTCATGGTTAATTATGATGTGAAGGGAAAATTGGGAATGCAAAATATCAGATTAAACGATAATTTCGACCTAATCAACGCAATCGCTCTACGAATTTAATCGTACTGAACTGCGATTTCGACGGTAGGCGGCACATTAGCAAAATCAATTACAAAACGAATAAAGAGCATCCAAACCCCATGAAAGTCGACCACGTTTACGGTAAGAGCATCCTAGCCCGTACGAATCTGAATTTTTTTTAGGGTTTGATGGTAATCAACTGTCGGCTACATTCAATTTGTTGGTTGATTTCTTTCACTGTCTAGTATAGAGTTACAACAAGTTTAGAAAAATCAATGTTTGCTAAGTTTAGTTGTGGGTAGCATAATAAAATGCGTAGCATCATTAATCAAAATTCGTCCTACGGTATTTGCTAAGTTCGTTTATGGGTAGCACGATAAAATGCGTAGCATCCTTAATTATCATTCGTAGCATAATATTCATAGTAATTGAATTAAAATGCGTAAGATAATATTCATAGAAATTGAAAGACAATATTCGTAGTAGTTGAATCAAAATGCGTAGCTGTTTAAGAGTTGTAATTTCTGTTGTTTTTTTGTACATTGTTAGCTTTTACAATAGTTAAAATTAATATTCTTATACATTATTTGTGTATTGCTGCCCCTTAGATGTCTTAGATGGTTTTCTCATTTATTTGCCTACCCTCTCCTTATTGTCAGGCGTTTCTGCCCGTCATTGAATCATTTGGTTTTGTTAGGCATTTCTGCCCATCAGCAAGGTTTACGAATGATGTTCAACAGTATACGAATTATGTATAGCAGGATGCGAATGACAATTAGTAGGTACAAATGATGTTTGGTAGGGTACGAATGATGATTAGAAGGATACAGATGATGTTTGGTAGGGTACGAATGATGATTATCTGTGTACGAATTATATTTAGCAGGGTACGAATTAAGTTAACTAGGATACGAATTATGTTCACATGTCTACGAATGCTAAAAAAATATATGCAATTGGTTTATACTCAATAAGTGGATCGATGCATTTTTATAAAAAGGAAGGTGGATTTTACGGAAGGCATGTAATTGTAGGTGTAGTTTTTTTTGATGGGGATGTTTACAAGTATTGTACAAGACTACTGAAATTATCAAGTTAATCTAGTACATTTAAATCCATTGAAGTACAAGCCTTGCGGCGTCTTTGACTCATCCACTGAGCACTGAGCTTAGTGGTGTGATTTGCGAAAGTGTCTTCGACGATGATCGGAAAGGTGATCTAAATCTGTTATTCTATCTGTAGGGCATGGGATTGTGGGAGCGCAAGTGCCAAGAGGGATTTGATTGGCATTTGGGCAGAAGTATTTGAAAGATGAGAGTGTGACTTTTGCAATGTATGGTGATATGATAGAGCTGCGAATCAGTGACAGCTTTTTGATGCGTTGAATATTGCTGCACTTTGGGACTTGCCGGCCATTTTGGTTCATGTTCGTTTGTTTACTTATGTTGTTGTAACATTCGTAGTTCTTGTATCAAAATTGATTGAAACATTGGTAATTTTGTATATGACATTCGTAGTTCTTGTATCAAAATTGGTAGTCTTGAATATAACATTCGCAGCCTTGTATATAACTACTGCACTCTTAAAATTGGTAGTCTTGTATATAACATTTGTAGCCTTGTATATAAAATTCGTAGTTCTTAAATCAAAATAAGTAGTCTTGTATATAAAATTCGTAGCCATGCACATAACATTCATAGCACTGTTTATTTGTGATGTTTTATTTGAACTACAATACAATTCTGTTTAGGTTAATCAAAATGCGTAGCATTATATTGCTAGCAAATGAATCATAGTGCATAGCATTATAGGGTAGACTCGCTAGCTACCCTTCCATCTACATTCAAACCTCATACATTCTTAATTACATTTTATTTCCTGTTTGTGCAGATGGGCTCAAATAACAAAAACATTTGCCTGGAAGAACATACAATGAGGTGAAGAACTTTTGGAACTCAAGGATCAAAAAGAAATTGATCATCTCCTCATCTTCACCATCTAATTTTTACATCACTTCTTCCGCTACACATGCATCCTCCAACCCATTTCCACCTTACCACCAAAATTACATTGATACATTCGATGCGCCATTGGGTTTTGAAAGGAAGCGAGCAAGGTCAGTGAACAAAGAAAATCCCCGAGAGAGCGAACCATCAAATGATAAACACACTTGTAACCAGTTACCGGTTCATGAAAGTGAAAGAACACCAGCAAGTTGTGTTTTCAGCATCCGCCCAAGTCCTTCAAAGAAAGGTGAACCGAACAAATTTGATGGCACTAAGGTAAGAAAAGACTTCGGAATACTTGTGTTAGAAGAAAGAACACGTCAAATTAGACTGTCTAAGTTAATTTCTTAACTCTAGAGCACTTTTAGCGTATCAAAGGTCGGTTAGTGCTAGTTCAGGCCTTAATTATTTCAGTACTTAAATTCGTAGAGTCAGTTTGGAATAAATTCAGTAACTTCAGTTTAATCCGCATTTGTTTAAGCAATATTTCCAACATATGGTGATGAATGGTGGGACAGGAAGAGTTGTTCCGACTATTAGTCTTATGGAAGTTGCGGGCTGTTCAGAACGGAGCTATGTTGGTACTGCAAAAGTCAATGTGGTTGACCTTACCGATGAAGCTGATGATGTTCATTCCGGTAATATGCAAATTGGAAACCTAATGGAAGGTATATGCAGTTTATATCTCCCATAGATTTTGGTGTTTATAGTTCCTACTTCCTAGAATTCATTTCACATTGTTTTCACTATCATGTTAGAAAACTATGTGTGGATCTTAATACTAGTGCAAAAATGTTAATTACTTAGTTTAGAGTTCGTGTGTTATTATGATGCCTATTCAGATTTCTTCGGACTATTGAAAGTTAAAGTCATTAATGTCCTGAAACCGAAATCCTTGTTGCTTTATTTTTATTTGCAGATTCCATCCGCTTGAACCCTTCTGTGAATCTGAATGAAAGAAGTTCACCTACCCATGCAAGAAAAGAAAAACCGAAAGCAGAGAGCTCATTGCTAAACCAACAGCTCCTAGAAACACAACACAACATGGATCTGGGAGCCTTATTCATATACCTAATTACATTGATACATTCGATGCGCCATTGGGTTTTAAAAGGAAGCGAGCAAGGTCAGTGAATAAAGAAAATCCTCGAAAGAGCGAACCATCAAATGATAAACACACTTGTCAATAGTTACCGGATCATGAAAGTGAAAGAACAGCAGCAAGTTGAGTTTTCAGCATCTGCCCAAGTCCTTCAAAGAAAGGTGAACCGAACAAATTTGAAGGCACCTCAGGTAAGAAAAGACTTTGGAATATTAGTGTTAGAAGAAAGAACACGCCAAATTAGATTTGTCTAAGTTCATTTCTTAACTCTAGAGCACTTGTAACGTATCAAAAGTCGGTTAGTGCTAGATCAGGCCTTAATTATTTTAGTACTTAAATTCGTAGAGTCAGTTTGGAATAAATTCAGTAACTTCAGTTTCATCCGCCTTTGTTTAAGCAATATTTCCAACACATGGTGATGAATGGTGGGACGGGAAGAGTTGTTTCGACTATTAGTCTTATGGAAGTTGCGGGCTGTTCGAAACGGAGCTATGTTGGTACTGCGAAAGTCAATGTAATTGACCTTACCGATGAAGCTGATGACGTTCATTCAGGTAATTTGCAAACTGGACACCTGATTGAAGGTATATGGAGTTTATATCTCCCATAGATTTTGGTGTTTATAGTTCCCACTTCCTAGAATTCATTTCACATTGTTTTCACTATCATGTTAGAAAACTGTGTGCAAAAGTGTTAATTACTTAGTTTAGAGTTCGTGTGTTATTATGATGCATATTCAGATTTCTTTGGACTATTGACAGTTAAAGTCATTAATGTCCTGAAACCGAAAGTCCTTGTTGCTTTGTTTTTATTTGTAGATTCCATCCGCTTGAACCCTTATGTGAATCTGAGTGAAAGCAATTTCACCTACCCATGCAACAAAAGATAAAACCAAAAGGAGAGAGCCCATTGCTAAACCAGCAGCTCCTAGAAACACAACACACCATGGATCTGGGAGCCTTATTCATATACCTAATTACATTGATACATGTGATGCTCCATTGTGTTTTAAAAGGAAGCGAGCAAGGTCAGTGAACAAAGAAAATCCCCGAGAGAGCGAACCATCAAATGATAAACACACTTGTCAACAGTTACCGGTTCATGAAAGTGAAAGAACATCAACAAGTTGTGTTTTCCGCATCCGCCTAAGTCCTTCAAAGAAAGGTGAACCGAACAAATTTGATGGCACCTCTGGTAAGAAAAGACTTCGGAATACTTGTGTTAGAAGAAAGAAAACGTCAAATTAGATTGTCAAAGTTAATTTCTTAACTCTAGAGCACTTTTAGCGTATCAAAACTCGGTTAGTGCTAGTTCAGGCCTTAATTATTTCAGTACTTAAATTCGTAGAGTCAGCTTGGAATAAATTCAGTGACTTCAGTTTAATCCGCCTTTGTTTAAGCAATATTTCCAACACATGGTGATGAATGGTGGGACGGGAAGAGTTGTTCCGACCATTAGTCTTATGAAAGTTGCGGGCTGTTCAGAACGGAGTTATGTTGGTACTGCGAAAGTCAATGTGGTTGACCTTACCAATGAAGCTGATGATGTTCATTCAGGTAATATGCAAACTGGAAACCTGATGGAAAGTATATGCAGTTTATATGTCCCATAGATTTTGGTGTTTATAGTTCCTACTTCCTAGAATTCATTTCACATTGTTTTCACTATCATGTTAGAAAACTGTGTGCAAAAGTGTTAATTATTTAGTTTAGAGTTCGTGTGTTATTATGATGCATATTCAGATTTCTTTGGACTATTGACAGTTAAAGTCATTAATGTCCTGAAACCGAAAGTCCTTGTTGCTTTGTTTTTATTTGCAAATGACATCCGCTTGAACCCTTCTGTGAATCTGAATGAAAGCAGTTCATCTACCCATACAACAAAAGATAAAACCGAAAGCAGAGAGCCCATTGCTAAACCAGCAGCTCCTAGAAGCACAACACAACATGGATCTGGGAGCTTTATTCATATACCTAATTACATTGATACATTCGATCCTTCATTGGGTTTTAAAAGGAAGAGAGCAAGGTCAGTGAACAAAGAAAATCCCCGAGAGAGCGAACCATCAAATTATAATAAACACACTTGTCCACAGTTACCGGTTCATGAAAGTGAAAGAACACCAACAAGTTGTGTTTTCAGCATCCGCCCAAGTCCTTCAAAGAAAGGTGAACCAAACAAATTTGATGGCACCTCAGGTAAGAAAAGACTTCGAAATACTTGTGTTAGAAGAAAGAACACGTCAAATTAGACTGTCTAAGTTAATTTCTTTACTCTAGAGCACTTTTATTGTATCAAAAGTCGGTTAGTGCTTGTTCAGGCCTTAATTTTATTTCAATACTTAAATTCGTAGAGTCAGTTTGGAATCAATTCAGTAACTTCAGTTTAATCCGCTTTTGTTTAAGCAATATTTCCAACACATGGTATGAATGGTGGGACGGGAAGAGTTGTTCCGACTATTAGTCTTATGGAAATTGCGGGCTGTTCAGAACGGAGCTATGTTGGTACTGCGAAAGTCAATGTGGTTGACCTTACCGATGAAGCTGATGATGTTCATTCAGGTAATATGCAAATTGGAAACCTAATGGAAGGTATATGCAGTTTATATCTCCCATAGATTTTGGTGTTTATAGTTCCTACTTCCTAGAATTCATTTCACATTGTTTTCACTATCATGTTATAAAACTGTGTGTGGATCTTAATACTAGTGCAAAAATGTTAATTACTTAGTTTAGAGTTCGTGTGCTATTATGATGCATCTTCAGATTTCTTTGGACTATTGACAGTTAAAGTCATTAATGTCCTAAAACCGAAAATCCTTGTTGCTTTATTTTTATTTGCAGATTCAATCCGCTTGAACCCTTCTGTGAATCTGAATGAAAGCAATTCACCTACCCATGCAACAAAAGAAAAACCGAAAGAAGAGAGCCCATTGCTAAACCAGCAGCTCCTAGAAACACAACACAACATGGATCTGGGAGCCTTATTCATATACCTAATTACGTTGATACATTCGATGCGCCATTGGGTTTTAAACAGAAGCGAGCAAGGTCAGTGAACAAAAAAATCCCCGAAAGAGCGAACCATCAAATGATAAACACACTTGTCAATAGTTACCGGATCATGAAAGTGAAAGAACACATGCAAGTTAAGTTTTCAGCATCTGCCCAAGTCCTTCAAAGAAAGGTGAACCGAACAAATTTGATGGCACCTCAGGTAAGAAAAGATTTCAGAATATTTGTGCTAGAAGAAAGAACACGCCAAATTTGATTGTCTAAGTTAATTTCTTAACTCTAGAGTAGTTTTAGCGTATCAAAAGTCGGTTAGTGCTAGATCAGGCCTTAATTATTTCAGTACTTAAATTCGTAGAGTCAGTTTGGAATAAATTCAGTAACTTCAGTTTAATCCGCCTTTGTTTAAGCATTATTTCCAACACATGGTGATGAATGGTGGGACGGGAAGAATTGTTCCGACCATTAGTCTAATGGAAGTTACGTGCTGTTCAGAACAGAGTTATGTTTGTACTGCAAAAGTCAATGTGGTTGACCTTACCGATGAAGCTGGTGATGTTCATTCAGGTAATATGCAAACTGGAAACCTAATGGAAGGTATATGCAGTTTATATGTCCCATAGATTTTGGTGTTTATAGTACCTACTTCCTAGAATTCATTTCACATTGTTTTCACTATCATGTTAGAAAACTGTGTGTGGATCTTAATACTAGTGCAAAAGTGACTTAGTTTAGAGTTCGTGTGTTATTATGATGCATATTCTGATTTCTTTGGACTATTGGCAGTTAAAATCATTAATGTCTTGAAACCGAAAGTCCTCGTTGCTTTGTTTTTATTTGCAAATTACATCCGCTTGAACTCTTCTGTGAATCTGAATGAAAGCAGTTCACCTACCCATGCAACAAAAGATAAAACCGAAAGCAGAGAGCCCATTGCTAAACCAACAGCTCCTAGAAACACAACACAAAAAGGATCTGGGAGCCTTATTCATATACCTAATTACATTGATACATTCGATGCGTCATTGGGTTTTAAAAGGAAGCGAGCAAGGTCAGTGAATAAAGAAAATCCCTGAGAGATCAAACCATCAAATGATAAACACACTTGTCAACTGTTACCGGTTCATGAAAGTGAAAGAACACCAGCAAGTTTTGTTTTCAGCATCCGCCCAAGTCCTTCAAAGAAAGGTGAACCGAACAAATTTGATGGCACCTCAGGTAAGAAAAGACTTCGGAATACTTGTGTTAGAAAAAAGAACACATCAAATTAGATTGCCTAAGTTAATTTCTTAACTCTAGAGCACTTTTAGGGTATCAAAAGTCGGTTAGTGCTAGTTCAGGCCTTAATTATTTCAGTACTTAAATTCGTAGAGTCAGTTTGGAATCAACTCAGTAACTTCGGTTTAATCCTCTTTTGTTTAAGCAATGATTCCAACACATGGTGATGAATGGTGGGACGAGAAGAGTTGTTCCGACTATTAGTCTTATGGAAGTTGCGGGCTGTTCAGAACGGAGCTATGTTGGTACTTGACAAGCGTATTTTTAACCCTTTATAGTTGTCAAGTTATGTGTTTTAGGGGTTAAATCGTAGTCAAACAAAATTTATAAACCTTGATAAGTCAAGGGTCGATCCAAGGAACAGTGCGTGTGAATACTAGCTAACAAGTGACCTATTTAGCTATTCCAAACGATTCAAGGTTTTGTTGTGGTGAAAAATAACAGAATTTAAATAGCTGAAAAATAAAGGTTTGTATTTGATCAGAGAAAGAATTTCAGAACCATACTTCACCCGTGCTAACCCCACTAATCATGCAATCATGTCACGTAAATTATTCATGTTGTCGAATATGGTATTAAATCGAAATATCACTAGACAAGCCGCCCATCCACGGATCATTGTCTAGATTAATGTCAATCGTTGAACGCCGCCCATCCACGGATTATCAACGATCTCGATTGTTAAACTAAAGGTTTTGCTATTAATTCATATACTACCATTGTAGCAACATGACCTAACATCAATTTCATGTAATCCAATTAATACCTAAGACCCACCCATCTTTCGGTAAATAACCTAAATACGTTCTAGCATGCAAACATCTCATTCAATGTAAATACTTGCAAGAACGATAAAATTAAGCACAATGAAATTAAACATTCGAATTGCATAAATAAAAACGTTTAATTGATCACATGAGAGTTGGGTAAAGAAGAGTACTCACTACTCATGATAAGTTAACCGAGAGTAGTTTTGATAAAGAGATAAAGGACGAGGAAACCGTAATGACGCGGGTGCTCGTTGAATCTCTCGTGATGAACTCTGTCTTCTCCCAAGTTAGGGTTTCTTTAATCTCTATTCAAGCACACTCTCGTATCATCCACCCCTCTTCAATTCGTCCCCACTGCCCTCTCTATAGCTTTTCGAAAGGCCAAAAAGCCTAAAAATGAAATTAGGAAATAAGTCCAAAAAGCCCAGAAATCGATTTTGGAAATTGTCTTCGACGGGGCCATACTACCGTGACATTCGGACATGTCACGTCTTTCATGACAGGGGCAAAAGTGTACTGGGAGAAAAGGGGGCCGTGACTACCGTGACGTTGTGTTTTGTCACGGTAGTCACGGCCATGCAAAATGGCAGATACTTCGGGCGGCTTTTTCATGGTCTTAACCTCTGAATTTGATCTTGGCGTAAACTACAAAGTTGTAGCCCTTTGAATTATCTTTCCAACAAGCTTTGAATCAATCAATTTGGACACCATATGCGAACTGTGCGTGCGAAATAAGACGGAAAGGTCAATCTGCCCTATTTTGTCCTATTTTTGCCCAAATCTTCACCAATTGCTTTACTTTGCTTCGGATCAATCCAAACGTATTAGATATGTGATATATGACCTGAAACACTAGAAAAGAGGTTAAATGATAACAAAATATCCGGACAACAAACCTAATCCACATCGAATGAAGTGAATAATAGGTCAAGAATTCGACCGATCAAAACACTCCACACTTAGGATTTGTTCGTCCCGAACAAACATTAAGCAAAAGTCGATAAATCGCAGAATAGTTACCCACTCAAGTATCATGTGATCAATCCTAACTAAAATAAAAATAAAAGATAACTCACTGTCGTAGAGGACACGAATGCATTTAACGTATGCATCAAGCCTTTAAACCCCTAGGTTACCCTAGTAGGACGAGTATAGTCTCGAAGGTTTTCAGGAATGGGACTACCTACAAATCCCCTGTACAACTAACTAACGTGCATGCATGAATGATGCTCAACGAGTCACAGTAAAGTCATGTCATACCTCGGATTCATCGTGTTACCTTAACTTCAAATCAAACATCTTCATCAAAGTTGTCAGACAATCATAGATTAAACGAGTTATGCATTCAAATGGTCAGTACACACGACTAGCAAACGCCTCATCACAAGTTCTAAATAGTTCTATCGCAATGAAATAAGAGCAAGAATAGTTACACAAAACATGCTCGCCATTTACCTATGCTATCTAGGGATAGTCCACGGGCTCTTAGCGCAAAACTCATTCTCAAGTGCCAAGGACTAGGCAATGACCAGTAAGAGAAGAGGAGCATGGCTTAAGAATTTTCTGAAAAATAGTACGAAAATCACATCAAAATTTCAGTGCAAGCACGAGGATCGTCCCTTAGTTTCTAGTACATAATTTCTCAGAACAAGTCATGACTGCACGCAATGAGAAGGTGGAATTACACTACATCAAGTAAAAGGGGCAGAAATTTCTCTTTTTTTTTTCGTACACAAGGGGTGACTTTTCTCACTTTGCCTTTGGTATTTTCTTTCTCTAAAAAACAACTATGCTTGGGGAACGACTTTTCCCCCTGTTTTGAAAAATCAAAACTTTGTTCTTGATCGAAAACATATTGCTCTTTTTTTTCTAACTCCACACTTACAACTTGACATAGTGTATAAATAGAGGCGGGTGCATGCAAATCACAACTAGTATAGAGAAACACATACTAGTACTAAGGTCACCTAGAAAAAGAGATGCAATTTAAGTTTTTAGACGTTTTGAACCGGTGCCTACTAGTTTCAAGTCTCAAACATGCTGCAAGAAATACGTAGAACATGTGATTGGCAATAGCTAGCAGTGATACTGACTCAAGAGAATACACATACGAGTAAAACTATTTCAAGTCTTAGACTTCGAATCCAAATGAATGACAATCAGTCAAGGAGTATCGTAGAAAATGAGGATTTCAATCGCAATACATAGACAGTTGAGCATATGCCAGAGTGAATGTGACATGCGATGTGTGTGACTATGCGCTACCCACTCCACACTTAAAAATGAGCTTAGTCCCTAAGCGAAGACATAAAAGATAAGAAAAGGCGCATAGGAACTTCACTCGTGTGTGATAGCTTGATATCCATGGAGATTAAGCGATGCCCGGGGAGTGAAATGTGACTCATGAGCTCTGGAAACGTCTGTTGAAATACCCTGCCGTGACATATCGATTGTGTCACGGTATGTCACGGCACCTCTGGAAACCTCTGTTATTTTAACCTGCCGTGACAGCCGTGACACGTCCATTGTGTCACGGGTGTCACGACACTTGTAATGCCCAGCTTTAATTGTCTGTCCCAAAACCTTATTCAGTCTGAATGTTGCCCACTCCACACTTAAGTTCCTGCAATGATCACACGCAAAGCACAAAATGCAATCTAACTAATACTTACAGCGTGGGTTACTCCCCGAAGAGGCCTAGTTTAATGTCTTGGCTAGACTCAGCAAAGCGCCCCATATAAATCAGTCGTGAGAAGTCCTTTGCTAGGATCCCTTCTCACGAGGCCTTCAACAGAGAGAGAGGTGTCAATCCACCTTCAAATCCCATTGAAATTTACATCCATCAAGATTGACATGGACGTTAAGTAGAGCAAGCAGTCCCTTCAAAAATTTAAGACCCTTAAGAACCAAGGGACTGTAGAAACTCCCAAACAACAATTTCTAGACGTAAGACAAGAACTGTCGAAACTTGTCTGGAGGTTGTGCATCAGGATATATATTTTCAGAGCTAGCTCCGACAAGCACACTTCATGTATACTCTTTAGCTAGGAACTCACGTTCCCACACTTCAAAATTTCCCTTCAATATCACATTCATATGTATGCGAGGATCCTCTATAATCGAGCTGAGGTACACATCAACAAAGTCTTCGTACCTATAATCCTTTGATAGCTCATCAGCGCCCAGAGAAACTGGTGGAACGATGTTCTCCTCTGTCTGCTCATCTAAATGACCTTTTGAAGCAGTCGTAGTGGAGGGAGATGTATCTTCATATTCTGAGACGTCTTTAGTGCAGGGGTCATCATCCTCCAACTTAGTGCAAGCCTTGGCAACCGTTCTCAATGCCTCAAAACCATCCTCACAAACAGGCTGTTCTGGTTTAGAGAGCATTCTCTCATCCTGATCATCTTCCACATGGATTGGGAATAAAACTGAAGATGAATGTGCCTCAAAGACTTGAACTTCTTGATGATTTGCCATTGTCATCTCAATGTCCTCATCTCTGCATTCATTGGTGGCTGCAATAGCTTGTTGCTCTAACTGGTCTTTCAGTATCTTGTTCCGAATGGCCAGTTCCTTGTTCTGGATGCTGATCTGCTCGAGTGTCTGCTCTAATCCTTTCATTCGCCTATCCTGCTCAGCCATAAAACTAGTCATCATGGACTCCATGCTAGATGAGATGCCAGACTCCTGTTGCTTGGGCTGCTGCGGCTGGTAGTTGTACTGCCCTGAATTCTGATCTTGTTGTTGTTGGGGCTGGTTGTTGTACAGTTGATCATAAAATTGACGTTGCTGCAGCGACTGGTCCTCGTAACTCTCAAAATAGTAGTCATTTTGATAACAGGGTCCTGGTAATTCCATCATCTTCCGAATGTCACTTATTGTCGCAGTATGCTCCCGAGACGACCTCTCTTGCTCCACTAAGTAGCTAGCCAACATAGACTCTAAACGCGATGATCCACCAGTGGATTGAGACTGTTGCTGCTGCGAGTGATTCTGGTAGCTCTCATAATAAGGATCATCTCAATAATAATGTTGATCATAGAACTTATTTTGATTTCCTTCCCAATTTGTATCATATGAATATGTCAGACAATAAGGCTCTTCCCTTGGGTAGGCGTCTTGATGACCAAAAGAGAACATCCTCGTAACATTGAAAATAAAAGTGATTAGTGAAGGTCAGAAGTATATAGAGTATGTACAAGGAAGTAAAAAAAAAAGTCTAAACTACACTCGTTAAATCTAATATCACACTAAACGCTGCTCCCCGGCAACGACGCCATTTTGACAAGCGTATTTTTAACCCTTTATAGTTGTCAAGTTATGTGTTTTAGGGGTCAAATCGTAGTCAAACAGAATTTATAAACCTTGGTAAGCCAAGGGTCGATCCTAGGAACAGTGCGTGTGAATACTAGCTAACAAGTGGCCTATTTAGCTATTCCAAACGATTCAAGGTTTTGTTGTGGTGAAAAATAATAGAATTTAAATAGCAGACAAATAAAGGTTTGTATTTGACCAGAGAAAGAATTCCAGAACCATACTTCACCCGTGCTAACCCCACTAATCATGCAATCATGTCACGTAAATTATTCATGCTATCGAATATGGAATTAAACCGAAATATCACTACACAAGCCGCCCATCCACGGATCATTGTCTAGATTAATCTCAATCGTTGAACGCCACTCATCCACGGATTATCAAAGATCTCAATTGTTTAACTAAAGGTTTTGCTATTAATTCATGTACTACCATTGTAGCAACATGACCTAACATCAATTTACTGTAATCCGATTAATACCTAGGACCCATCCCTCTTTCGGTAAATAACCTAAATACGTTCTAGCATGCAAACATCCCATTCAATGTAAATACTTGCAAGAACGATAAAATTAAGCACAATGAAATTGAACATTCGAATCGCATAAATAAAAATGTTTAATTGATCACATGAGAGTTGGGTAAAGAAGACTACTCACTACTCATGATAAGTTAACCAAGAGTAGTTTTGGTAGAGAGATAAAGGACGAGGAAACCGTAATGACGCGGGTGCTCGTTGAATCTCTCGTGATGAACTCTGTCTTCTCCCAAGTTAGGGTTTCTTTAATCTCTATTGAAGCACACTCTCGTATCATCCACCCCTCTTCAATTCGTCCCCACTGCCCTCTCTATAGCTTTCCAAAAGGCCAAAAAGCCTAAAAACGAAATTAGGAAATAAGTCCAAAAAGTCCAGAAATCGATTTTGGAAATTGTCTTTGACGGGGCCGTGACTACCGTGACATTCGGACATGTCACGGCTGTCACGGCAGGGGCAAAAGTGCACTGGAAGAAAAGGGGGCCGTGACTACCGTGACATTGTGTTTTGTCACGGCAGTCACGGCCACCCAAAATGGCAGATACTTCGGGCAGCTTTTTCATAGTCTTAACCTCCGAATTTGATCTTGGCGTAAACTGCAAAGTTGTAGCCCTTTGAATTATCTTTCCAACAAGCTTTGAATCAATCAATTGAGACACCATATGCGATCTGTGCATGCGAAATAAGACGGAAGGTCAATCTGCCCTATTTTGTCCTGTTTTACCCAAATCTTCACCAATTGCTTTACTTTGCTTCGGATCAATCCAAACGTATTAGATATGTGATATATAACCTGAAATACTAGAAAAGAGGTTAAATGATAACAAAATATCCGGACAACAAACCTAATCCATCATCGAATGAAGTGACTAATAGGTCAAGAATTCGACCGATCAGTACTGCGAAAGTCAATGTGGTTGACCTTACCGATGAAGCTGATGATGTTAATTCAGGTAATATGCAAACTGGAAACTTGATGGAAGGTATATGCAGTTTATATCTCCCATAGATTTTGGTGTTTATAGTTCCTACTTCCTAGAATTCATTTCACATTGTTTTACTATCATGTTAGAAAACTGTGTGTGGGTCTTAATACCAGTGCAAAAGTGTTAATTACTTAGTTTAGAGGTCGTGTGTTATTATGATGCATGACGGAGCCCACCGCACTGTCGTTAAGGTGCGATGTTCTCTGCAAAAATAAATTATATCTCCGCTACTCGCAACTTCACTATTGGGTAGTAAAGGGTAAGTAGGGGTCGAACCCAAGGGAATTAGTAGACAGTTGTTCTTTCTGAAAAGGAAAAAATAAATAAAACAGTTGGGGGGTTGGTTTTGATTTTAGTGCTGAAAAGTAAAGTGCTGGAACAGTCGATTTCAAGGTCAACCGCAGACACACGTTTGATACTGGCCGCACGCTGTATTTCAAGCGTGTTGCGTACCAAAGGTTATGTCGGGCTGATGTTGATAAAGTCTGTAGTAAAAGTAAAGTACAGAAAGTAATTGCTTGAAGGACAAGGCTTTTGCAGAAAGTAAAGTGCAGAAAGTAATTGCTTGAAGGACAAGACTTTTGCAGAAAGTAATTGCTTGAAGGACAAGACTTGCGGAAATTAAAGTGCTGAAAGTAAGCAGTTGATAATGGTACTAAAAGTAAAGTAACAGGTGGTATTACAATTAAAGGAAAGTATTCAGTTTTAGGGGCCTTGTATCATAGTCTGTTTATCATTGACCGCTAATGATCATACTAAGTGTTCAAAAGTGTATCAAGGTCATTTCAAGCACTCGACTTGCCACACTGTCTAGCCCATTTCAAGGTCATAGAGCACTTGTTCTATTTAGACTAGCACCCCATTTCAAGGTATACTAGCCTACGTGCATCCATTTGATCAATCATTTCCGATCAATCCAAATGGTGTTTTAAAGAGGTTGAACTCCTCAGATAAGCTTTGCCATTTCAAGCATCCACTTACCCGAGTATGTTCACGAACCCCACGAAAGAGTTTTGCTCTGTCAAGCATCCACTCAACCTTGGAAGTTCTAACCTAATATGTGGCACTTAGAACAAGTTTTGAACACATAGAGGCACTAAGAGTAGGGCCTAAAACATTGTATGATACAAGCACACCCCTTCAACCGAATGAAGGGTTTAGCTACGAATATCCATAGAGGTCGATACCATAGCTAAGTACTTGGAAAAGTAAAGGTTTTGAAAGACAAAAAGTAAAGGTTTTGGAAAGTAAAGACAAGGAAAGTAAAATGAGAATACTTAAGAACCGACAGGAGTAAACTCAAGAACAGTAAAAGAAAAGCTTGAGTACTACAAGAACCGACAAGAGTACTCAAGAACAACTGTAAAGCTTTCGATATCAAAGAAAAGTGTTTACAAGGATGGTTTTGTGAATCTAGAGAGCTTCTCTCTCTACCAAAGACTATGGAGCTTTGTGGATTGTGGGGTGAGGATACAAGGGCAAGGGAGGGCTCTATTTATAGGTATGAAGGAGCAATGAGGAGCCAACACATGGCACAAGGGGAGAGGAGCTTAAGGAGCCGCCCCCCATGTGTCATCTCCATGGCCAAAGCCGCCGGTTAGGTGGAGGGGAGTGGGTTAGTGTGAGTTGAGATCTTTTTCCCAAAAGCCATCGGCCCTCTTTCAGCTTTGGATTGACTCTGGTTGCCCTTCGGTTGGACTTGTTTTGAGTGATTCCAGGTTAGGATCATGAAAGTTGTACAGTCGGAATCTGATTGTGACCTGGAGTGTCTTGTAATCCATTTTCAGCTTTAAAACTCCTCCTTAGCTTGTATTCTCTCTAGACTTCAAAATACCCTGTAGATAAATATCGGAACTAACAAGCAAAAGTTAAATAGACAAAGAGTCTAATTTGGTGGGTTTAACTGTGTTTATGATTCATACAATTATGGTCATCAGATCACCCCACACTTTTAGTTGTTCGTCCCGAACAATGCTTTTTTAGGGCGGAACACAATCTTAGTAAAATGTGAAAGTGAGACTGTGGGACTAGATTTATCTTAATTCATGCATTACTTTTATTACCAAACTAAACCGTGTAAATACTTAGAAGAAACTTGATACTTGTACCTTCGCGCCAAGATGCAAATTAATTCGGATGTTTCGGGAGATAGCCCTTTTCAGGCTCCTGGACTGCATTCTCGGGATCGACTCGTACTATATGGTTTCCTTGTAGCTTTTTCTAGCACGTGACTTGGTTCGGGTTTCACTAAGTTGAGCATTTTGATTTCTTTTTGGCTAGGGACAGCTTCTGTAGTGAATCGGCCTTTGGCCTTTGGCCTTTGATGTTGAATTGGAGTTTCTTCACTTTTGTTTCGGTTAAAATCTTCACAATTTTGGCCTTTGGCCTTCGATTAGCTTCTTCGAGCTTTTGCTTCTTTGTGAGTTGCTAGTCCATTTTCTCAACCTTTTGGGAGGTCCAATCATTGCCCGCGAGCATATGGAAATACCTCCCCGCTCTTTCTCATCCTCACCGTTTCGCGCGGGTCAAGATGAGGGTCGCTCATCTATTTTCCCGGCTACTAGGACTAGAGATGGGACGGTTTGATTCCCGTCCCGCCTCTTGCATAAATGCTGCATGGCAGAGATGACTTCAATCTTCACTGAAACCCGAAGTGCAGCTTCCACTGACTTCGAAAACCATATAGTTAGATTCGATCCTTCGAGTGCTTGCCAAGCCTCTCTAGGGCATTTTCTATCAACTCCACATCCCCTGTATATCTCAGCACAAAGGGACAAATGAAAAGTTACATTCTAAGTCTCTACACAGTTGAATTTTCACAAGGTAAATGCATGAATTGAGACCTATCTTTTTCACATTCTCAAGTTCATATTTTCAAAAAGATAATATTAAGGGAAAAGGAAAAGAAAAAACATGTTTATGTACAAAGGTGGTTCTCACCCCACACTTTTGAACGAAGGCGTGCCTTTCAGGAAGACTTAGTTTAAAAGTCATGCAAGCATATATTTACGAGAGAAGGAAATGACATTAAGGAAAAGGGAAGAACTGAACTCCCTTTTACTGTGTCGTGGAACGTCATAGCTCGAGCTGGATAATCGAGGGAGTTCGGCAGGGGCCTTGAACTCTCAGCGCAGGCCCGGTAATTCTCGGAAGCTGCCTGGCTGATCTGATCTTGCTCCAAAAACTGATTCCTACAAGGAGTCATTCCTTCTATACAAAAAATGGGTGAGAGCGACTTACGGTAAAAACTAAATGACTGAAAATAAATGACTGAAAGTAAGATAGGTGTCGGGTTACCTCCCGACCAGTGCATTTGTTTAACGTCGTTAGCTCGACAGTACCTTATTCCTGGATGATAAGGTGGGATCCCATGGGTGGCTCGGGTCATAGTGTGGTGGAGCGCCTACTTTCATTTTTGCCTTGACTCTCCTTGAGTTCTTGTGGGATGATGAGTTCGGGTCCTGCTCCCATTGTTCTGGTGGTTTCTCCTTCCATTGTCTCTGAGAAGGTGAGAGATTTTTGACCATAGCTACTGGTCTTGCTACTCTTACAGTCTCTCTTGGCATGTCAGAAATTTGTGTGCTTATATCTGAGATAGGCACAATGTCTGGCGGTTTCCTTGTATTTGAGCGGCCATTATAATCATCAATGTAGAAATCAGAAATTTTGCCGCCAAATGTAAGTGATAACAAGCCCTTGCCCATGTCGATCCATGCCTTGGTGGCGAAGAGAAAAGGCCGTCCTAATATAAGCGTTGGAGGGTCGTCTTTGCTGGCCTCTCCCGTTTCTATTACATAAAAGTCTGCAGCAACGACGAGCTCTCCTATATGGAGTATTAGATCTTCGAGCACTCCAACCGGACGGATACACGATTTGTCTCCCAACTCGATATTTGACCTTGGTGGTTTCAATGGACCAAGCTCCAATAAGTAATATAAGGAGTAAGGCATGTCATTGACGGCAGCCCCAAGATCGATTAAGCACTTGTGAATTTGGGCTTCACCAATACCATAGGTGACTGTGAAGGCCCCTGGGTCCTTATCCCTTTCTGGTTGTGACTCTTGATATGAAGTGAGGGGTCTTTCCACTATCGGGCCATTCTGCTCATCCTTGGGCTCTGGATTTGTATGATCGGGCCCTTTTAACTTTTGATCTTCTGGGTAAATGTTTTGCTCTGATGCATAGATGTTAGTTGGGGAATCCCATCTGAGACCATTAGAGTCATTGTCATTCCAACCAGATGCCGGTATGTTAAAGTGTGTAATCGATGGAGGTGTCATGCTAACCGTGAATGTATAACGTCCATTATCAGCATGCGTGACCCACATCCTGCCATCATTGGGTCGGTCTTCTTCTTGATTCCAATCAGGACGGTGCCTACGGGTGAAGTGTTTGTTCGTAAGTTTGTAAGTTGTGGATCGTGCTGCTTCTTCTAGTGCTACCTTCATGTTTGACTTCCTTATCATGCTGACATTCGTCTTTGGGTTCTGGATGGTTTGTGAAGGAAGTCTGCCTGGTTCATTAACGAGTGCGGACATTGAAGTGGCGAGCTGGGACATTTGTTTGGTCAAATCTGAAATTGCTCCGTCAATTTTTGCGTGGAATTGGTGTAGCGAAGTACCCAATTGATTCACGCTTCCTGCGAGTTCCTTCATTGTGTCTTCAAGCGACTTGTTTGGTCCTTGCTGATTGCGTGAGTTGGCTTGGTACTGATTTTGTCCCTTCTATTGATATTGGCCTGCTGATGGAGCGTTCTGGTTGTACTGCCGGTGGGGAGGTTGGTAGAATGACTGAGCTAATTGCGGTGCGGCTTGTTGTGTCTCATTCGGAGGATGGTTGTTGTTCCGCCAGCTTGGATTGGTCGCTTGATTATACTACCGGATTGGTCCTGCTCTATCCTTGCTGTTATGGTTTTTGTATCCTTGGTATCCTACCACTACATTCATTTCTTCCGGTTCCTCTACTATCAGTGTTGGGCATGCGTCAGTCTTGTGGTCCGTAGAGCTACAAAACTAGCAAGGCTTTATCTGAACTGGCTGCCTTTGTAGGATTTGAATCATCATTTCCTTTATTTGTTTCATCTCCTCTGGCATAGAGTTCATCGGTGTTTCAGCCTTTGCCACATTCTTCGTTCGGGAAAATTCTTCCTGCCGAGTTGTCTCTTCTCTGAATCGGGCATTTTCAGCAACGTCGGTGATGAGATTCCTTATGCCACTCAGTGATAGATTCATCATGGATCCTCCAGCAGAGGCATCCAGAAGCATTTTGTCTAAGGGCCTTAATCCATCAATGAGGTACTCGATTATGAGTTTCTCGAGCAGTCCAAGGGTACAGCAGCTTCTCTCCATGCGATTGAATTTTTCCAGCTAGTAGTACATGGTTTCATTGGGCCCTTTCTTGATGTCCTGCAGTTGCCTCCTTACTTGCATTGCTCTTCCTGCTGGGTAGTATTTGTCCAGGAATTTATTTTGCATCTGAGCCCATGTTCTGATGCTACCGGAAGGCAATGAAAGAAACCAGTCGTTCACTGAGTCTGTGAGGGAAAAGTAGAACGCTTTCAGCTTGAAGTCGTCTAGGTTCACGCCATTTGGTTTTAGGTTCTAGCAAGTGCCATGTAAGCGTTGGAGATGAGTTGTTGCTGATTCTCCACGAGTTCCTAAAAACTTTGGCAAGTTGTGGGCCACTAAAGTGTTGATGGCGATGTTTTCTAACTCAGGGCCTTCGTAAATGCACCACGGCTGATTTCTGAAATCCGGTGCCGACAGTTCTCCCATAGTAGGTTCGCGGAAGTTGTTGTTATCCCCGTAGTAGTCATCAAAGACGGGTTCGCGTCTTGGCTCTCGTCGATATTGCGGGGGTGGTGGATGTCTGGGGGTTGTTGCGCTGGGCCAGCTTCATTTCGGTACTCGAGTGGTCCTTGGTTTCTTAGGATGGCATTCCTATCACGAGCTCTTTGGTTTCGAAAGAGTTGCTCTGGATCGTCGAGAATTGGAAATTGAGGCGGTGCCTCGTTATTTCGATCGAACAGATTGACCTCGTCGTCATCCTGATAGTCATGGTGGCTTTCTTCTCGAGACATGGTTGCGTAGAAGTGAGTTTAAAAGAGAAAGAAAGAACATTGAATTCTAATTCCCCGGCAACGGCGCCAATTTTGACGGAGCCCACCGCACTGTTGTTAAGGTGCGATGTTCTCTGCAAAAATAAATTTATATCTCCGCTACTCGCAACTTCACTATTGGGTAGTAAAGGGTAAGTAGGGGTCGAACCCAAGGGAATTAGTAGACAGTTGCTCTTTCTGAAAAGGAAAAAATAAATAAAACAGTTGGGGGGTTGGTTTTGATTTTAGTGCTGAAAAGTAAAGTGCTGGAACAGTCGATTTCAAGATCAATCGCAGACACACGTTTGATACTGGCCGCACGCTGTGTTTCAAGCGTGTTGCGTACCAAAGGTTATGCGGGGCTGATGTTGATAAAGTCTGTATTAAAAGTAAAGTACAGAAAGTAATTGCTTGAAGGACAAGGCTTTTGCAGAAAGTAAAGTGCAGAAAGTAATTGCTTGAAGGACAAGACTTTTGCAGAAAGTAAAGTGCAGAAAGTAATTGCTTGAAGGACAAGACTTTTGCAGAAAGTAAAGTGCAGAAAGTAATTGCTTGAAGGACAAGACTTGCGGAAATTAAAGTGCTGAAAGTAAGCAGTTGATAATGGTACTGAAAGTAAAGTAACAGGTGGTATTACAATTAAAGGAAAGTATTCGGTTTTAGGGGCCTTGTATCATAGTCTGTTTATCATTGACCGCTAATGATCATACTAAGTGTTCAAAAGTGTATCAAGGCCATTTCAAGCACTCGACTTGCCACACTTTCTAGCCCATTTCAAGGTCATAGAGCACTTGTTTTATTTAGACTAGCACCCCATTTCAAGGTATACTAGCCTATGTGCATCCATTTGATCAATCATTTCCGATCAATCCAAATGGTGTTTTAAAGAGGTTGAACTCCTCAGATAAGCTTTGCCATTTCAAGCATCCACTTACCCGAGTATGTTCACGAACCCCACGGAAGAGTTTTGCTCTGTCAAGCATCCACTCAACCTTGGAAGTTCTAACCTAATATGTGGCACATAGAACAAGTTTTGAACACATAGAGGCACTAAGAGTAGGGCCTAAAACATTGTATGATACAAGCACACCCCTTCAGCCGAATGAAGGGTTTAGCTATGAATATCCATAGAGGTGGATACCATAGCTAAGTACTTGGAAAAGTAAAGGTTTTGAAAGACAGAAAGTAAAGGTTTTGGAAAGTAAAGACAAGGAAAGTAAAAGGAGAATACTCAAGAACCGACAAGAGTAAACTCAAGAACAGTAAAAGAAAAGCTTGAGTACTACAAGAACCGACAAGAGTACTGACGGACGCACAGTCATTATGTGCAAACGTCAAGAATAAATTTATAAGTCCGCTACTCGCGACTTTACTACTGGGTAGCAAGTGGTAAGTAGGGGTCGAACCCAAGGGAATTAGGGGGATACGTTGTTCTTTAAGGGATTGGTACAGCGAGGGAGCGTGTTTTAAGGTTGATTGAGATTTTAGCGCGATTAACTAAGCTACTGTTTTTGGTTTTTTTGGTTTTTTGTGCGGAAAAGTAATTGCAGGAATTAAAATACTGAAAAGTAAAAAGAAAGACTTACAGTGGGTGATGCGTGAATTGCGAGTCCTCTAGAAGGTGAGTGCAGTTGATTAAGGCAGTTATGCTAGGAAAGTAAATACATGGGGGTTTTGTAATTCAAGGGGAGCATTCGGTTTCGGGGGAATTGTATCATAGCCTGTTTTATCATTTTACTAATCCTTCTAAGTATTCAAACGTGCATCAAGGCCATTTCAAGCGCTCGATTTGCCACACTGTCTAGTCTTTTGCAAAAGTGTTCGAAAGTGAATCAAGGCCATTTCAAGCACTCGACTTGCAACACCGTCTAATCTTTTGCAAAAAACGTAGAGCCCTTGTTCTACTCAGACTAGCACCCCATTTCAAGGTATACTGGCCTATGTGCATCCATTTGGATTGTCTTTTCCGATTTATCCAAATGGTGTTTGAGAGAGATCGAACTCCTCAGATAAGCTTTGCCATTTCAAGCATCCACTTACCCGAGTATGTTCACGAATTTCCACGGAAGAGCTTTGCCATTTCAAGCATCCACTCAACCTTGGAAATTCTGATCTAATATATGGCACATAGAACAAGTTTTGAATACAGAGAAAAAACACTAAAATAGTCTAAAACATTTTATAATACAAAATACGCCCCTTTAACCGAATAAAGAGTTTAGCTACGATTATCCATGGAAGAGGATATCATAGCTAAATACTCGGGGGTTTTTGAAAACAGTAAGAAAGGAAAGGGGTGGAATACTCAAGAACCAACAGGAGTATTCCTAATTCCTACTGAATACTCAAGAACCAACAGGAGTATTCTCGAAAACTGTTATAATACTCAAGAACCAACAGGAGTATTATTTCAAAGCGTATAATACTCAAGAACCAACAGGAGTATTATTTCAAAGCGTATAATACTCAAGAACAAACAGGAGTATTATTTCAAAAACCAAACTTACAAATGCCAAACTTTCTAGAGAGATAAGTGAATGATTTGTGATTGTTGAGGATGGATGGATGATATGAGGAGGAGGATGGCCTCCTTTTATAGGCTAAGGGGAGGAGAATGGAGGGCTTGGATTGATCTTCATCCAAGGGTGGAGGAGGAGGGGAGGAGCATGTGGAGGAGAAGGCCACCACATGGCAAGCTCTTGTGGTGGCACAAAGAGCCGCCGGTTGCAAGTCAAATGGAGGGGAGATTTTGTGGCTTTGGCCACCTCTTGCCAAAGCCACCACTCACCCATGGAGGAGGAGGGGGAGTTTGCCACCCATGACTCATCAATTCACCCATAGCCGCCGGTCATGGTGGATAAGGATGAGAGTTTGTGTGATTTTTGCGTAGTTTTCATAAAACTATCAGTCCAATTTTGCTCCGGTCTGGCTTTGGTTGTTCCTCGGTTGGATTTGATTTTAGTAATTCAATGTCAGGATCTTGAGATTTCTTCATTCAGCGTCTGATCGTGACCTTGGACTGACTCGTAATATCTTTTCAGCATAAAATCCTCTCCTTAGCGTGTATTCTCTCTAGAGTCCAAAATACCCTGTGGAAATATATCGGAACTAACAAGCAAAAGTTAAATAGACCAACAGTCTAATTTGGTGGGTTTTACTGTGTTTTTGATTCGTATAATTATGGTCCATCAGATCACCCCACACTTTTAGTTGTTCGTCCCGAACAATGCTATTAAAGGGCGGCACTCTAAGTTTGGTTTTAAAATATGAAAGTTAGACTGTGGGACTCGATTTATCCTAATTCATGCATTGCTTACTTATTACCAAATTGAACTGCGTAAATAAATAGAAGTAACTTGATACGTGTACCTCCGTGCCGAGATGCAAATTATTCTGGATGTTTCGGGAGATAGCCCTTTTTAGGCTCCTGGACTGCAACCTCGGGACTGTCTCGCACTATATGGTTTCCTTGTAGCTTTTTCTAGCACGTGATTCGGTTCGGGTTTCGCAGATGAGTTGAGCCTTTTTGATTTCTTTCTTTTTTGGCGAGGGACTGCTTTTTTGTTGTGAATCGGCCTTTGGCCTTTGATTTGACTTTTTGAGTACTTCACTTTTGTTCGGTTAAAACCTTCACAATTCTGGGCCTTTGGCCTCTTGATTTGCTTCTTCGAGCCTTCACTTCTTTGTGACTTGCTAGTCCATTTTCTCAAGCCTTTTTTGGAAGGTCCAATCATCGCCCGCAAGCCTATGGAAATACCTCCCCGCTCTCTCTCATCATTGCCGTTTCGCGCGAGTCAAAATGAGGGTCGCTCATTTATTTTCCCGGCTACTTTGACTAGAGATAGGACGGTTTGATTCCCGTCCCGCCTTCTTCATTTTTTATGCATAAACACTGCATGGCGGAGCTGACTCTTGACTCAACTGAAAAACCCGAAGTGCAGCCTCCACTGACTTCGTAAACCATATAGTGAAATTCAGTCCTTCGATTGCTTGCCAAGCCTCTCTAGGGCATTTCTATCAACTCCACATCCCTAGTTTATCTCAGCACAAAGGGACAAATGAGAAGTTACGTTCTAAGTTTGTAGACAGTTGAATTTTCACAAGGTAAATGCATGAATTTTAGATCTATCTTTTTCACATTCTTAAGTTTATATTTTCAAAAAGATAACACTAAAAAAGAAAAACATGTTATTTATTTATGTACACATGCGGTTCTCACCCCACACTTTTGAACGAAGGTGTGCCTTTCAGCACTACTTAGTTCAAAAGCCATGCAAGCAGACAATTACGAGAAGGAAATGATATTAAGGAAAGGTAAGATCAGAACTCCCTTTAAAGTGTCGAGTGAACGACATGGCATGAGGCTGGATAATCGAGGGAGTTCGGCTGGGGCCTTGAACTCTCAGCACAGGCTCGGTAGTTCACGGAAGCTGCCTGGCTGATCCGATCGTGCTCCAAAAACCAATTCCTAAATAGTCAAATCATTCTATGCACCAAGTGGGTGAGAGCGACTTATTGATGAAAACTAAAAGACAGAAAAGACAGAAAGTAAGATAGTGTCGGGTTACCTCCCGACCAGTGCACTTGTTTAACGTCGTTGGCTCGACAGTACCTTATTCCTGGATCACTGGTTGGGATCCCATGGGTGGCTCAGGTTGAATTTCGCCACTGTTCTTGTGTTGGTTTTTGCCTTGCCTTTACCCAATTTCTTGTGAGCAGATGTGCTTGGGTCCAGTTCCCGTTGTTCTGGTGATTTCTCCTTCCAACATCTCTGAGAAGGTGAGGGACCTTTGACCACTAGTCTCTTGAACTGGGTTTTATGGTGTTTAGGGCTGCCTTGTCCAGTCAAGGCGAAAACATGCTCCATCGAGGAGTCGTTCTGCTCAGGCCCTTTTCCCATCCTCTTTTCTTCATGGATCACATAGTTTTCAGCGATTTGCCTATTGATCGAGGGGAAAAGTCGGGAAGCTTGCATCTTAAGGCTCGGTTCTGCCTCGTCGTGTTTGTTTGTGAGGAACTGGTCGTAGATGGTCTCGGCTGCTTGGGTGATGATAGCTGGGTATGGCTTTGGCAGCATGTCGGTGGTATTCTGGACTTCTTCCATTGCCGACACTTCCTCGTTGCTTCCGATACTTTCTATATCCCAGTCTTCTGATGGCTCGGGAGTCTCTTCTGATGGCTCGGGAGTTTCTTCTCCTTCTGTCTGCATTTCTCCGTCAGCCTCAGGTATTCGTTTTGTGGTTGCGGCCAGGTCATTTATGAGATTCCACATGTCTGCCAGGGAGAAGTTCCTGGCTGATCTCCTCATTGCTTCGTTAATCCTCGTCAGATCATCGGCCTTCATCCCACGAAGAAATTTTTGAAGCAGAACTTTCTTCGCGAATCCATGGTGCGGGCAGCTTGAGACGATGGTGTCATAGCTCGTGTAGTATTCGTCCAAAGTCTCATCCCAGGATTGTTGCAGGCACATGATCTTCTCACGGGTTTTTTGGCGTAAGGATGGAGGTGAGAATTCTTTCAGGAAGGGAATGCAGAGGTCCACAAAATGTACTGCACTGCTAGCGGTTGACGTGTAATACCAGATCGTTGTGAAATCAGTTAGAGAGAATTTGAAGCATTTAAGCTTAAATTCCTCTAATATTTCATTTTCAGGTTTTATGAGGTGACAAACGTGGTGAAAGTTTCGGCAGTGTTGTACTGGGTCTTCTCCATCCGTACCTCCGAACAGGGGGAGATGTCTTGTTGTCCATGCATATGAAGGGGGTTGCGTCATGAGGACATGGGAGGGAAAGAACAACTTATCCGATGGCTAACTCCCCGGCAACGGCGCTAATTTTGACGGACGCACAGTCGTTATGTGCAAACGTCAAGAATAAATTTATAAGTCCGCTACTCGCGACTTTACTACTGGGTAGCAAGTGGTAAGTAGGGGTCGAACCCAAGGGAATTAGGGGGATACATTGTTCTTTAAGGGATTGGTACAGCGAGGGAGCGTGTTTTAAGGTTGATTGAGATTTTAGCGCGATTAACTAAGCTACTGTTTTTGGTTTTTTTGGTTTTTTGTGCGGAAAAGTAATTGCAGGAATTAAAATACTGAAAAGTAAAAAGAAAGACTTACAGTGGGTGATGCGTGAATTGCGAGTCCTCCGGAAGGTGAGTGCAGTTGATTAAGGCAGTTATACTAGGAAAGTAAATACAAGGGGGTTTTGTAATTCAAGGGGAGCATTCGGTTTCGGGGACATTGTATCATAGCCTGTTTTATCATTTTAGTAATCCTTCTAAGTATTCAAACGTGCATCAAGGCCATTTCAAGCGCTCGATTTGCCACACTGTCTAGTCTTTTGCAAAAGTGTTCAAAAGTGAATCAAGGCCATTTCAAGCACTCGACTTGCAACACCATCTAATCTTTTGCAAAAAACGTAGAGCCCTTGTTCTACTCAGACTAGCACCCCATTTCAAGGTATACTAGCCTATGTGCGTCCATTTGGATTGTCTTTTCCGATTTATCCAAATGGTGTTTGAGAGAGATCGAACTCCTCAGATAAGCTTTGCCATTTCAAGCATCCACTTACCCGAGTATGTTCACGAATTTCCACGGAAGAGCTTTGCCATTTCAAGCATCCACTCAACCTTGGAAATTCTGATGTAATATATGGCACATAGAACAAGTTTTGAATACAGAGAAAAAACACTAAAATAGTCTAAAACATTTTATAATACAAAATACGCCCCTTTAACTGAATAAAGAGTTTAGCTACGATTATCCATGGAAGAGGATATCATAGCTAAATACTCGGGGGTTTTTGAAAACAGTAAGAAAGGAAAGGGGTGGAATACTCAAGAACCAACAGGAGTATTCCTAATTCCTACTGAATACTCAAGAACCAACAGGAGTATTCTCTAAAACTGTTATAATACTCAAGAACCAACAGGAGTATTATTTCAAAGCGTATAATACTCAAGAACAAACAGGAGTATTATTTCAAAAACCAAACTTACAAATGCCAAAATTTCTAGAGAGATAAGTGAATGATTTGTGATTGTTGAGGATGGATGGATGATATGAGGAGGAGGATGGCCTCCTTTTATAGGCTAAGGGGAGGAGAATGGAGGGCTTGGATTGATCTTCATCCAAGGGTGGAGGAGGAGGGGAGGAGCATATGGAGGAGAAGGCCACCACATGGCAAGCTCTTGTGGTGGCACAAAGAGCCGCCGCTTGCAAGTCACATGGAGGGGAGATTTTGTGGCTTTGGCCACCTCTTGCCAAAGCCACCGCTCACCCATGGAGGAGGAGGCGGAGTTATCCACCCATGACTCATCAATTCACCCATAGCCGCCGGTCATGGTGGATAAGGATGAGAGTTTGTGTGATTTTTGCGTAGTTTTCATAAAACTATCAGTCCAATTTCGCTCCGGTCTAACTTTGGTTGTTCCTCGGTTAGATTTGATTTGAGTAATTCAATGTCAGGATCTTGATATTTCTTCATTCAGCGTCTGATCGTGACCTTGGACTGACTCGTAATATCTTTTCAACATAAAATCCTCTCCTTAGCGTGTATTCTCTCTAGAGTCCAAAATACCCTGTGGAAATATATCGGAACTAACAAGCAAAAGTTAAATAGACCAACAGTCTAATTTGGTGGGTTTTACTGTGTTTTTGATTCGTATAATTATGGTCCATCAAGTACTCAAGAACAACTGCAAAGCTTTCGATATCAAAGAAAAGTGTTTACAAGGATGGTGTTGTGAATCTAGAGAGCTTCTCTCTCTACCAAAGACTATGGAGCTTTGTGGATTGTGGGGTGAGGATACAAGGGCAAGGGAGGGCTCTATTTATAGGCATGAAGGAGCAATGAGGAGCCAACACATGGCACAAGGGGAGAGGAGCTCAAGGAGCCGTCGGGTGAGGTGGAGGGGAGGGGGAGCCGCCCCCCCCCCCCATGTGTCATCTCTATGGCCAAAGCCGCCGGTTAGGTGGAGGGGAGTGGGTGAGTGTGAGTTGAGATCTTTTTCCCAAAAGCCATCGGCCCTCTTTCAGCTCCGGACTGACTCTGGTTGCCCTTCGGTTGGACTTGTTTTGAGTGATTCCAGGTTAGGATCATGAAAGTTGTACAGTCGGAATCTGATTGTGGCCTGGAGTGTCTTGTAATCCATTTTTAGCTTTAAACTCCTCCTTAGCTTGTATTCTCTCTAGACTTCAAAATACCCTGTAGATAAATATCGGAACTAACAAGCAAAAGTTAAATAGACAAAGAGTCTAATTTGGTGGGTTTAACTGTGTTTATGGTTCATATAATTATGGTCCATCAGATCACCCCACACTTTTAGTTGTTCGTCCCGAACAATGCTTTTTTAGGGCGGAACACAATCTTAGTAAAATATGAAAGTGAGACTGTGGGACTAGATTTATCTTAATTCATGCATTACTTACTTATTACCAAACTAAACCGTGTAAATACTTAGAAGAAACCTGATACTTGTACCTTCGCACTGAGATGCAAATCAATTCGGATGTTTCGGGAGATAGCCCTTTTCAGGCTCCTGGACTGCATTCTCGGGATCGACTCTTACTATATGGTTTCCTTGTAGCTTTTTCTAGCACGTGACTTGGTTCGGGTTTCACTGAGTTGAGCATTTTGATTTCTTTTTGGCGAGGGACAGCTTCTGTAGTGAATCGGCCTTTGGCCTTTGGCCTTTGATGTTGAATTGGAGTTTCTTCACTTTTGTTTCGGTTAAAACCTTCACAATTTTGGCCTTTGGCCTTTGATTAGCTTCTTCGAGCTTTTGCTTCTTTGTGACTTGCTAGTCCATTTTCTCAACCTTTTGGAAGGTCCAATCATTGCCGCGAGCATATGGAAATACCTCCCCGCTCTTTCTCATCCTCGCCGTTTCGCGCGGGTCAAGATGAGGGTCGCTCATCTATTTTCCCGGCTACTAGGACTAGAGATAGGACGGTTTGATTCCCGTCCCGCCTCTTGCATAAACGCTGCATGGCGGAGATGACTTCAATCTTCACTGAAACCCGAAGTGCAGCCTCCACTGACTTCGAAAACCATATAGTTAGATTCGATCCTTCGAGTGCTTGCCAAGCCTCTCTAGGGCATTTTCTATCAACTCCACATCCCCTGTATATCTCAGCACAAAGGGACAAATGAAAAGTTACATTCTAAGTCTCTACACAGTTGAATTTTCACAAGGTAAATGCATGAATTGAGACATATCTTTTTCACATTCTCAAGTTCATATTTTCAAAAAGATAATATTAAGGGAAAAGGAAAAGAAAAAACATGTTTATGTACAAAGGTGGTTCTCACCCCACACTTTTGAACGAAGGCGTGCCTTTCAGCAAGACTTAGTTTGAAAGTCATGCAAGCATATATTTACGAGAGAAGGAAATGACATTAAGGAAAAGGGAAGAACTGAACTCCCTTTTACTGTGTCGTGGAACGTCATAGCTCGAGCTGGATAATCGAGGGAGTTTGGCTGGGGCCTTGAACTCTCAGCGCAGGCCCGGTAATTCTCGAAAGCTGCCTGGCTGATCTGATCTTGCTCCAAAAACCGATTCCTACAAGGAGTCATTCCTTCTATACAAAAAATGGGTGAGAGCGACTTACGGTAAAAACTAAATGACTGAAAATAAATGACTGAAAGTAAGATAGGTGTCGGGTTACCTCCCGACCAGTGCATTTGTTTAACGTCGTTAGCTCGACAGTACCTTATTCCTGGATGATAAGGTGGGATCCCATGGGTGGCTCGGGTCATAGTGTGGTGGAGTGCCTACTTTCATTTTTGCCTTTACTCTCCCTGAGTTCTTGTGGGATGATGAGTTCGGGTCCTGCTCCCATTGTTCTGGTAGTTTCTCCTTCCATTGTCTCTGAGAAGGTGAGAGATTTTTGACCATAGCTACTGGTCTTGCTACTCTTACAGTCTCTCTTGGCAGGTCAGAAATTTGTGTGCTTATATCTGAGATAGGCACAATGTCTGGCGGTTTCCTTGTATTTGAGCGGCCATTATAATCATCAATGTAGAAATCTGAAATTTTGCCGCCAAATGTAAGTGATAACAAGCCCTTGCCCATGTCGATCCATGCCTTGGTGGCGAAGAGAAAAGGCCGTCCTAATATAAGCGTTGGAGGGTCGTCTTTGCTGGCCTATCCCGTTTCTATTATATAAAAGTCTGCAGCAACGACGAGCTCTCCTACATGGAGTATTAGATCTTCGAGCATTCCAACCGGACGGATACACGATTTGTCTCCCAACTTGATATTTGACCTTGGTGGTTTCAATGGACCAAGCTCCAATAAGTAATATAAGGAGTAAGGCATGTCATTGACGGCAGCCCCAAGATCGATTAAGCACTTGTGAATTTGGGCTTCACCAATACCACAGGTGACTGTGAAGGCCCCTGGGTCCTTATCCCTTTCTGGTTGTGACTCCTGATCTGAAGTGAGGGGTCTTTCCACTATCGGGCCATTCTGCTCATCCTTTGGCTCTGGATTTGTATGATCGGGCCCTTTTAACTTTTGATCTTCTGGGTAAATGTTTTGCTCTGATGCATAGATGTTAGTTGGGGAATCCCATCTGAGACCATTAGAGTCATTGTCATTCCAGCCAGATGCCGGTATGTTAAAGTGTGTAATCGATGGAGGTGTCATGCTAACCGTGAATGTATAACGTCCATTATCAGCATGCGTGACCCACGTCCTGCCATCATTGGGTCGGTCTTCTTCTTGATTCCAATCAGGACGGTGCCTACGGGTGAAGTGTTTGTTCGTAAGTTTGTAAGTTGTGGATCGTGCTGCTTCTTCTAGTGCTACCTTCATGTTTGACTTCCTTATCATGCTGACATTCGTCTTTGGGTTCTGGATGGTTTGTGAAGGAAGTCTGCCTGGTTCATTAACGAGTGCGGACATTGAAGTGGCGAGCTGGGACATTTGTTTGGTAGCGAAGTACCCAATTGATTCACGCTTCCTGCGAGTTCCTTCATTGTGTCTTCAAGCGACTTGTTTGGTCCTTGCTGATTGCGTGAGTTGGCTTGGTACTGATTTTGTCCCTTCTGTTGATATTGGCCTGCTGATGGATCGTTCTGGTTGTACTGCCGGTGGGGAGGTTGGTAGAATGACTGAGCTAATTGCGGTGCGTCTTGTTGTGTCTCCTTCGGAGGATGGTTGTTGTTCCGCCAGCTTGGATTGGTCGCTTGATTATACTACCGGATTGGTCCTGCTCTATCCTTGCTGTTATGGTTGTTGTATCCTTGGTATCCTACCACTGCATTCACTTCTTCCGGTTCCTCTACTATCAGTGTTGGGCATGCGTCAGTCTTGTGGTCCGTAGAGCTACAAAACTCGCAAGGCTTTATCTGAACTGGCTACCTTCGTAGGATTTGAATCATCATTTCCTTTATTTGTTTCATCTCCTCTGGCATAGAGTTCATCGGTGTTTCAGCCTTTGCCACATTCTTCGTTCGGGAAAATTCTTCCTGCCGAGTTGTCTCTTCTCTGAATCGGGCATTTTCAGCAACGTCGGTGATGAGATTCCTTATGCCACTCAGTGATAGATTCATCATGGATCCTCCAGCTGAGGCATCCAGAAGCATTTTGTCTAAGGGCCTTAATCCATCAATGAGGTACTCGATTATGAGTTTCTCGAGCAGTCCAAGGGTACAGCAGCTTCTCTCCAGGCGATTGAACTTTTCCAGGTAGTCGTACATGGTTTCATTGGGCCCTTGCTTGATGTCCTGCAGTTGCCTCCTTACTTGCATTGCTCTTCCTGCTGGGTAGTATTTGTCCAGGAATTTATTTTGCATCTGAGCCCATGTTCTGATGCTACCGGAAGGCAATGAAAGAAACCAGTCGTTCACTGAGTCTGTGAGGGAAAAGTAGAATGCTTTCGGCTTGAAGTCGTCTACGTTCACGCCATTTGGTTTTAGGTTCTGGCAAGTGCCATGTAAGCGTTGGAGATGAGTTGTTGCTGATTCTCCACGAGTTCCTGAAAACTTTGGCAAGTTGTGGGCCACTGAAGTGTTGATGGCGATGTTTTCTAACGCAGGGCCTTCGTAAATGCACCACGGCTGATTTCTGAAATCCGGTGCCGACAGTTCTCCCATAGTAGGTTCGCGGAAGTTGTTGTTATCCCCGTAGTAGTCATCAAAGACGGGTTCGCGTCTTGGCTCTCGTCGATATTGCTGGGGTGGTGGATGTCTAGGGGGTTGTTGCGCTGGGCCAGCTTCATTTCGGCCCTCGAGTGGTCCTTGGTTTCTTAGGATGGAATTCCTATCACGAGCTCTTTGGTTTCGGAAGAGTTGCTCTGGATCGTCGAGAATTGGAAATTGAGGCGGTGCCTCGTTATTTCGATCGAACAGATTGACCTCGTCGTCATCCTGATAGTCATGGTGGCTTTCTTCTCGAGACATGGTTGCGTAGAAGTGAGTTTAAAAGAGAAATAAAGAACAGTGAATTCTAATTCCCCCGCAACGGCACCAATTTTGACGGAGCCCACCGCACTGTTGTTAAGGTGCGATGTTCTCTGCAAAAATAAATTTATATCTCCGCTACTCGCAACTTCACTATTGGGTAGTAAAGGGTAAGTAGGGGTCGAACCCAAGGGAATTAGTAGACAGTTGCTCTTTTTGAAAAGGAAAAAATAAATAAAACAGTTGGGGGGTTGGTTTTGATTTTAGTGCTGAAAAGTAAAGTGCTGGAACAGTCGATTTCAAGATCAACCGCAGACACATGTTTGATACTGGCCGCACGCTGTGTTTCAAGCGTGTTGCGTACCAAAGGTTATGTGGGGCTGATGTTGATAAAGTCTGTAGTAAAAGTAAAGTACAGAAAGTAATTGCTTAAAGGACAAGGCTTTTGCAGAAAGTAATTGCTTGAAGGACAAGACTTTTGCAGAAAGTAAAGTGCAGAAAGTAATTGCTTGAAGGACAAGAATTTTGCAGAAAGTATAGTGCAGAAAGTAATTGCTTGAAGGACAAGACTTGCGGAAATTAAAGTGCTGAAAGTAAGCAGTTGATAATGGTACTGAAAGTAAAGTAACAGGTGGTATTACAATTAAAGGAAAGTATTCGGTTTTAGGGGCCTTGTATCATAGTCTGTTTATCATTGACCGCTAATGATCATACTAAGTGTTCAAAAGTGTATCAAGGCCATTTCAAGCACTCGACTTGCCACACTTTCTAGCCCATTTCAAGGTCATAGAGCACTTGTTCTATTTAGACTAGCACCCCATTTCAAGGTATACTAGCCTATGTGCATCCATTTGATCAATCATTTCCGATCAATCCAAATGGTGTTTTAAAGAGGTTGAACTCCTCAGATAAGCTTTGCCATTTCAAGCATCCACTTACCCGAGTATGTTCACGAACCCCACGGAAGAGTTTTGCTCTGTCAAGCATCCACTCAACCTTGGAAGTTCTAACCTAATATGTGGCACATAGAACAAGTTTTGAACACATAGAGGCACTAAGAGTAGGGCCTAAAACATTGTATGATACAAGCACACCCCTTCAACCGAATGAAGGGTTTAGCTACGAATATCCATAGAGGTGGATACCATAGCTAAGTACTTGGAAAAGTAAAGGGTTTGAAAGACAGAAAGTAAAGGTTTTGGAAAGTAAAGACAAGGAAAGTAAAAGGAGAATACTCAAGAACCGACAGGAGTAAACTCAAGAACAGTAAAAGAAAAGCTTGAGTACTACAAGAACTGACAAGAGTACTCAAGAACAACTGTAAAGCTTTCGATATCAAAGAAAAGTGTTTACAAGGATGGTGTTGTGAATCTAGAGAGCTTCTCTCTCTACCAAAGACTATGGAGCTTTGTGGATTGTGGGGTGAGGATACAAGGGCAAGGGAGGGCTCTATTTATAGGCATGAAGGAGCAATGAGGAGCCAACACATGGCACAAGGGGAGAGGAGCTCAAGGAGCCGTCGGGTGAGGTGGAGGGGAGGGGGAGCCCCCCCCCCCCCCCATGTGTCATCTCCATGGCCAAAGACGCCGGTTAGGTGGAGGGGAGTGGGTGAGTGTGAGTTGAGATCTTTTTCCCAAAAGCCATCGGCCCTCTTTCAGCTCCGGACTGACTCTGGTTGCCCTTCGGTTGGACTTGTTTTGAGTGATTCCAGGTTAGGATCATGAAAGTTGTACAGTCGGAATCTGATTGCGGCCTGGAGTGTCTTGTAATCCATTTTTAGCTTTAAAACTCCTCCTTAGCTTGTATTCTCTCTAGATTTCAAAATACCCTGTAGATAAATATCGGAACTAACAAGCAAAAGTTAAATAGACAAAGAGTCTAATTTGGTGGGTTTAACTGTGTTTATGATTCATACAATTATGGTCCATCAATGCATATTCAGATTTCTTTTGACTATTGAAAGTTAAAGTCATTAATGTCCTGAAACCAAAAGTCCTTGTTGCTTTGTTTTTATTTGCAGATTACATCCGCTTGAACCCTTACGTGAATCTGAATGAAAGCAGTTCACCTACCCATGCAACAAAAGATAAAACCGAAAGCAGAGAGCCCATTGCTAAACCAGCAGCTCCTAGAAACACAACAAAACATGGATCTGGGAGCCTTATTCATATACCTAATTACATTGATACATTCGTTACGCCATTGGGTTTTAAAAGGAAGCGAGCAAGGTCAGTGAACAAAGAAAACCCCCGAGAGAGCGAACCATCAAATGATAAACACACTTTTCAACAATTACCGGTTCATGAAAGTGAAAGAACACCGGTAAGTTATGTTTTCAGCATCCGCACAAGTCCTTCAAAGAAAGGTGAACTGAACATATTTAATGGCACCTTAGGTAAGAAAAGACTTTGGAATACTTGTGTTAGAAGAAAGAACACGTCAAAATAGATTGTCCAAGTTAATTTCTTAACTCTAGAGCACTTTTAGGGCATCAAAAGTCGGTTAGTGCTAGTTCAGGCCTTAATTATTTCAGTACTTAAATTCGTAGAGTCAGTTTGGAATCAATTCAGTAACTTCAGTTTAATCCGCCTTCGTTTAAGCAATAGTTCCAACACATGGTGATGAATGGTGGTTGGTGGGACGGGAAGATTTATTCCGACTATTAGTCTTATGGAAGTTGTGGGCTGTTCAGAACGGAGCTTTGTTGGTACTGCGAAAGTCAATGTGGTTGACCTTACAGATGAAGCTGATGATCTTCATTCAGGTAATATGCAAACTGAAAACCTGATGGAAGGTATATGCAGTTTATATCTCCCATAGATTTTGGTGTTTATAGTTCCCACTTCCTAGAATTCATTTCACATTGTTTTCACTATCATGTTAGAAAACTGTGTGTGGATCCTAATACTAAGTGCAAAAGTGTTAATTACTTAGTTTAGAGTTGGTGTGTTATTTTGATGCATATTCAGATTTCTTTGTACTATTGATAGTTAAAAGTTATTAATGTGTCATGAAACTGAAAGTCATCGTTGCTTTTTTTTATTTGCAGATTCCATCCGCTTGAACCCTTCTGTGAATCTGAATGAAAGTAGTTCACACACCCATACAACAAAAGATAAAATCAAAAGCAGAGAGCCCATTGCTAAACCAGCAGCTCCTAGAAACACAACACGATATGGATCTGGGAGCCTTATTCATATACCTATTTACAGTGGTACATTCGATGCGCCTTTGGGTTTTAAAAGAAAGCGAGCAAGGTCAGTGAACAAAGAAACCCCCCCGAGAGAGCGAACCATCAAATGATAAACCCACCAGCAAGTTTGTGTTTTCAGCATCGGCCCCAGTCGTTCAAAGAAATGTGAACGGAACAAATTTGATGGCACCCCAGGTAAGAAAAGAACTCGGAATACTTGTGTTAGAAGAAAGAACACGTCAAATTAGATTATCTAAGTTAATTTCTTAACTCTAGAGCACTTTTAGCATATCAAAAGTCGATTAGTGCTAGTTCAAGCCTTAATTATTTCAGTACTTAAATTCGCAAAGTCAGTTTGGAATCAATTCAATATATTTTAACACTCAGTTTTTTTTGATAGGATATTTTAACACGAAGTTGAACTTACTATTTTAAGATTTTTGCATCATGAGCTATATTCTACTGGAATGGTGACCATCCACGCCTTTACTAGCAACCCTCCGCCACGGCAACCTCATCTCAAGAAGCCTATTCAGCTGGCCTTTACCAGCTACATTTTTTTGCTGAAGTTGCTACTGTCTTCAAGATGAGAAACTTCAAGCTTGACCTGCTACTTAGGGCCTGTCCACTTGAACTGAAACTTAACTGATCTTAACTGTAACTGAACTGAAATTATCTTATATTAACTGATATTAACTGATATTAACTTATATTAACTTAACTTAACTGAAACTTAACTTTGACATCATGTCGATGGTGATGATATGATGATGATAATGATGATGATGATAATGATGATGATGATGATCATCATCTTCTTCTTCTTCTTCTTCTTCTTCATCTTCATCTTCATCTTCATCTTCATCTTCATCTTCATCTTCATCTTCATCTTCATCTTCATCTTCATCTTCATCTTCATCTTCATCTTCATCTTCATCTTCATCTTCATCTTCATCTTCATCTTCATCTTCATCTTCATCATCATCATATCATCGTCATTATCATCATCATCATATCATCATACCATCATCATATCATCATCATCATCATCATCAACATCATCATGTCATCATCATATCATCGTCATCATCAACATCAACATCATCATCATCATATCAACATCATCACATCATCATCCTATCATCATCATTATCATCATCATCATCATCATCATCATGATGTAATCATCATATCATCGTCATCATTATCATCATCATATCATCATCATCATGATATGATGATGATGATGATAATGATGATGATAATGATGATATGATGATGATGATATGATGATGATGATATGATGATGATGATGATAATGATGATGATGATATGATGATGATGATATGATGATGATGATGATATGATGATGATGATGATGATGACGATATGATGATGATATGATGATGTTGATGATGATGTTATGATGATGATGTTATGATGATGATGATGATGATGATGAGGATGAGGATGATGATGATGATGGTATGATGATGATAATGATAATGATGATATGATGATGATGATAATATGATGATGACGTGATGATGATGATGATAATGATGATGATGATGATGATATGATGATATGATGATGATGATGTTAATGGAATTGATGAAAAAATCGATTTAAATCGAACTTGACTTAACTGAAACTGAACTGAAATTATATTAACTTACATTAACTAAAATTAACAGATTGATTGATGGAATTGATGAAAAAATCAATTTAAATTGAACTTCACTTAACTTAACTTAACTGAAATTTATATTAACTTAGATTGATTGAAAGTAACTTATCTTAACTTAACCGTCAAAAATATAAATTCAAGTAGATAGAACCTTTTCAATTAAGTTTCAATACAAACCGACGGGCTCTTAGTGAAACGAAAACGATAGTGTGATACTTTGAAGTTTGAAACATATATTGAATTACGTCAATTGATCGAAACCTGTGTCGATTTTGAGCAAAAACGGTGTCGTTCTTAGTATGGGATATATTTATAAAATATTCAAATTTAATAATTTCAAATAACACACTAATCACAATCAACAAAAAAAAAATAACACACCAATCTGCAACCGTACGGATCTTTCATTTTCTGCTTTTGGTGATCTCCATTTCCAGTTTTCCTCCACTATTTTCATCCAACACGAAACCCTAATCCGCCACATTTCGATCCTAATCCGCTTCCGTTCAACTTTCTGTACTTGAAATCGGATTCTAGTAAGGAAATCAGGTGAAAATCTCTCGGCGTTTTGTATTTTTTTGTTGTAACTTGTAAGTGAGCCAGAGGGAGTGGAGATGTCGAGGTTTCTTTGGACGATCAACCTCGACGATGAGAACGCGAACTACACAATCGGGCAGATGTTGACGCACTTGCAACTTTCTATTGACAAGAGTGAGTTTGAAAGGTTGAGAAGTTGTTGAAGAGGAGGGAGGAGAGGATCAGAGATGAGATGATGGGTGTGATTGAGAGGCTGAAGGAGGAAGCTTTGAGGGAGATGGAGGCTGAGGCTGAGAAAGTGAAGAGAGCTGCTGAAAAGAGGGAGGATGAAATTAGTAGGGAGTTTTTGTCTGAGATGGAAAAGATGAGGAAAGGTTTGAATGAAGTGGAAGCTAAGTATGAAGAGCTGGTTTAGTGAAGGTTGTGTTGGAAGAGAACTTTGATGAGGTTGAGAATGAGAAAATTGATTTGGTGGAGGAGGTAAGAATGTTGAGGGAGATGAATGGGGAGTCGAAGAAGAGGGAGGAAGCTGAAAAGCTAAGAGGTTTCGGAGTTGATAAAGTGGAAGATTACGTTGGAGAAGAGCTTTGAGAAGTTGAATAGTGATCTGGTGGTGGAGAATCTGAGGTTGAAAAAGGAGGTCAGGGTGTTGAGGGAGACAAACGAAGAGTTTAAGACACGGGAAGAGGCTGAAAAGGCGCGAGTTTTGGAGCTGGAGACAAATGTTGAGGTTGAGGAGGGTTTGAGGGTGAAAGCCGAAGAGGATCTAGAGGCTTTGGAGAAAAGCTATAAGGAATTGGAGTTGAAGTTTGGAAGGGTGGATCAGACAACTAGTCTTAGGGAAGCTAGGGGATGTTCTAATAGGAGTGACTTTGGTACACCAAATGGCTATGTGGTTGACCTTACCGAGGAAGCTGATGGTGTTTGGCCAGGGACTATGCAAACTGGAAACTTGATGGAAGGTATATGAAGTTTATATCTCCCATAGATTTTGATGTTTATTGGTCCTAGATTTCGTTTCAAATTGTTTTTGTTACCGCGCTAGTAACTTTGGATCGATCTTAATAGTAAAGACATATACGTGTTTACTTAGTTTAGACTTCAGAGTTGGTGTGGTCTAAAATCACTGCATGAGTGGAATTGGATTTAAATTGCAGCTTGAGCTTGATCTTCTGATATGTCATCTATGTGCTGAAGATGCTGAATTGTTTAGCATGGTTACACTACACCATTTTGCAGATTAGGAGATAGTTTTTTTCTGTCGCGTAATGCCCTATATTGGTCGCATAAAGTTTATGCGACTATAAGTGTGTCGCCTAAAATTTGTCGCTAAAGCCTAGTAGCGTAATGTCGCGCGACATTTTTAAAATCACACTTGTCGCGTAATGTGTTTACTCTTATGCGACATTTCTTTTGATTAGTCACATAAAACAGGAATGAGTTGTACTCTTTATGGGCATATACTACATTTATAATGAACATATTTTCCAAAATTTGTCACATTAGCTGTTTAACGGGACAAAAGTAGCAGACAGAATTGTCGCATAAAATATATTTATTACTGTATTTTCATATATTAAATAATCTAAATAATATTTTCATTCGAATTTAAAATTACATAAAAATTATAAATATGTATCGTACCACATTTTCATTGCACCTTAAGAATCCAAAAATACATGTATTATTGTCAAAAAAAAAAATTAAGAACACAATAACGCATAAAAGCATATGCACATATGCTTCACACTGTCCTGTCCCAATGTCTTCTTTGCGGCAAGGTAGAGTTACTCTCCCATCATGGCACATACACATCAGAAGGCCCCTTAAAAGTTCAAGTCGTCAAGTTCATCAGCATTAGTTAAGCACATCTACCATAAACAAAGGAACTTCCACCACGCTCCTCCAACTCCAAGCTAGATCACCAGGTTGACAACTGAGATGATGGAAGGCAAGCACAATTGCTCCCACGTATGGTGGAGCGCCTAGAGCACTTCTGACCGACAAGAAAGCAGTGAACATCGCACCGATATGGGCTGCTCCACTGGCAAAGAACTTGAAACCACTGAATTACATAAGTTTAACAACAGAGCACCAGTAACATATTACAGCTGTTAATCAATTCAAAGCCCCACCTCTGAGCAAGTTTTCTCTAATGCAAATAATCATTTCAGGAATATACATTCTAGTAAATGAGCAAACAATTCACCAATCACCATAGCCGTTAATCAATTCAAAGCCACCAAATGCACTGCATTTTAACCAAACACAGACTATAAATCATTACTTGCAATCACTTGCAGGGCCAAATCATTACTTCCAGCAATCACCTTAGTCCAAGCCTTCCTCCCTTCTTCAAACCTCGAATAAGAAGCCTCAGTTCTAAAAATCAACAGCAGCGCCAAAGCAGGCGCAGTCAGCTAATAGGGCAGCGAGGAAGCTCCCAACAACGGAAAAAACTCCGGCAGCAACTCAGCTCTCGTGGTCGTACAAGGCTTGCTTGGTCTGCATCCGACCCTCCTTAATCTCGTCGGCCCAGTCCGGAATCGCGCGAAAGGTTGATATGAATGTGACATTTTGAGAGGACGAACCTTCAGGCGGGTTTTGGGGCTGCGAGCAGTGTAAGGTTATGGGTTGTTTAAGGGGTTTGGTTGAAATTGGCGAAAGGTACAACCTTTGAATCGTGTGACAACGTTGGAGTTGTGAAAAGGTGAGAGATTTGGGGATGGTCGGAGATGGGTCATCAGATTTGTTTAGCTTCTCAAACTCCCTCAACACATCTTCATGCCCTTTTGCAACAATCGTGACTCAATAGCTCAAAAGAAGATATGAACCGCTCATGGAGCTCCATTCCCTTACCAACACTTGGAGAATTTTGGAATTTGGCCTTAGATTGTGTGTATGGGCTTTTGTTTTTGACACAATATTTAGTTTACACGACATACATTTACTATGTAAGTCGCTTAAAGTATTTTAAATTTTCAAAATTCCCCGCCCGAAAATATCTTTCCCCCCAAAACAAAATTGAATGTCTACATTTTAATTTTTTACGTTTACGCAACATACTTGGGATACCAACGTCGCTTAATCCCCAAACGGTTGAATGTCTGCATTTTATTTTTTTACGTTTACGCGACATACTTGGAATACAACGTCGCTTAATCCCCAAACAGTACATCGCCCTGCTTTGGCTATCTAATTTTCATTATTAAGTGACATACTTTAAATTGTCGCTAAATTTAAGTCGCATGAAATGTTTAACGTGACATAAACTACGGGTCGCTTAAAGATATGTCGCAAGAACCCTATTACGGGACATAAATTACGTGTCGCTTAAAACAAAGTCGGATAAACATCTTTATGTGACAACATGTTTGTCGTCGCATTAAATTTTGTCGCATATTTATGTTATTGCGACAAACAAATCAAAGCGTGGTCGTATAAACTTGTTTATGCGACTAAGCTATTGCGATAATATTCAAAATTTGTCGCGTAAGATGTAAAATGGTGTAGTGTTAATATAGGTAGCTAACGGAAATTAGTTTTCTTTTTCCTCTGTGTGGTGCTCTGTGTGAAATTATTAACTGAACAAATTCCATAGCTGGCAGGTTTTTAAATATGTGTGCCTTTAACTTTGAATTCTGTTTTGTGAAATATATAATAAAAAGTGTGTTTTGTGAATGTTAACTTATTGTCCATACTTGAGAGGTGATATAAATATATTACATTGTCATCCTTTGTGCAGTAAAGCCATGCAGATATTGTTGTTTATAATCTGATTTACTCCTGAGCTCTGCATGTTCATTGAGTGCCACAAATCTCTGACATTTTGCTTCCTCAAAGTGGAGGCTTTTCTTCTTTCACAGCAGAAAGTGGCTAAAGTTATTGGCTGCAACTACAACTACTGCTGCCATATGATAAGACTTAATAGTATGCTTGTGTCACTGCCCTGAGTGGAATTAGATTTTAATTGCAGCTTGAGCCTTGTCTTCTGATTTGTCAAATAGGTTCCACTGAAGTTGAATTGTTCAGTAGAGTTAATATAGGTAATAGAGTATAGAAGGCAATTAGTTTATTTGACCTGTGTGGTGCTCTGTGCAAAATTGCTAGATGGACAAATTTCATAGCTGGTATCTTCTTAAATATGAGTGATAGCTTTAACTTTGAATCTTGTTTTGTGAAATGTATAATAAGAAAGCAGTGTTTATGATCCCACTAAGATAGGTGATTGGTATTTTAGTCTTTTAAACGTTTTAGCCGTTTGTTTACGTTCATATTTTATGGGTGTGTGTACCTGTTCTGTACACCGGTTTTTATTAGGAACATAATATTAGTATGTTATTATGTTATGAAGACCTTAAGGCCACCAGTACGCTATACCTCTGTATCACGTGAACGTTATCGTATTTTCTATGTTAAACAAGTACTATAAATTTATTACATTGTCAGCCTTTGTGAAGTAAAGCCATGCAGTTATTGTTGTTTATAATCTTTTTTTTTCCCTTGAGCTCTGCATGTTCTTTGAGTGACATAAATCTTTTGGTTCTGATTAATCTACTCTCATTTGACATTTTGCTTCCTTAAAATGGAGGCTTTTCTTATTTCACTGCATGCAATGTCCAAAGTTATAGGCGGCATAGTGTGTTGCAAAATGATAATAGCATGGGTGCTGGTTAGATGCATATTCATATTTCTTTGGACTATTGACAGTTTAAATCATTTAATTTTGAGACAACAACAATGTTCTGAAAGTTCTTGTTGTTTTGTTTTTAGGGAAAAGTACAAAAAGGGTCTCCGAACTACCGCTCAATTCCAATTTGAGGTCTGAACTACCACAATTTCCAATTAGGGGGCAAATTCAAGATATATTTTGGGGAAAGTACAAATAGGGGCTCCGAACTACAATTCAATTCCAATTTGAGGTCCGAACTACCACAATTTCCAATTAGGGGGCAAATTCAAGAAATATCATCTATATAATTTTCATGGTATATTTTTAACTTTTAATTTTATTTTTATATTTTAATTTTCTTTTAATTTCATACTACAAATGAGTATTATTTTTAAATTAATTATTCATAATTTTTTAATTTATCGTATAACATGTATGAATTAAAATAAAATAATTTGTTTCTTAATTCATATTGGTAAATTTCAAGTTTTTTTTCTTTTATGCATGATGGGTGGCTATACTATTTTAAATTTATATAATTTGACAATTTACCGTATAACAAAGTGAATATAAAAACAATATAATGAAATATATATATACTCATTTGTAGAATGAAATTTAAAGAAAATTAAATATTATAATAAATTTTTAAAAAATTAAATGAAAAATATATAGAATAAACTAAAGAAAAATATTTAATTTTACATTGTACTTTTTGTACTTTTCCCTTTAAATTAACAAATGTATACCCAAAAAAAAAGATATTTGTTGCAATGTTGTTTTTCAGATGTTAGTCCGCCGAAAATACCATGGCATCGAAAGGCAGCATCACCTATTCAAAAATGCATAGAACAAATGTCTTGAAAAATTTCCAGATGTTAACCTGTCAAAAATTTCAATGGTATGCGTATTAATCGGAAGTTCCAAATCTAATATGAATTATTTAACTTAAGGGAAACGTACAAAAAGAGGGCTCGAACTAACGGGAAAAGTATAAAAAATAAATATATAACAATAAAATTAAAAGTTAAAAATATTAATTAAGAAACAAATTATTTTATTTTTATTCATACATGTTATATGATAAATTAAAAAATTGTGAATAATTAATTTAAAAATAATACTCATTTGTAGTATGAAATTGAAAGAAAATAAAATTATAACAATAAAATTAAAAGTTAAAAATATACCATGAAAAATATATAGATGATATATCTTGAATTTGCCCCTAATTGGAAATGGTGGTAGTTCGGATCTCAAATTAGAATTGAGTGGTAGTTCGGAGCCCCTATTTGTATCTTCACCAAATATATCTTGAATTTGCCCCCTAATTGGAAATTGTGACAGTTCTGACCTCAAATTGGAATTGAGTGGTAGTTCGGGGACCCTTTTTGTACTTTTCCCTTATTTTTATTTGCAGATTCCACCCGCTTTAACACTGCTGTGAATCTGAATGAAAGTAGTCCACGCATTCCCCATACAAATAATAAAATTGAAAGCAGAGATGCTATTGCTAACTCAGCAGCTCCTATCAACACAACAAAAGCTAATCCTGCTAGACATGGATCGGGAAGCTTTATTCATATACCTAGTGACAGCGATGATGATACATCCGACTCGCCATTAAGGTTTAAAAGGAAACAGGTGAGGCCAATGAACAAAGAAAATTTCTTTTCATCGAACGATGAACATACTTCCCAACAGTTACCATTCCATGAAAGTGAAAGAACACCAGGAACAGCAACCAGTGTTTTCCGCATCCGCCCCAGTCCTTCTGACAAAGTTCAGCAGAACATATATCATTCAAGTGATGCTGAGTGGCGCACATCTGTTCTCAACAAGCTGAAATTCACCAGTAGCCATCTTTTCAATTCTTCAAGCTCAGATGAATAGTCCGCGAGTAACTGAGCATATAGAACATTTTCAGCTCCCGGAAGCACCTTAGATGAGCTCGTTTTTGTCGTGTCTCAGGTTGAAAAAAAGAGGCAGCTAATTATATAAAACAATTAAGATCTTGTAAATTTAAATTAGATTATCTAAAAAGATTATATAATGCAAATCAAAAAAAAGATTATATAATGTGACTGTGCCTTGAAATTTTTTTGATTGCCGGAAAATTTCATGGTGGGGTTTGAATCCTTGATTTTGTTATTACAAAGTTTGTGTTCTATACCACCACCTTGAAATTGGTTTTTTTATTGTGAGTTTACAACGAACATTACAAGAAATATATCACATATATCACATTTCTCGGATACACATATATTTCTCGTCCATTTGAAGCGCATGCCACACTAAGGCACCACCCGGATTTGAACTTGAGCTTGAATCATTCGTTGAAGCACATGTCAATTGACACCTGTAACTTTGAACAATTGAACCCACGAGTTGACACACCTCCATGGTAAGGGCATAGCAGCGAAGCATGCCAGCACGGCCAACACACCTCCATGAGGGGATTGTGCATAATACCTGCAAGAGTCCACAAGGGATAAAGAAGAGAAAAGAAAACAGGAAAATATAAAAAAACATTTACGTGCTAGTGTCCTTTTCCTTGGGCGAAGGAGGTGTGTAAGTGTCCTTTTCCTTGGGCGAAGGAGGTGTGTAAGTGTTTCCACTCCTCAAGGTTATAGCATTTACGTGCTCATTTTGACCAAAGTCCGGCTTAGAGGGAAGTTTCCATTGATATCTTGTTGTTATGGTATAATGCTGCTGTGATGGTTATTGCGTTGATTATGAATGCCCAAATTAGTTTTGTATATGTGTACAATTGCCTAGTAAAGATTGCAGGATGTTCTGGTTTGAGCTCTGAGTCCTTTAGCTGAGTTTTGAGCCAATTGGCTCAAAACGGTGTCGTCTGAGCAAAGCGGGACAAATTGATTTGGATCGCAAGTGAAGTGGCGTCGTTTTAGCAAAGGCACGCGACTTCGGTTTAATGGAACGCCATCGTTTCATCGAGGCGCGCATGACCGTTATTCCCGTTATAAGTAAACCGAACGACTGCGTTTGGTTCGTCTTCTGCGTTTTGCTTAAAAGAGATGCAATTTGGGGATTAGGGTTTCAGTTCGTCCGTCCAAAATCCCAGAGCGATTCGAGTGCGTCTTCCCAAATTGGCGAGCGTCCGTGGTCGAGTGAAGTCGAGTGAGTATTGGAGTGCCTCGGCATGCCTCTATTGCAGCATAGTCATAGTGGAGCGTCGGAGTTTCTCAGCTGAAGCACAGATCCGGCTAGGACTGCGCATTGTCGTTTCTCGTCCGATTCGTCTCAGGGAAGTTCTCTTACATGTTGCTTGGATTGATTACAAGTGTATTGGGTTACGATTGCTTTGTAATATTGAGTAACACTAGGACAATCCTCTAGGCTATTTTGTACAAACTTTTTGGGGCTAATAATCAATAAAGGGTAAGGTTTAATTAGTGAAATTGAATCGATCCTCCTACAACGTGGTATCAGAGCCAATTTAGGTCGTTCTTGACGGCCTTAGGGTTGTGTGCCTTAACTTTTTGAATTTTTTAGTCCCCCTGGTTGTGCATTTGGCCTTAATCACAGTTCTTGTGATGGCTGATGCTATGAGGATAAAGCCATTTGATGGCACCTCAGACTTCTCTATGTGGAAGATGAGAATGAAGGCCATTCTTGTCAAAGAGAAGTGCTATAGGGCTGTGACTGAGGATTGGGTTGCACCCACCTCTGATCAGCAGAAAACTGATATGAAAGAGCTAGCATATTCTGAGATTATGATGAGATTAAATGATGATGTTGCTAGACAAGTAATGCATCACACAGAACCTAAAACCTTATGGGATGAACTTGAAAATATCTACATGGCTAAACCTCTCCCCAATAGGATCTCTTTGCTTACTAGGCTCTTCACTTTTAAAACGGATGTTTCCATGAGCCTGCAAGAGAACCTTGATACTTTCTTAAAACTTACCCAAGATTTAAAGAAGTGCAAAGATGAAATAAAGGCTGAACACCTTAGCATTATTCTTCTAAACTCTCTTCCATCACAGTTTGACACCCTTAGGGATGTCATTCAGTATGGGAGTGATGAGCTGACAGTCACTAAAATTGTTGAGGCTGTCACTCAGAAGAATGATAGTCTTAGAGTGTTTAAGTCCAAAAATGGGGTTAAAACTGAGAATAAGTCTGAACTGATGATGGTTAAGGGTAAAAACAAGTATAAGCACAAGAATAAAAACCTTAACCAAGGGTCTCAAGGTTCATCCAACAATGAGTTTAACAAATCTCAGAATAACAGAAATCCTAAAAAATCCCAACAACAGGGTTCTTCCCAAAGAATTGGTCCTGTTAAGTGTCTATATTGTGGAAAACTTGGACATTATGCCAATAAATGTTTTAAGAAACAAGAAGACACTAAAAACAGTAATAATGCCAAGCCCCAAAGGGAAAACCAAACTGGTTTTTCCAATATTTGTGAGAAGGGTCCTCAATATAACAATGAGCTTCTTGTTGTCTCCCATGGGGATGACAGCAGCTCTTGGATCCTAGATTCTGGCTGCACCATGCATGCCACTCCCCACAAGCATCTCTTTGGCAACTTAGAGTATTGTGAAGGGGGAAAAGTCATGCTTGGTGATCACACATCATTGAAAATTAAGGGAATTAGATCAGTTCCTTTAAGGATGTTTGATGGTGTGGTAAGGACTCTTCAAAATGTGAGATGGGTTCCACATTTGAGAAGAAGCCTTTTGTCAAAGTCTGCCCTTGACAAACTTGGATGCAAAATTACAACTTATAAAGGAATTAGAGAGGTTTCTAGGGATGGCAGGGTGGTCATCAAAAGTGCAGAAAAGGGTGGTCTCTACTATGTGGTTTCCTCCCCTGAAATCAACATTTCAAATGATAACTCTGCCTCTACCCTAGACAACACTAAGAAATGGCATTCAAGGCTTGGCCATATAGGGAATAAAGGCTTAACTTACTTGTCAAAATCTGGCTTAATTGATTGTAAACCAACTGATCTTAAGTTTTGCGAAACCTGTGTCTTTGGTAAGAAATCTGCTCATCCCTTTCATAAATCTACTTTTACTGTGAATAAACCATTAGAGTATGTCCATTCTGATTTGTGGGGACCTTCACAAGTCCCTACAGTTGGAGGAAGATCATACTTTCTCTCAATAATTGACCAATTCACTAGAAAAGTTTGGATTTACCTTTTAAGAACTAAGGATGAAGCATTTGAAAATTTTAAAAACTGGAAGATCATGGTTGAAAGCCAAACTGACTTGAAAGTAAAATGTCTTAGAACAGATAATGGGCTTGAGTTTTGCAATAAAATCTTCAATGAATTTTGCACTAAAAATGGCATAAAGAGACACCTAACTGTACCTGGCACCCCTCGGCAGAATGGAACTGCTAAGAGGATGAATAGATCCTTGCTGGAAAAGGCCAGGTGCATGATGATAAGTGCTGGGGTCAAACCATCCCTTTGGGGAGAAGCTGTAATCACAGCAATTTATTTAATCAATAGAAGTCCCTCCTCTTCTATTAACTTTAAAACTCCTCTAGAATTGTGGACTGGTAAGGCCCCTAACCTGCACCACCTGAAGCCTTTTGGCTGCACTGCATATGCCAAGGTTTCTCAGGGGAACTGCTAAGTGTGTCATGTTGGGATACCCTGATGGGGTTAAAGGATATAAGCTTCTATTAATACAACCTGGTGGTTATAAAGTGATTGTTTCTTGTTCAGTTACCTTTGATGAAAATAGTTTTTATTTTAAGTCTAAACTAAACCATGAAGTTGAGTCTAATGGCACACCTGAAGGTGTGACCAGTTTCATCCCCACAGGCTTTATTGCTGGACAGAATGGTGATGATCATCAGCAGGGGAGTGATGAAGGATCAGCTCAGATGGGACAGTCACTGGACTTAAATCCAAGTGATGAGCACTATGAGGTAACACAAGAAGGGAGTAATTCTGCTGGAGTTCCAGGTAATGAGCAACCACACCAATTAGGTGGGGGAGTAAGCATTTCTAACTCAGCTTTACAGTCAAATTCAGCTCATGCTAGTCATAGGACTGCTAGTCTTAGGACTGAAAATGCTTCTGCTGTGAATTTTGATCTAAATGATGTTGTTTTGACTGATACTTTGCCCAGTACATCTGCTTTGAATGCTGCTATGAATGATGTGAATAATATGCCTTCTACATATGCTGCCCCTATCCCAGTCCAACCTATTTTGAGTGATTATCAATTAACTAGGGACAGGGCACCTAGAAATAGAATTGCAAATAGGAGGTATAGGGCTAATTTAGCTGAGTCTTGGAATGAGAAATGATATAATATTGCTGAGTTTGCTCTTGTTGCTGCTGAGAAAGTGAAATATGAAATACCTGAAACTTATGAGGCTGCACTTAGAGGTCCTAATGCTAGAGAATGGCAAAATGCAATGAATGAGGAAATTAAGTCTATGCATGTTAATAAAACTTGGTCTTTGGTACCCAAACCTGAAAATGCTAAAGCTATTGAATGTAAGTGGATTTACAAACTAAAAGAAGGTAATTCTGAATTGGATCCACCTAAGTTCAAGGCTAGACTAGTTGCCAAAGGTTTTAGGCAAAGGGAAGGAATTGACTATAATGAGATTTTTGCCCCAGTTGTAAAGTATAAAACTTTGAGATTTTTGCTTGCTTTAACTGTTGTTTATAACTAGAAATTACACCAAATGGATGTAAAAACTGCATTCCTTCATAGGGACCTAAATGAGACCATTTACATGACTCAACCTAAGGGATACATTGACAGAAATCTGCCTAATCACTGTTGTTTGCTTAATAGGTATATTTATGGACTTAAACAATCTCCTAGACAATGGAATAAAAAGTTTAATGACTGCATGCTATCCGTAGGCTTTCCTAGGAGTAATTATGATACTTGTCTATATCTAAGAAGGCTTAAGCATGAAACTGTTTCTTATGTGCTATTATATGTTGATGAAATCTTGATCATAAGTAACTCTAAGCCTGAGATAACTGGTATTAAAACTGATTTAAGAAAACACTTTGATATGAAAGACATGGGGCTTGCCCAAAAGATTTTAGGCATAAAACTGTTTAGGGACAGATCTGATGGAAAAATGTTTTTGTCCCAAGTGGACTATGTTAATAAAGTGCTGGATAAGTTCTCTATGAAACATGCTAAGTCCACCAATATTCCCTTAGGAGGGCACTTGATTTTCTCTAAGGATGATTGTCCTAAAACTGAACTAGAAAAACAGGAAATGCATGACATTCCATATGATGTGGCTGTTGGTTCTGTGATGTATAGGCTATGTTGTGCACTAGACCTGATCTTGGCTTTGCTATTAGTGTTTTAAGTAGGTATATGTCTAACCCAGGAAACAACATTGGGAAGCCATGAAATACTTGCTTACATATCTGATAGGAACTAGTAAACTTGGTCTGTGCTACGCTAACTAAGAACCTGATGGACCATATTTATATGATTCATTAAGACAGTTAAACCCACCAAATTGAATGCTTTATCTTGACAACTTTTACTTGTTAGTTTCACTTTTGTTCTACTGGCCATTTCAAGGAGTAAAGATGAAAACAAGCTAAAATGGAGTTCTTAACGCTGAAAGTGGATTACAAGTCAGAACTGACCATACTCCGACAATACTCCGATCAAGCCACAACTAAGTCCCGATGACTTATTCCAACAAAGATCAAGAACACAAGTGAAATTCCAAGTATAAGTGACTTATCTTTTGATGTCAACCAAAGGAGCAACCAAAGGGCAACCGAAGAGGCAACTAAAGGGCAACTGGAGTTACATTCCAACCGATGGCTTTTTGGGAGAAAGATCTCATTCCACTCACACATATCCTCCCCTCCTCCACCACATGGGCGGCTAAGCTCTCCACCTCTCTTCTCAAGCCATGTGGCCGGCGGCTATGGGGAGAGATGACTCACCTCCGATGGCTTTTGGCTCCTCCACCCATCCCTTGCCATGTGTGAGCTCTTCTCCTCCCTTGTGACAAGTGTATGGCTCTCATCCCTTCTCCATGCCTATAAATAGACACCTTCCTTCCCTTTGTAAATCATCCCAACATCTCATTCCAAACCATCATCCATAAGCTCTCACTTCTCTCTAGATTTTGGCACAATCTTTGTAACACTTTCCTTTGATATCAAAAGCTTTAAGTTTGTTCTTGAGTACTCTTGTCGGTTCTTGTAGTACTCAAGCTTTTCTTTTACTGTTCTTGAGTTTACTCCTGTCGGTTCTCGAGTATTCTCCTTTTACTTTCCTGTCTTTACTTTCCTGTCTTTACTTTCAAAAACTTTACTTTCCTGTCTTTTGAAAACCTTTACTTTCAAGCACTTAGCTATGATGTCCTCTTCCATGGATATTCGTAGCTAAAATCTTTATTCGGTTGAAGGGGTGTGCTTGTATCATACAATGTTTTAGACCCTTCTTTTAATTCCTCTTTGTGTTCAAAACTTGTTCTATGTGCCACATATTAGGTTAGAACTTCCAAGGTTGAGTGGATGCTTTAACGGGCAAAGCTCTTCCGTGGGGTTCGTGAACATACTCGGGTAAGTGGATGCTTTAACGGGCAAAGCTTATCTGAGGAGTTCAACCTCTTTTAAACACCACTTGGTTGATCGTAACTGATTGATCAGGTGGATGCACATAAGGCTAAGATACTTCGAAAGGAGGAATTAGTCTAAATAGAACAAGTGTTCTGAATGGTGTGGCAAGTCATGTGCTAGAAATAGCCTTGATACATCTTTGAACACTTAGTATGATCATTCGAGGTCAATGATAAACAGATTATGATACAAGGCCCCTAAACCCGAATCTTTCCTTTAATTGTAATATCACCTGTTATTTTACTTTCAGTCTCATATCAACTGCTTACTTTCAATCCATATCAACTGCTTACTTTCCGCAAGTCTTGTCCATCAAGCACTTTACTTTCTGCAAAAGTCTTGTCCTTTAAGCAATTACTTTCTGCACTTTACTTTCTGCAAAAGTCTTGTCCTTCAAGCAATTACTTTCTGCACTTTACTTTCACTACAGACTTTATCAACATCAGCCTGGCATAACCTTTGGTACGCAACACGCTTGAAACACAGTGGGCGGCCAGTATCAAACGTGTGTCTGTGGTTGATCTTGAAATTAACTGTTCTAGCACTTTACTTTTCAGCACTAAAATCACAACCAACCCCCAACTGTCTTATTTTTCCGTTTCAGAAAGAACAACTATCTATTAATTCCCTTGGGTTCGACCCCTACTTACCCTTTACTACCCAATAGTGAAGTTGCGAGTATCGGAGATATAAATTTATTTTTGCACAGAGAACATCGCACCTTAACGACAGTGCGGTGGGCTCCGTCAGAACCTAATGCTGATATTGTGGGGTATGTTGACTCTGATTATGCCAGTAATAAGGATAATAGGAAGTCCACTACTGCCTTTTATTTTACATGGAATGGTAATTGCATATCTTGGAAAAGTCAGTTACAATCTATTATTGCATTGTCTTCAACCGAAGCTGAGTATATAGCAGCAACTGAGGCTGCTAAAGAGGCCATCTGGTTAAGTGGTTTGTTAAAAGATATCACTGGTTTTGCATGCTCACCTAAGATCTATATGGATAGCCAAAGTGCCCTTTGTTTGTATAAAGATCCAGTTTACCATGAGAGGTCTAAACACATAGATGTTAGACTTCACTTTATTAGGGATTTGGTTGAGTCTAAAACTATCACCATTGAAAAGATCTTAGGGGATGAAAACCCAGCTGATTTTGGCACCAAAATTGTACCTGCTAACAAGTTTACCTTTTGCAGGGAGAGTCTCCATATTGATGAAGCTGGATAAGCTCATTTGGAAGCCTCTTAAGGTCCTTCTAGTGGCCTGGTTCTACCTTACCCTTTCTAAGGTCAGATCTTCCCTTTAAGGTCTTACTTTCATTACAACTAGCATTAGGAGGGCATATTGTTATGGTATAATGCTGTTGTGATGGTTATTGAGTTGATTATGAATGCCCAAATTAGTTTTGTATATGTGTACAATTGCCTAGTAAAGATTGCAGGATGTTCGGGTTTGAGCTCTGAGTCCTTTGGCTGAGTTTTGAGCCAATTGGCTCAAAACGGTGTCGTCTGAGCAAAGCGGGACAAATTGATTTGGATCGCAAGTGAAGTGGCGTCGTTTTGGCAAAGGCACGCGACTTCGGTTTAATGGAACACCATCGTTTCATGGAGGCGCGAATGACCGTTATTCCCGTTACAAGTAAACCGAACGACTACGTTTGGTTCGTCTTCTGCGTTTTGCTTAAAAGAGATTCAATTTGGGGATTAGGGTTTCAGTTCGTCCGTCCGAAATCCTAGAGCGATTCGAGTGCATCTTCCCAAATTGGCGAGCGTCCGTGGTCGAGTGAGTATTGGAGTGCCTCGGTGATGGACCATAATTATACGAATCAAGAACACAGTAAAACCCACTAAATTAGACTATTTGTCTATTTAACTTTTGCTTGTTAGTTCCGATATATTTCTACAGGGTATTTTGGCGCTTAGAGGGAATACAGGCTAAGGAGAGGATTTTACACTGAAAAGATATTACGAGTCATTCCAAGGTCAAGATCAGACGCCGAATGAAGAAATCTCAAGATCCTGACATTGAATTACTCAAAACAAATCAAACCGAGGAGCAACCAAAGTCAGTCCGGAGCAGAATTGGACCGATAGTTTTGTGAAAACTTCACAAAACTCACACAAACTCACTCTTTCCCCTCCATGACCGGCGGCTTTTGGTGGCAAAGCCACCTTGCAACCTTGCAACCGGCGGCTTTTGGGCAAACTTGCCCTCCACACAAACTTGCTCTCCACTCCTCCTTCCTCCTCCCTTGGATCAAATTCATCTCCACCCTCCATCTTCTCCTCCTTAGCCTATAAATTGATGTCTTCACTTCATTTGTAAATCATCCACAACTTCACAAGTTTTAGAGAGATAGAGGGCTTAACCCTCTTCTCTTCACTTTCAATAAATATTTGTTCTTCATTTTGGAGCTACTTCCCTTGCTTGGATCTTGCCTAGGAGCTCCTCTCCTCCACTTATTGTAAGGTATAAAATTACTTTTCGTATATTTTGTTCTTACTTCATAGTTATTCTCTTTGTCGGTACCCTTGTCCAAGACAATAGTTTACTTGTATTCCTTGACATGAATACAAGTAGCTAAAAGCTTGTACTCGGTAGAGGGAGTATTTATATCATAAACCGTTCTAGACTCTATGTTTAATGCTGCTTAGTATTTCAAAACTTGTGCTATGTGCCATATATAAAGTCAGAATTTTCCAAGGTTGAGTGGACGCTTTAACTGGCAAAACTCTTCCCTGGGGGTTCGTGAACATACTCGGGTAAGTGGACGCTTTAACGGGCAAAGCTTATCTGAGGAGTTCGACTTATCTAAAAAAACCATTTGGAAACTGGACCAAAGGGACCAGATGGATGCACACAGGCTAGTGTACCTTGAAATGGGTACTGGTGCTAGTCTAAGTAGAACAAGTGTCTACGACCTTGAAAGGGGCTAGGTGGTGTATGCAAATCGAGCGCTTCAAATGGCCTTGATACACTTTTGAATACTTAGTAGGATCATTAAAGGTCAATGATGAATGATGATATGATATGAAACTCCTAAACCGAATCCTTTCTTTTCTATTATTGTAATTTACTTTCAGTTTTCAAACACACTCAAACCCAACCCCAATCGCATTTAATTTCTGCATAAGCTTCATTAAAGAACAATTAATCCACACTGACTCCCTTGGGTTCGACCCCTACTTACCACTTGCTACCCAGTAGTAAAGTCGCGAGTAGCGGACTTATAAATTTATTTGCAATTTGCTTTGACGACGAGCATCTTGTCAAATTGGCGCCGTTGTCGGGGAGTTGTGCATCGGAATAGTTGTTCTATTTTGTTTTTTGTTTTTTTTTCTATCATGCAATTCACTAAGTCCTACTACTACGGAATGGAACCTTGGAACAACGAGGAGTTTTCCCCACCACCCCTCAAACTTAAAATCCGCGAGAAGATCAACAACCTAGAGCAATCCCGGGATGAAATTTTGGACGAGTACTTGGCGTACTTTGACTCCTTGTTGATAAGCTGCCCGCACCATGGATTCACCAACCACGATCTTCTTCAAATGTTTCTCGGTGGAATGATGCCACAAGAGAGGAATAGGCTAAATGATGCAGCGGGAGGCTCGGTGAACAACTTAGACATATATGATCTTTGGAACTTAATAGATGAGTTGGCCGCGAGGTCAAGACCAAGACAAGATCAGGCTATGCGGAGCGAAGAACTGGACAACATAATGCACCAAATCAGGGCCAAAACTGAGTTATGGGCAGCAGAAAACGAGCTGGCTGCTAGCACCCAGCAATTGGCCGCAGACATGTAGCAAATGAATGCCTCGATGCACCAATTCACGGCCAAGACATACCCGGACCTCAATGACGAGTTACCCATATCAGACCCATACCTCAGTGTGATTACCCCCGGAGACTATACGAATGACAAGGATAAGGACCCTTGGTTACCTGAAGAAGAGCTACATTCAGATTATCCCTGGGAGTTAGAAGAAGAACTGCCCAAATCAGGCCCGGTCCTTATCACCAATCCATCCGAGGAAATCACAGTCCTAACTGCCGAGCCAATAGAAGTCCCGAACATCACTACCAAAGCGACCGAAGAAATCAAGACAGGCCCGGTCCTTGCGCTCGGAACACCCGAGGAAGTCCCGGACCTCATTACCGAACTGTCCGAGAAAGCCCCGGTCCCACTCTCCACGACTCAACAAAGAAAACCGCCTGAAAACTCGCTCGTTCCAAGAAAACCATCCATCACTGCCACAATGACGAGGATTGGCAGAGGCGCATGCTTAATGTCGCCTACATTTAATGGCACAAAACCAAACTTCCAAAATCGCAAAGGTGCCAACTATTCAAACATGAAGAAGCGGCAAAGACATGGGCCGAAAAAATGGAAACCCGGAAGGAGTAACAAGCAAGCAGAACTCATTGGACCAGCAGCTATTATCAAAGAAACCTCACCCTCTCGGAGCAAAAGGGCAGCCGAGAAGAAGTTTGACCTCACCCACCCATGGGATCCCACCTTATGATCCAAGAATGAGGTATCGTCGAGCCAACGACGTTAAACAAAGGCACTGGTCGGGAGGTAACCCGACACTATCTTACTTTCTGTCATTTTATTTTCTATCTTTTAGTTTTTATCAATAAGTCGCTCTCACCCACTTGGTGCATCGAATGAATTGACTATTTAGGAATTGGTTTTTGGAGCACGATCGGATCAGCCAGGCAGCTTCCGTGAACTATCGGGCCTACGCTGAGAGTTCAAGGCCCCAGCCGAACTCCCTCGATTATCCAGCCTCATGCCATGTCGTTCGCTCGACACTTTTAAGGGAGTTCTGATCTTACCTTTTCCTTAATATCATTTCCTTCTCGTAATTGTCTGCTTGCATGGCTTTTGAACTAAGTAGTGCTGAAAGGCACGCCTTCGTTCAAAAGTGTGGGGTGAGAACCACCTGTGTACATAATTTGTTTTTCTTTTCCTTTTTTAATATTATCTTTTTGAAAATATGAACTTGAGAATGTGAAAAAGATAGATCTAAAATTCATGCATTTACCTTGTGAAAATTCAACTGTCTAAAAACTTAGAACGTAACTTCTCATTTGTCCCTTTGTGCTGAGATAAACTAGGGATGTGGAGTTGACATAAACTGCCCTAGAGAGGCGTGGCAAGCAATCGAAGGATTGAATCAAACTATATGGTTTTCGAAGTCAGTGGAGGCTGCACTTCGGGTTTCAGTGAAGATTGAAGTCAGCTCCGCCATGCAGTGTTTATGCATAAAAAAATGAAGAAGGCGGGACGGGAATCAAACCGTCCTATCTCTAGTCAAAGTAGCCGGGAAAATAAATGAGCGACCCTCATTTTGACTCGCGCGAAACGGCAATGATGAGAGAGAGCGGGGAGGTATTTCCATATGCTCGCGAGCGATGATTGGACCTCCCAAAAAAGGCGTAAGAGAATGGACTAGCAAGTCACAAAGACGCAAAAAGCTCAAAGAAGCAAATCAAGAGGCAAAAGGCCCAAAATTGTGAAGGTTTTAACCGAACAAAAAGTGAAGTACTCAAAGAGTCAAATCAAAGGCCAAAGGCTGATTCACTACAAAAAGCTGTCCCTCGCCAAAAGAAAATCAAAGACCAAACCATTGAAACCCGAACCGAATCACGTGCTAGAGAAAGCTACAAGAAAACCATATAGTGCAAGACGATCCCAAGGTTGCAGTCCAGGAGCCTAAAAAGGGCTATCTCTCGAAACATCCAAAATAATTTGCATCTCGGCACGAAGGTACAAGTATCAAGTTTCTTCTATTTATTTACGCAGTTTAATTTGGTAATAAGTAGTAATGCATGAACTAGGATAAGTCTAGTACCACAGTCTAATTTTCATATTTTAAACTTACTTAGTGTGCCGCCCTTTAATAGCATTGTTCGGGACGAACAACTAAAAGTGTGGGGTGATCTGATGGACCATAATTATACGAATCAAGAACACAGTAAAACCCACTAAATTAGACTATTTGTCTATTTAACTTTTGCTTGTTAGTTCCGATATATTTCTACAGGGTATTTTGGCGCTTAGAGAGAATACAGGCAAAGGAGAGGATTTTACGCTGAAAAGATATTACGAGTCATTCCAAGGTCAAGATCAGACGCCGAATGAAGAAATCTCAAGATCCTGACATTGAATTACTCAAAACAAATCAAACCGAGGAGCAACCAAAGTCAGTCCGGAGCAGAATTGGACCGATAGTTTTGTGAAAACTTCACAAAACTCACACAAACTCACTCTTCCCCCTCCATGACCGGCGGCTTTTGGTGGCAAAGCCACCTTGCAACCTTGCAACCGGCGGCTTTTGGGCAAACTTGCCCTCCACACAAACTTGCCCTCCACACAAACTTGCTCTCCACTCCTCCTTCCTCCTCCCTTGGATCAAATTCATCTCCACCCTCCATCTTCTCCTCCTTAGCCTATAAATAGATGTCTTCACTTCATTTGTAAATCATCCACAACTTCACAAGTTTTAGAGAGATAGAGGGCTTAACCCTCTTCTCTTCACTTTCAATAAATATTTGTTCTTCATTTTGGAGCTACTTCCCTTGCTTGGATCTTGCCTAGGAGCTCCTCTCCTCCACTTATTGTAAGGTATAAAATTACTTTTCGTATATTTTGTTCTTACTTTATAGTTATTCTCTTTGTCGGTACCCTTGTCCAAGACAATAGTTTACTTGTATTCCTTGACATGAATACAAGTAGCTAAAAGCTTGTACTCGGTAGAGGGAGTATTTATATCATAAACCGTTCTAGACTCTATGTTTAATGCTGCTTAGTATTTCAAAACTTATGCTATGTGCCATATATAAAGTCAGAATTTTCCAAGGTTGAGTGGACGCTTTAACGGGCAAAACTCTTCCGTGGGGGTTCGTGAACATACTCGGGTAAGTGGACGCTTTAACGGGCAAAGCTTATCTGAGGAGTTTGACTTATCTAAAAAAACCATTTGGAAACTGGACCAAAGGGACCAGATGGATGCACACAGGCTAGTGTACCTTGAAATGGGTACTGGTGCTAGTCTAAGTATAACAAGTGTCTACGACCTTGAAAGGGGCTAGGTAGTGTATGCAAATCGAGCACTTGAAATGGCCTTGATACACTTTTGAATACTTAGTAGGATCATTAAAGGACAATGATGAATGATGATATGATATGAAACTCCTAAACCGAATCCTTTCTTTTCTATTATTGTAATTTACTTTCAGTTTTCAAACACACTCAAACCCAACCTCAATCGCATTTAATTTCTGCATAAGCTTCATTAAAGAACAATTAATCCACACTGACTCCCTTGGGTTCGACCCCTACTTACCACTTGCTACCCAGTAGTAAAGTCGCGAGTAGCGGACTTATAAATTTATTTGTAATTTGCTTTGACGACGAGCATCTTGTCACTCGGCGTGCCTCTATTGCAGCATAGTGGCAGTGGAGCGTCGGAATTTCTCAGCTGAAGCACAGATCCGGCTAGGACTGTGCATTGTCGTCTCTCGTCCGATTCGTCTCAGGGAAGTTCTCTTACATGTTGCTTGGATTGATTACAAGTGTATTGGGTTACGGTTGCTTTGTAATATTGAGCAACACTAGGACAATCCTCTAGGCTATTTTGTACAAACTTTTTGGGGCTAATAATCAATAAAGGGTAAGGTTTAATTAGTGAAATTGAATCGATCCTCCTACACTTGTAGAGGAACTAGCTTGTTGGGCAATTTGGGTCTCTAACATCTTGTGGTGAGTGGACATTTCATCTAGCCTTTGGTTGATTGTTTGGAACATGAATTTATTTTCTTGGGCGGCCTTGATTTGATCTTGAGCGTTCTTGGTTTGCCCCGCAACAAGTGTGGCTAGCAATTGGGTCATAGTAGGGTCTTTCATAGGTGGTGGTTGAACTTGAATTTGTTGTTGAGGTTGGCTTGATTGTCCTTGATACGTTTGCTTTTGATAGCCTTGAATTTGCCTTTGGTAATCTTGGTTCCTTGGGGTGAACCGGGAGGAGGATTGCTCTTTTGGCGCCAATTGGGATCATTCTTGATTGGTTCGGTTGTCTTGTATGAAAAATTGGGATGGTCCCGGCCTCTCCCATAGTTCACTTGATTCCTTTGCAAGAAATTAACTTCCTCGTCATCTTGTGTTTCTTCTTGAGGGAAGGTATGAGGGTGATGAGCCGTATTTATTCGACTCATTGAGTCAACAAAACCCACCAAATACGACACTTGGTCATACGAACATTTGCTTGCTAATGTCGTTTTGCATTTCAGGCACTTTAGGAGACTTAAGAGGAATCGCGCATTAAAGATGGCATTTTGTGCCAAAAACATCACAAGGCAGTTTTGGCTGAGCATCACCCAAGCCGCGCCCAAGGATCGCCCAGGCCACGTTCCACAGAGTTCCAGGCCGCGCCCGAGAGAGTCCCAGGCCGCGTTCCAGCGCACTAGCCGAGCTGTCTAGCACTGAATTCAAGTTGCTCGGGAAAACCAACTGATCTGACAATTCCGACTCGAGTAAGTTGATCTAAATAGCAGATAAGTCGGACAATGTCACTTAACCAAGGAGAACGCCCGAGCAGATTGGCAGTTGGACCAATTCCAAAGCAAAGGCCCCGCGCGCGCTGATATGCACCGAAACCAAGTCGCTCGACCAGACGGGCGAATCTGGAAAATCCAGCTTGACCAAGTTGTTCGAAATTCGCAATAACTCGGATGATCTCACTTCCCAGACAAAACGCCCGAGTGGAATGAGCCCATGCCCGATAAGGCCAAACAACCGAGATTTCAGGCCATTCTAGGGCACGACGTAGCTCCGATCAAGTTCCGGCCAAGCGACCTTCTTGAGCCCGGTTTGGAATCTCCTCAGCATTCCAGAACCACCTCTCAAAGGCCAAGAACCGAAGTCCTAAATTTCGACCCGGTCAAATCCAAGTCGGTTGGATTGAGCTACTACCAAACCTTCTCGGTTGGGTTTGGCTAAATCCAATCCAAGTCGGTTGGATTTTGGTTCTTCCAAACCAAAACTTAGCCCCCAAGTTAAGAGCCTTTGCCTATAAATAAGACCTCTTGGTCTTATAAAAGAGAACCACCAAACACACACAACTTGAGATCACAATATGAGAGAGGTGCTTTGGGAGGTCTAAGGTGCTTGGAGCTAGTTGGTTGGAGCTTCTCTCTCTACTTTTTCTCTTTGTTTCTTTTTGTAATCTTTTACTTTCCTTGTATGGCTATTGTATTCCTCTCAATGATTACTAGTAGCTAAACCCATATTCGGTTTAGGGTTTTCACACTTGTGAATACATCTTGAGTCTTTGTACTTTAAGTTATTTTACACTTCTCTAGTCCTTGTGCTCATTCCCAAGGATCATACTGCGAGACTAAGTGGATGTTTTGCCACAAAGCTTAGTTGAGCTAATGATCCTTATAGTTAATATCTACTGGATGCCTTGCAGCAAAGGTAGATAGTAACATCTAGATTGAGTAACACCTTTGCCGGGTTGTTTAATCTAGGAAAGGACTAGAAGCCTAAAACCCTTGTCAAGCTTAGTTTTGGAGTACCACCTTTGTCGGGGTACTAGGGTGTCACCTTTGTCGGGACACCACACAACACCTTGTCGGGTTAAGGGTGTGGAGTACCACCTTTGCCGGGGTACTAGGGTGTCACCTTTGCCGGGACACCACACTTGGAATTGTAGAATAGATCATTTGAAGTCTATGATGGATGTGTCACAAGAAGAGACCCTAGACTGAATATTTACTCTCATCGAATTACTTTCCAGTTATTTACTTTTGCACTTACTTTCGAATTACTTTTCAGTTATTTACTTTTGCACTTACTTTCGATCTACTTTCCAGTTATTTACTTTTGCACTTACTTCTTTTGCACTTACTTTCGAATTACTTTTCAGTTATTTACTTTTGCACTTACTTTCAACCATTTACAAAACCCAAACTGTCTTTACTTTCTTTGCTGTTTACAAGAACAACTTCATCCAACACAAACTCTCTTGGGTTTGACCCCTACTTGTCGCCTTACTAACTCAATAGTAAGCCAACAGTAGTGGAAACTATAAATTGTAAATTTGCAGTGCACAACGACGTGCTGTCAAATTTTGGCGCCATTACCGGGGAGTTAGTGCATCGGAGTAGTGTTCTTTGTTCTTTTCTCTTATTTTTGTTCTTTCTTTTTCTTAGTTGTTCTTTGTTCTTTTCCTTAGTTGCTTTTTGTGCTCGCTTCTGTGAACCATATCTCATGCAGGAAGCAACTTTGGTGATGATGAGGTCAACAATGAGGTGAACCCGTTCGTCCAAAATAATGAGGCACCGCCTCCATTTTATGACGACCCGGAACAGCTCATCCGAGACCGAAACCGAGCTAATAGGGAAGCCGCCCGGAGGAACCAAAGGCCACCTGAGGCCCGGAATGTAGTTGGCCCAAGGCAGCCACCTAGACAGCCACCGCCTCCTCCACAGCAACAACCTCCGAGGTAGCAGCCCGTCCATGAAGAATACTATGAGGATGACATCCTCCGTGAGCCCACCATGGGAGAGCTCTCGGCCCCAAATTTCAGAAATCAGCCTTGGTGTATATATGAGGGCTCGGAACTTGAGAACATAGCCATCAACACGGCTGTAGTGCACCACTTGCCCAAGTTCTCGGGCACTCAAGGGGAATCAGCAACCACTCACCTTCAGCGTTTTCATGGCATTTGCCAAAATTTAAAACCATATGGAGTAGATGTAGAGGACTTCAAACTGAAGGCCTTCTATTTCTCTCTTATTGATGCAGCTAATGATTGGTTTCTTTGCTTGCCCTCAGGTAGCATCCGAACATGGGCCCAAATGCAAAAGAAGTTCCTAGACAAGTACTATCCCGCGGGCAGGGTGATGCAAGTGCGGAGGCAGCTGTAAGACATAAGGCAAGGGCCTAATGAGTTGATGTACGACTACCTTGAGAAGTTCAACCGCTTGGAGCGGAGTTGCTGCACTCTCGGACTGCCCGAGAAGCTCATCATCGAGTACCTGCTTGATGGATTGAAGCCCCTGGACAAAATGCTTCTGGATGCCTCGGCTGGAGGAACGATGATGAGCCTACCACTGAGCAGAATAAGGCAACTAATCACAAATGTTGCTGAAAATGCCCGGTTTAGAGAGGAGACCACTCGGCAAGAGGAGTTCACCCAAACTAAGAACGTGGCAAAGGCCGAGACCCCGGTGAACTCAATGCTCGAAGAAATGAATCAGATGAAAGAAATGATGATACAAATCTTACGGAGGCAGCCGGCCCAAGTTAAACCGTGTGAGTATTGTGGTGCTACGGACCACAAAACTGATGCCTGCCCGACCTTGATGGAAGAGGACCCAGTGGAGGTCAATGCGGTGGACGGGTACCAAGGGTACAACAACAACAACCGGGCCAGACCAAGCCAGTAGTATGGGCAAGCGACCGGGCAAAACTGGTTGAACGATGGCCACCCCCCGAGGGACATGGCTCATCAAACTCAGCAGGCCGCCCCCCAACAGACTGAGTAGTTCTACCGACCGCCCTACCGGCAGTACAACCAGAACGGATCGGGCCAGTACCAGCAGAGGGGACCGAGCCACAACCAGGCGGGTCCGAGCCAACCGGGTCCGAGTAAGTCGCTTGAGAACATAGTAAGGGAACTCTCGGGCACTATGCAGTAATTGAGTGCTACTGTGCATCAAAACCAAGCCGAAACAAAGGGAGCAATATCAGAAATGGGTAAGAAGATGTCCCAACTTGCCACGACAGTTTCCGAGCTAAAGAATGAACCGGGCCGACTCCCTTCGCAAACCATCCAGAACCCAAGGGGAAATGTGAGTGTCGTGACTCTAAGGACTGGGAAAACGCTTGTCGTTGAGCCAGCAGAGCTAGAGGAAGACGAATGCCCGAAGGAGCCCGAGGAAAATCAAAACGGGTCCGAGACGCTCGATACTCTCGGACTGGACCCGATACCAGCGGCCGAGGAAATCAGGTCAGGCCCGGTACCCGGAACCGGGGCCGAGAACTCCAATATTAGAGCTCCTCTTCCGTTCCCAATGCAAGTCCGGGCTCCCAAGAAATATATCATGGATAAAGATGTGTGGGAGCTGTTTAGCAAGGTAGAGATCAACATCCCACTCCTAGAAGCCATCAGGCAAATTCCGAGATATGCAAAGTTCTTGAAGGAGCTTTGCACTAACCGAAGGAGGGTGATGGACCATAATTATACGAATCATAAACACAGTTAAACCCACCAAATTAGACTGTTTGTCTATTTAACTTTTGCTTGTTAGTTCCAATATTTATCTACAGGGTATTTTGGAGTCTAGAGAGAATACACGCTAAGGAGGAGTTTTTACGCTGAAAAGATATTACGAGTCATTCCAAGGTCACGACTAGATGCCGACTGAAGAAATCTCATGATCCTGACATGGAATCACTCAAAACAAATCCAACCGAAGAGCAACCAAAGTCAGTCCGGAGCTGAAATGGACCGATAGCTTTTGGAAAAGATCACAAAAATCACAAAACCACTCCCCTCATGCCACCTAGCCGGCGGCTTTTGGAGGCCAAGCTACCTTGCCCACTCGTTCCCCTCCACATGGGCGGCTCCTCCCCTCCCTCACAAAGCCGCCGGCGGCTAATGGAGCTCCCCTTGGATGATGCCATGTGGTTTGATCCAAACCACATCTTCTCCTCCCCTTTTGCTATAAATACCCCCCCTCTTCACTTGTAAGCAACATCCACAATCCATACTTCACTTATCTCTCTAGAAAGTTGGCACTTTTGTAAGTTTTTGTTATAAAATCTATAATACTCCTGTCGGTTCTTGAGTATTATAGTAGTTTTAGAGAATACTCCTGTTGGTTCTTGAGTATTCTAGTAGTTTTTGAGAATACTCCTGTTGGTTCTTGAGTATTCTCCTTTACTTACTGTCTTTCAAAAACCCTCGAGTACTTAGCTATGGTATCCACCTCTATGGATATTCGTAGCTAAACTCTTCATTCGGTTGAAGGGGTGTACTTGTATCATAAAATGTTTTAGGCCATATTTTAGTGCCTCTTCTTTGTATTCAAAACTTGTTCTATGTGCCATATATTAGGTTAGAACTTCCAAGGTTGAGTGGATGCTTGGAATGGCAAAGCTCTTCCGTGGGAGTTCGTAAACATACTCGGATAAGTGGATGCTTGGAATGGCAAAGCTTATCTGAGGAGTTTGACCTCTCTAAAAAACCATTTGGTTGCTCGGGAATGACTGACCAAATGGATGCACACAGGCTAATATGCCTTGGAATGGGGTATTAGTCTAAGTAGAACAAGTGCTCTACGACCTTGGAATGGGCTAGACAGTGTGGCAAATCGAGTGCTTGGAATGGCCTTGATACACGTTTGAATACTTAGAAGGATGACTAAAGGTCAATGATAAACAGGCTATGATACAAGGCCCCCGAAACCGAATGCTTTCCTTAGATTCAAACACCACCTGCACTTACTCGCTTAGTATAAACTGCTTTATTAACTGATGACGTTCCGGAAGACTTGCTGATCACGCATCACTCGCTGTAAGTCTTCTCTTTTATTTTCAGTATTTACTTTTATGTCATTTACTTTTCCGCACTAAAAACCAAAACCAACCAAAAAAATCACTTAGTTATAAGCGCTAAAACCTCAATCAACCTAAAATCACGTTCCCTGCCTAAACGATCCCTCAAAGAACAACTTATCCCCCTAATTCCCTTGGGTTCGACCCCTACTTACCACTTGCTACCCAGTAGTAAGGTCACGAGTAGCGGAATATAAATTTGCTTTTGCACAGAGAACACCGCACCTTAACGACAGTGCGGTGGGCTCCGTCAGAGGGGTACTCGGGCTGACCAGGAACTAATGAACAGGAATGTCTCTGCTGTTATTCAACGAAAGGTACCCCCTAAATGTGGTGACCCAGTCACCTATACTATTCCATGCACTATAGGCAATATTCGTATTGAAAATTGCATGCTTGACCTAGGTGCCTCTATTATTGTTTTACCATACTCCATATACTCGTGTCTTCGTATTGGTCCTCTTGAGCCTGCAGGACTCACTATCCAATTGGTGGACCGTTCATGCAAACAGCCCGAGGGTAAGATTGAAGACGTGCTCGTACAAGTAGGAGAGCTAGTGTTCCCGGCCGACTTCTATGTGCTTAAAATAGAGAGTAGCGGCCCAACAGACCATGCGCCTATTCTATTAGGCCGGCCGTTCCTCAAGACATCTAAAATGAAGATCGATTGCGACAGTGGCACTCTCTCCATGGAGGTAGAAGGGGAGGTATTCAGTTTTGACATTTTTTAGGGCCATGAAGCATCCCATGGAGTTTGAGGCAGTACATGCCCTTGATACATTGGACGACCTTGTCCAAGAGGTCCAGCTGGAACGAGGAGCGGATCCTCTCGAGCTCACGCTCGATAGAGCCATGTACTCGCATGAGAACTCATATGAGTTGGCCGAGGGCATACAAGAGGCACTATCCCACTTAGAGATCTCGGAGCCACTCACACCAAGGTATGAGGTCAATGAGGTGCATCTATTCAAATCTAATGTATGTTTACCCTCTACTGTGCAGGCACCCGAAGTGGAATTAAAGCCCCTACCCGGGCATTTAAAGTATGCGTTCCTAGGGGTGAACGACACACTTCCGGTGATCATCAAAAGTGGCCTAGAGGCAGATCAAGAGCGTCGTTTGATGGAAGTGCTGAGTCGGCACAAGCTGGCCATTGGATGGACCCTAGCGGACTTGAGGGGAATAAGCCCGGCTGTGTGCATGCACCACATTCTGCTAGAGGATGGAGCAAAGCCTTCAAGGGAACCTCAACGACGATTGAACCCGATCATGATTGAGGTCGTCCAGAAGGAGATTCAAAAGCTACTGGATGCGGATGTAATATACCCTATCTTGGACAGCCAATGGGTGAGCCCGGTCCATGTGGTCCCGAAGAAGACCGGGATCACGGTCGAGGAGAATGCCGAGGGTAAGATGGTTGCGACTAGGGTCAAGAATGGATGGAGGATGTGCATTGACTATAGGAAGTTAAATGCAGTCACACGTAAGGATCACTTCCCTCTTCCATTTATCGACCAAATGCTAGACCAATTGGCAGGAAAACCCTACTTTTTCTTCTTGGATGGATTCTCGGGCTACAATCAGATTCCCATAGCACCCGAGGACCAAGAGAAGACCACTTTCACCTGCCCATTCGGTACGTTTGCTTTTCGTAGGATGTCGTTCGGTTTGTGCAATGCTCCGGGTACCTTTCAAAGGGTAGTCACTAGCATATTTTCTGATATGATTGGTGCTTTCATTGAGGTGTTCATGGATGACTTTACTGTGTATGGTGACACTTTTGATGCATGCTTAGATAACTTGAGTACGGTTCTAGCATGTTGTGTTTCTATGAACTTAGTACTTAACTATGAAAAGTGTCATTTTATGGTTACTCATGGGGTAGCCTTAGGGCATATTATTTCACATGAGGGGATAGAGGTTGATAAGGCTAAAATTGATGTGATTATGACTTTGCCTTACCCCTCCACTGTACGTGATATCAAGTCATTCCTTGGGCATGCTGGTTTTTATCGTAGATTCATAAAGAACTTTTCAAAGAAGGCATTGCCTTTATCTAATCTGTTGCAAAAAGATGTTCCTTTTGAGTTTACAGATGCTTGTAGGGAGGCTTTTGATGTGTTAAAATAGGCCCTCACTAGCACACCGATCATCCGAACACCAGATTGGGGCCAACCATTCGAAATCATGTGCGACGCTAGTGATTATGCCGTGGGGGCAGTTCTCGGCCAAAGGGTTGATAAGAGGCCCGTCGTTATCTATTATGCCTCCAGGACTTTGGATGCAGCCCAAAGGAACTACTCCACCACTGAAAAAGAGCTCTTGGCCGTGGTATTTGCACTAGAAAAATTCAGATCATACTTGCTCGGAACTAAGGTGGTCGTCTTCTCGGATCATGCAGCTATCCGGTACTTAATGACAAAGAAGGAGGCCAAGCCAAGACTCATAAGGTGGATCTTGCAGCTGCAAGAATTTGATGTGGAGATCAAGGATAAAAAGGGCATTGAAAACACGGTGGCCGACCATCTGAGCCGGATAGTTAGAGAAGAGGAGGCCGGGCAAATTACTGAGGCCTTCCCGGATGAACACCTCTATGCCGTCACCAGTAAAGTGTCGTGGTATGCTCCCATCATGAACTACTTGGTAAGAGGTACATTTCCCCCCTCTTATTCAAAAGCACAATGCATGAAGCTTAAACATGATGCTAGATTTTATGTGTGGGATGATCTTTACTTATGGAAAATAGGTGTAGATCAAATGCTTAGAAGATGCATCCCCGTTATTTAAATAGCTTCAGTCGTTAGCTTTTGTCATGAGCATGCTTGTGGTGGCCACTTCGGGCCTAGAAGAACCGCTAGGAAAATCCTTGATAGCGGTTTCTTTTGGCCGAATCTGTTTAGAGATTCATATGAGCATTGTAGGAGGTGTGATAGGTGCCCAAGGGTAGGCAACATATCGGCTAAAAATGAGATGCCCCAAGTGCCCATCTTGGTTAATGATGTCTTTGACATATGGGGCATCGATTTCATGGGACCCTTTCCTATTTCATGTGGTTACGCCTACATTCTAGTTGCTGTGGACTATGTATCGAAGTGGGTAGAGGCTAAGGCCACTAGGTGTGATGATGCTAAAACTGTTGTGCATTTTTTGCGCACTAACATCTTTTGTAGGTATGGGGTACCTAAGGCCATCATAAGCGATCAAGGGACACATTTCTGCAATAGGATGATGGCTGCCACTTTGAAACATTACCATGTGCACCATCGGACGTCCACGGCCTACCATCCCCAAACAAATGGACAAGCGGAGATCTCCAACCGCGAAATAAAGGGGATCCTAGAAAAGATGGTGAAACCGGCCCGGAAGGATTGGAGCCAAAGGCTAGACGAGGCACTATAGGCCTATAGAACGGCTTATAAGACGCCAATAGGGACCTCTCCCTTTTGGTTAGTTTATGGGAAGGCGTGCCATCTCCTGGTGGAATTAGAGCATAAGGCTTATTGGGCGCTCAAGCAATGCAACCCGGACTTGAAGGCAGCCGGGCTTGATAGGAAGATGCAATTGTGTGAGCTTGAGGAGCTGCGCCTCGAGGCCTACGAGGGCCAAACGGACTACAAGGCGCGGGCCAAGCTCTACCACGATAAGTTCATCCTCCGGCACAAATTTGAAGTTGGCCAGCAAGTACTCTTGTTTTCATCACGACTAAGGCTGATGCCCGGCAAATTGCGCTTGAGGTGGACGGGCCCATACACACCTGTACGAGTCTTCAACCATGGGGCACTAGAACTAGAGAACCCGAGAGATGGGAACCAATTCAAGGTGAATGGGCAAAGGGTGAAGCACTATCAAGGCGAGATCGAAACACCTTCCCAAGCGTTTGACCTAGCCGAGCCTCCCAACGACACATGAATGAGGTACCGTCGAGCCAACGACGTTAAACAAAGGCGCTCGCTGGGAGGCGGCCCGGCATATTTAGTTTTTGTATTCGTCGTTAAGTTTTTCAGTTTTATTTTACTTATGTCGTTTTGTTTGAGTCTTGAGTCTTACTCACCCCATTATATTTGAACTCCCTCAAGCATCAACCGAGGTCCCGACCGAACTCCCTCGAGCATCAACCGAATCATGCCGATCCGAACCTTGTCGTTTGCTCATACACGACATGTAACGACATCATAAGGGGAGTACTGTTCGACCTTTCCTCTCTATGTCGTTTTCCTTCCTTTGTTTGCATGCTTTTTGTGTCTTGAACTTAAGTCGTGCCGTGAGGACACGGCTTTGTTCAAAAGTGTGGGGTGGGGAAAGTCAGTTGTTATGTCAGCACGTTTATTTCTTGCACATGTATAGAGTCAGCACGTTTCCCTTGAAAATTTTAAATTTTTGATAGTTCGGATTTCTTTCTATTTCCTAGATATGCGATATTGAACTTTGATGATGTGAAATAGATAGAACCGATTACATGTATTTCTCTTGTGAAATCTAAATTGTGTAACAACATGTGAACTTAACCCTCTACTTGTCCTTGTGAGCTGAGATAAAAAGGGATGTGGAGTTGAAAGAAACGTCCTAGAAAGGCTTGACAAAGCACTCAAAGGACCGGACTTCGAACTATATGGTTATATGGATTTAGTGGAGGCTAGCACTTCGAGGCTTATTGGTTCGGAGTTGACTCCACCATTGCAGCATTTATGCAAGAGGCAAGACGGGAAAACAGACCGTCCTATCTCTAGTCCGAAGTAGCCGGGAAAAGAGGTGAGCGACCCTCATCTTGACCCGCGTGAAAACGACAAGGATGAGAAAGAGCGGGGAGGTATTTCCATATGCTCGCGGGCGATGATTAGACCTCTCAAAAGTGAAGAAAAATGGACAAGCAATTCACAACAAAGGAGCAAAGCTCAAAGAAAAATCAGCCAAATTGTGAAAATTCTACACGAAACAAAAGTGAAGTACACCACTATCATATCAAAGGCCGAAGGCCAATCTCACTTCAAAAGCTGTCCAACCAAGCAACAAAAAAGAACTCAACCCTTGAAGCTCGAACAAATCACGTGCTAGAGGAAGCAATGAAATATAACCATATAGCAAGAGTTCGGAACCGAGAGTGTAGATCATGGGCCTAAGAGGACTATCTCCCACTCATCCGAATTGGTTTGCATCTCGGCTCAAAGGTAACACGTATCAAGTTACTTCCATGATTGAGCACGGTACTTTTAGTAGCAATTGATTTATGCATGGAAAGGTGAAGTCTAGGCTAGCAAACTCACATTCATATCTAGGATGCCGAAGGACTTTTGGTGTTTCAGTTTTTCCTCTTTTAACCTAGACCTTGTTCGGGACGCACGGGCGAATCTGGAACCAAGTCGCTCGACCAAGTTGTTCGAAATGCCCAATAACTCGGATGATCTCACTTCCCAGACAAAACGCCCGAGTGGAACCATCCCATGCCCGACAAGGCCAAACAACCGAGATTTCAGGCCATTCTAGGGCACGACCTAGCTCCGATCAAGTTCCGGCCAAGCGACCTTCTTGAGCCCGGTTTGGAATCTCCTCAGAATTCCAGAACCACCTATCAAAGGCCAAGAACAGAAGTCCTAAATTTCGACCCGGTCAAATCCAAGTCGGTTGGATTGAGCTACTACCAAACCTTCTCGGTTGGGTTTGGCTAAATCCAATCCAAGTCGGTTGGATTTTGGTTCTTCCAAACCAAAACTTAGCCCCCAAGTTAAGAGCCTTTGCCTATAAATAAGACCTCTTGGTCTTAGAAAAGAGAACCACCATACACACACAACTTGAGATCACAATTTGAGAGAGGTGCTTTGGGAGGTCTAAGGTGCTTGGAGCTAGTTGGTTGGAGCTTCTCTCTCTACTTTTTCTCTTTGTTTCTTTTTGTAATCTTTTACTTTCCTTGTATGGCTATTGTATTCCTCTCAATGAATACTAGTAGCTAAACCCCTATTCGGTTTAGGGTTTTCACACTTGTGAATACATCTTGAGTCTTTGTACTTTAAGTTATTTTACACTTCTCTAGTCTTTGTGCTCATTCCCAAGGATCATACTGCGAGACTAAGTGGATGTTTTGCCACAAAGCTTAGTTGAGCTAATGATCCTTATAGTTAATATCTACTGGATGCCTTGCAGCAAAGGTAGATAGTAACATCTAGATTGAATAACACCTTTGCCGGGTTGTTCAATCAAGGAAAGGACTAGAAGCCTAAAACCCTTGTCAAGCTTAGTTGTGGAGTACCACCTTTGCCGGGTGACGGACGCACAGTCGTTATGTGCAAACGTCAAGAATAAATTTATAAGTCTGCTACACGCGACTTTACTACTGGGTAGCAAGTGGTAAGTAGGGGTCGAACCCAAGGGAATTAGGGGGATAAGTTGTTCTTTGAGGGATCGTACAGGGAGGGAGCGTGTTTTAGGTTGATTGAGGTTTTAGTGCGGAAAAGTAGGCGTTTTTTTGTTGTTTTTGGTTTTTAGTGCGGAAAGGTAAATGACAGAAAAGTAAATACTGAAAATAAAAGTAGAAGACTTACAGCGGGTGATGCGTGATTGGCAAGTCCTCCGGAAGGTGAGCAGTTTATAGAGCAGTTTATACTAGGAAAGTAAATACAGGTGGTGTTTGAATTTAAGGAAAGATTCGGTTTCTGGGGCCTTGTATCATAATCTATTTATCATTGACCGCTAATGACCATACTAAGTGTTCAAAAGTGAATCGAGGCTATTCCTAGCACAAGACTTGCCACACCGTCTAGTCTTTTGCAAGACGTAGAACTCTTGTTCTAATATGTGCATCCAGTTGACCATCATTCCTGATAAATCAAATGGTTTTTGAAAGAGGTTGAACTCCACAGATAAGCTGTGCTCTTCTGAGCCTCCACTTATCCACGGAGGTCACGAGTTCATGGTAGAGCTTTGCTCTTCCGAGCATCCACTCTACCAATGAAGTTCTGACCTAATATATGGCACTTAGAACAAGTTGAACACAAAGCGGCATTAAGAAAAAGGGTCTAAAACATTTTATGACACAAGTACACCCCTTCAACCGAATGAAGGGTTTAGCTACGATTATCCATGGAAAAGGACATCATAGCTAAGTACTTGAAAAGTAAAGGTTTTCGAAAGTAAAGACAGGAAAGTAAAGTACTTTGAAAGATAGTAAAGTAAGGTTTTCAAAAGTAAAGACAGGAAAGTAAAGTACTTTGAAAGACAGTAAAGTAAATTTTTCGAAAGTAAAGACAGGAAAGTAAAGTTTTCGAAAGTAAAAGACAGTAAATGAAAGGGGTGAGTACTTCAAGAACCGACAAGAGTACTCGAGAATAAAGAAAAGCTTGAGTACTCAAGAACCGACAGGAGTACTCAAGACCGAACTATAATACTCAAGAACCAACAGGAGTATTATATATTTAAAAACCAAACTTACAAATGCCAAAATCTAGAGAGAGAAGTGTATTGTGAATTGGATGATGATAGGATGATACAAATGAGAGGTGAAGGTTCTTATTTATAGCCATGGGAGGAGGATAAGGATGGAGGAGAGGAGGACACATGGCAAGCTTTGGGAGGAGCTCCAAAAGCCGCCACCTTGGGGAGGAAGTTTCCTCCTTTAGCCGCCCCTTATGGATGAGGATGGAGGAGATGAGTCATCCTCATCCTTATCCTCCAAAAGCCGCCGGTTCTAGAAGGGAAAGAATGAGTTTTTTGTGGTTTTGTGAAGTTTTCACAAAACCATCAGTCCAATTTCGCTCCGGACTGACTTTGGTTTCTCCTTGGTTGGATTTGTTTTGAGTGATTCCACGTCAGGATCTTGAGATTTCTGCATTCAGCGTCTGATCGTAACCTTGGACTGACTCGTAATATCTTTTCAGCGTAAAATCCTCTCCTTAGCGTGTATTCTCTCTAGAGTCCAAAATACCCTGTAGATATAAATCGGAACTAACAAGCAAAAGTTAAATAGACCAACAGTCTAATTCAGTGGGTTTACTGTGTTTTTGATTCGTATAATTATGGTCCATCACCGGGGTACTAGGGTGTCACCTTTGTTGGGACACCACACAACACCTTGTCGGGTTAAGGGTGTGGAGTACCACCTTTGCCGGGGTACTAGGGTGTCACCTTTGCCGGGACACCACACTTGGAATTGTAGAATAGATCATTTGAAGTCTATGATGGATGTGTCACAAGAAAAGACCCTAGACTGAATATTTACTCTCATCGAATTATTTTCCAGTTATTTACTTTTGCACTTATTTTCGAATTACTTTTCAGTTATTTACTTTTGCACTTACTTTCGAATTACTTTCCAGTTATTTACTTTTGCACTTACTTTCGAATTACTTTCTAGTTATTTACTTTTGCACTTACTTTCGAATTACTTTTCAGTTATTTACTTTTGCACTTACTTTCGAATTACTTTCCAGTTATTTACTTTTGCACTTATTTTCGAATTACTTTTCAGTTATTTACTTTTGCACTTACTTTCAACCATGTACAAAACCCAAACTGTCTTTACTTTCTTTGCTGTTTACAAGAACAACTTCATCCAACACAAACTCTCTTGGGTTCGACCCCTACTTGCCGCCTTACTAACTCAATAGTAAGCCAACAGTAGTGGAAACTATAAATTGTAAATTTGCAGTGCACAACGACGTGCTGTCAGAGGGCAATCATCCTCTTTATGAGAAGGCCTTGTGCAGATGGCGCATACTCGAGGTTGCTTTTGAGATTGTTTCACATGAAGCACACTAAGGGAAGTGGCCAGAGCGTCTATCTTCTTGGTGAGGGCATGAACATCCTCTCTCGAGTCCACCTCATCCACCTCTCTTGTCTTGCTTTGCTTCTTGGGAGTGCTCCTCTCACTTCCCCATAGGTGAGAATTTCTTGTAATTTTATCTATAATTGACCCTCCATTGGTGGGATGAACTTTCATAAAAGCCCCACCCGTGGCTTGATCCATTTGCCTTTTTGAGTCGGGTCCATGCCTTGATAGAATGTTTGGATGAGGGTTGGCTTGTCTATGTTGTGGTGGGGGCATTCTCTTTGGAGTTCCTTGAATCTTTAACATGCCTCGTGGAATGTTTCATCTTCCCCTTGCACAAACGAGCTGATCAAGTTCTTGAGCCTTCGGGTTTTTGCCGGTGGAAAGTATTGTAGAAGGAAGGCTTGGGCTAGCTTGTCCCATGTTGTGAAAGTATTACCTTCATGGCTCCATAGCCAATCCTTGGCCTTCCCCATTAGAGAGAAAGGGAAGAGCCTAAGGTATATGGCTTTCTTCGGCACGTTGTTGAACTTGAAGGTCTCACATAGCTCAAGGAAAGAAGTCAAGTGAGCGTTGGGATTTCCTATCCTGGTGAATGCATTGTTGCCCACCATATTTATCAATGCCGGCTTAAGTTCAAATTGAGGGGCATTAACTCCCGGTGGAGCTATTGGCGATTGAAAACCGGCTAGGCTTGGAGTAGAATAGTCCTTCAAGGGTTTCTCCCCATTGGGAGGAGGATTGTTGTCCATTGGTGGTGGTTGTCTTCGCTTACGAGGTTGCCTTTTGTTGCGAGAGCCTTGACCTTTGGCTTTTTCTTGATCCAAAAAATATTTCAAAGCTTGATCAAAACCGGGGTTCACTTTTTCCTTGCCTTTAGACCTCGTTTGCATTCAACCGAAGCCTACAAGAAAACAAACAAAGGAATCCGTTAAGCCACAAATGCAACACAAGTAATAGCAAGAAGACCAAGTGGAATAGTCCAAATCTCGTAAAATACTTTAGTTCCTTAAGTTAATTCGTTGCTCCCCGGCAACGGCGCCATTTTGAACGTTGCAATCCTTGCACTTCAAATGTATGTGATTCGAAAGCAAGATATTTAGTCAAAACAATTTATAAGACCGGTAAGTGCCGGGTCGTCCAAGGAGCAAGTGTAAACCTAAGATCACTATTCGATTTTACTCCAATAAGTCTATTCCCTAAGTGATTGTTCGAATTGTTGATTATCAATAACTAAGTGAAAGCGATGAAATGAAAGGGTTGTCTTCAAGGGTTAAAAAGCCTTCCTAGGGTACTACGTCCCTCCTTGGTGTACTAGACTCTCGATAGGCACAAATTCATGCAAGAACAAGCAATGTAATGGTTAGATTAAGGCATGCGACTATTAAATAAAATTCAATCTCTCGATGTTTTTATTTGATTTAAGGAAGAGGCACCTCGCACGTGAGCTTCAATCTCTCGATATTTTTAGCTCACGTCCAACTCAAGTTTCTCAATCATCAACGCTAGTTGAATGATCAATATCCAAGAGCGGTGAAGACCAAGCCTATCTCAATGCTAGGATGGGTCACGCTAGTGAACACCACCTAACAAGGGTTAATCTACTTGCATTCTAGAACTCTTAGTCTCATTCTCTCGAATAATCAACTTCAAGTTCATGTTTCTAAACCACCTAGGCATTTTATCAAACACTTAGAGGGCATAAAGTTGACATTTGATCAAAGTAGATTTACAACCATGACAAAAGCTTCATTCAAGAATATATTCAATGGAAGGTAGAGTTTATACACCAAGAAGGTCCATAGGACCCCTAGAAACTAGAAGGGACTACTCACAAGTCATATTCAATAATGATCAAAAGTAGTTTTTACAAGGATGATGAAGTAGAAACATATAAGATGAAGAAACTAGGATGAAAGTCTCCCTTCTATCCTTAGAGTAGCTCCAAACTTGATTGATGATCTTTAAAAACCTTGTCTTCTCTCCAAAACCCTCGATAGATGTGCCCAAAACTCAAGCTTTTTATTTATAGCCAAGATTAAAAATCCAGGCTTTTCCATAACGCTCGGTCGAGCTCTTCGCGGTAGGGGAAATAAGGAGCAGTCCAGGCTCGGGCGAGCCAATGCGAGCTCGGTCGAGCTTTTCGCAGCATATGAACAAGTATCAGCTGAGGATCGGGCGAGCCAATCTTCGCTCGGGCGAGCGGAATTTGGCAGTGCGAGTTCATGGGAACGAAGCTCGGTCGAGCGTGTTCTAGCTCGGCCTCTCCTTCGCTTGAGCAGCTGAGATGATGCATGGGAGGTCCATGCAAGCTCTACCTAGCTCGGTCGAGCTAAAATATGTAGAAGGATGAAGGCTCGGTCGAGCCTCTCCGAGCTCGGGCGTTGGTTTCTTCACGCCATCTTGCATATGTTTAAAAACCCCGGAGCTCGGGCGGGCTTCGCCTCGCTCGGTCGAGCTGATTTTGGCAGATGCATTTGGTCAGGCGCGGGCTCGGGCGAGCTTTCTTTGGCCCGGGCTAGCTCTTGCTGCTTTGCATGGGATTTCCTCCATTTTTGGCCCGAAACTTCGATTTTCTGCAAGAATGATATTATTAAGTCCGGGAATCGTAGAGTCGGTTTCTCACCTGAAACAGCAAGTACGAGGGTTAAATGATATCGAAAGAAACTTGGAACGAGTCAAAACATCTAGTAAAAGTAGAGGAAAGATAGTCGAGAAATCGACTTATCACTATTCACCAATCATTCTCTGCCAATATGATGTTCAGTGGTACTGTCTTCTGATCCCTTTCCTTGTGGATGTTCAGTGGAGTTATAGGGTTTGTACTGCTCAGAGTTTAGAATATCAAGTTTATTCTTTTCGGTGAGTGCATTGGCAGCTCCTTCATGATTGCTTTTCTTAGAAACTGTCAAGATCCTGACACAATATTAGATGGTGGCTATTCATGTACCTTTGACTGAAATTGTAATCGAACTTTGAACCCATTCCTCCCAATTTCTATCCTAAAACGCTCCTACCAATAGCGTTTTAGGGTAAGACGTTGTCTCCAACAGCGGTTTACGCTTGTTTGGCAATATTATGTCACATGACTGCATATTTTGGCGCAAAAATGTCACGAGGCTTAAGCCGCTGTTGGCAGGAGCGTTTTAATGTTAAGACGCCCTTGACAACGACGTCTTAAAAAATTAGTGTAAATTGAGAAACCAATCTGGAGATTGAGTAAAATTAGAACTCAATTTTCATTTTTTACTATTTTGGAAAATTTCCCAATATAATTAGAATCGTTTAGTGTATGGAAATTATTTAAAAAATATTCAAATTTCATAATTCCAAATAACACACCAGTCTGCAACAGGTCGTACCTTTCATTTCTGCTTTTGGTGATCTTCACCATTTTCACCCAACACGAAACCCTAATCCTCTACAGTTCGATCCTAATCCGCTCCCATTCAACGTTCTGTACTTGAAATCGGAGTCTGGTAGTAAAATCAGTTGAAAATCTCTCCGCATTTTGGTGCTGTTCGGAGCGGATCGACGTCAACGAAGGCGAGGAGGCGGACTACTCTGTTCATCAGTTGGTATGGTATCTGAGAGGCTCATAAAGGATCGGGAGTATGAGATGGTTGAGAGGCTGTTTTTGAAGCGGGAAGAGACGATTAGGGCTGAAATGGAGGAGGAGGTGGCGAAGTGGAAGCTCGTTGGTAAAACTGAGAGGAGAGAGAAGGATGTCGAAAAGGTGAAGCGAGAAGCGCGGGTGGAGATTAGGGAGCTGAGGAAGGAGGTTGAGTTGTTTGAGTTGAAGAATAGTGAGGCTGAGGAGAGCTTGAAGAAGATGGAAAAGAAGTGTGCTGATTTGAGACAGCAGGTTATGCATTTGAGGGATGAAGAGAAGCTGAAGCAACAAATGATCGAGATTGAAGAAAATGCAAAAGAAAGAATGATGATGAAGCTAGAAAAAGAGTGTGAGGATTTGAGAAACCAGAATATGAATTTGAGGGATGGAAAGAAGCAAGTTGCTGAGATGTCTGAGAAGCTGAAGCAGCAGATGATGGTGATTGAAAGGGATGCGAAGGAAAGAGTGAAGAAGCTGGAAAGGGAGTGTGAGGATTTGACAAACGACTATATGAATTTAAGGGATGGAAAGAAGCGAGATGCTGAGATGTTTGAGAAGCTGAAGCAGCAGATGATGGTGATTGAAGATGATGCGAAGGAGAGAGTGAAGAAGTTGGAAAGGGAGTATGAGGATTTGAGAAACAAGAATATTAATTTAAGGGATGGAAAGAAGCGAGATGCTGAGATGTTTGAGAAGCTGAAGGAACGGATGAAGGAGATTGAAGACGATGCAAAGGAAAGAGTGAAGAAGCTGGAAAGGGAGTGTGAGGATTTGAGAGAACAAAATTTGCATTTGAGGGATGGAAAGAAGCGAGATGCTGAGATGTGTGAGAAGCTGAAGCATAGTATGATGGAGGTTGAATATAATGTGAATGTAAGGGTGAAGAAGCTAGAAAAGGAGTGTGAGGATTTGAGAAACCAGAATATGAATTTGAGGGATGGAAAGAAGCAAGCTGTTGAGATGTTTGAGAATCTGAAGGAGCGGATGAAGGAGACTGAAGATGATGCTAAGGAAAAAGTGAAGAAGCTGGAGTTGGAGGTTGAATTAAAGGATGAATTGAAGAAGAAGGCTGAAGAGTACTTAAAGGTTTCGGAGATGAAGTTTAAGGAGCTGGAGCTGAAGGTTTTAAATATGCTGAAAGATATTGATTTGCTGAGGAGTTTGAAGGCAAGGGATCATGGAACAGGAATGGAGGTTGATAACAATCATCCTGCTGAGGCTGAGGTTGAAGTGCAAGCTTCTGTTAGAGCCTCGAGTGATCAGTTTCAAGGAGGATGTGAGGTTCGTTCTGTTGAAACCGTTGAGAAGACAATAATGGAAGGTATATAACGAATTAATATTTTTCTCCCGTTAGATATATTTGTTAGTTTTCTGGTTTTATTTGCATCTTTCTGCATGAGCCTAATATGTGGGCGTGCGGATATAGTATTGTTTTAGAAACAATTTATTATCTTTAAATTCCTGATTGCGCCGTCACTTATTTGTTATCGTTTCTAAGATATGCGTATTCTATAAGTTGAAAGTTTTAAGGTAATTTGTCTCCAAGCATTGTGATAGGGAACAGTGGTGATGTTCATTATAGCTTAAACTATTTATTTCTTGTTCCATTTTTGGATTTGACTGTTTCTTATGCTATTCAAGTATGTGGCATCTGAGAAGACTAATTAAAAATGCTAGCATATGCTGTCGTTTCTTGTTTAAGAGCATATTTAGTTGGGATATTGTATTGTTAGCACACTCTATTGTAAATATCTAACATGAATGTGCTTCATGTTGGGTTGTGGACCCTGATTAGATTATTGGGTTGGTTCAGTTTAGGAAGTCCATAATCTTGGTAGTGAGGTTTAGGGTTTCTATTTACTAATTAGATAATTAGGGTTTAGATGGTTACCCTATTTATACCCAACTTGGTTATTGTAATTGTATCCAACATCATAGTGAAGAAAACCCTGGCTTGGTAGTGCCCCCAGACGTAGTCACATTCGGTGGCGAACTGGGTATCAAATTTCTTGTGTTCTTTATCGTTGTTTTTCTTTCATTATCGCTTTAGATCCTAACAACTGGTATCAGAGCCAGGTTGTAGCAGTCATGCAGAGAGATGGAAAACATCCGGTGGAGAAATTTGATGGGTCGGATTTTGGGTTCTGGAAGATGCAGATTGAGGATTACCTGTATGGTAATGATTTACATCTACCAATTGATGGCAAGAAACCAGAGGGTATGGATGACGACGTGTGGAAGCTGTTGGACAGGAAGGCAATGAGCGCGGTTCGTTTGTCGTTGTCCAGAGACGTAGCATATCACACGGTCAAGGCCAAGCCGACGAAGGAGATGATGGACACGTTGTCGGCACTGTATGAGAAACCATCCGCGGCGAACAAAGTTCACCTGATGCGGCGACTTTTCAATCTCAGGATGTCAGAGGGTGTGGGGGTGGCTAAACACTTGAGCGAGTTTAATATGATAATCACGCAGTTGAGCTCGGTTAATATTAAATTCGATGAGGAGGTACAAGCCCTAATTTTATTATCTTCCTTGCCAGAGAGTTGGAGTGGGACGGTTACAGCAGTAAGTGCGACAGCAGGAAAGGAAGAACTTAAGCTTGATGAAGTTAGAGACTTGGTAGTGAGTGAAGCAACTCGCCGGAAAGAGTCGGAGTTTACTTCAGGATTAGCTTTGAAGGTTGGATGCAGAGGCAGATCAAAGTTCAGAGGGAACGATGGACCTGTGAAAGATAAGAGCAAAGTCAAGTGCTGGAATTGTGATAGGTTCGGCCATTACAAGAGTGAGTGTAAGGAACCGTCACGAGATATGTTAGGGAGTGCAACCACAGAAGATATAGCAGATGCATTGATATTGAGTGTCAAAGATCCAGTAGAGGCTTGGGTGTTGGATTCTGGAGCTTCGTTTCATTCGTGCAGTAGTGGCGGCGTAATGGAAAATTACATCTCTGGAGATTTCGGGAAGGTGTATCTTGGTGATGCCGAGCCTTTAGAAGTCGTGGGGAAAGGAGATGTTAGAATCAAAACACCAGATGGATCTATGCTGCAGTTGCGAGGAGTAAGGCACATTCATGGGTTGAAGAAGAATTTGCTATCAGTTGGGCAGTTAGATGAAGATGGTTATGATGTAACCTTCAGCTGCAGGAACTGGAAGATAGCAAAGGGGGCTAGGGTGATAGCTCAAGGAAACAAGAAAGGAACGTTGTACAATGTGAGGAATGTTCGGAACGGCATCGCAGGTTCAGGTGGGAGCGGTGATGCGGATTTGTGGCACTGTTGTTGTGGTCACATGAATCAGAAAGTTTCGCAGAGTAGCAAAACTTTGAAGAGGAGAAAGTTGAAGTTGTGCATTGCTTCAACGGGGCTCAAGACGTGAGCTGAAGGTTTGACACTACCGCATGCATGAGTTGTTCAGGACGAAGACAATTACGATTGAAATCAGTCTCCAGGTGGGAGATTGTTGGGTTGTGGAGCCTGATTAGATTATTGGGCTGGTTCAGTTTAGGAAGTCCATAATCTTGGTAGTGAGGTTTAGAGTTTCTATTTCCTAATTAGATAATTAGGGTTTAGATGGTTACCCTATTTATACCCAACTTGGTTATTGTAATTGTATCCAACATCATAGTGAAGAAAACCCTGGCTTGGTAGTGCCCCCAGACGTAGTCACATTCGGTGGCGAATTGGGTATCAAATTTCTTGTGTTCTTTATCGTTGTTTTTCTTTCATTACCGCTTTAGATCCTAACACTTCATCGGGGACTTTCTGATTACATTTGCTCTTAATGGACCCTCTTAAGGATCTACTGGTTTTCATCCAAACTACATCCTGTAGTCCCAGTGTTGATCGATCTCTTGATGGTTTTTGCTAATCCCTTTGCAGGAGTAAATCCTGTCAGCCTCGTATCCACTGCGAATGTGAAACAAAGTGATCCCTTGGTTACTGTCTCAGAAGACATAAGCGTACTGAGGAAACCTCGTGCGAAACATGGACTTGGAAACTACAACTACATAGAAATCATTAGTAGTGATGATGATGATCCATCTGAGCAACAGTCAAGATCCAAAGATAAGGCTGATTTCAGTCCTGACCAACTTAAAGTTGAAAGTGATCATGAGACACCTGAAGCCTCGGTGGGACTGAAAAGGAAATGCACGTCATGTATCAATGAAGACGTAACTGAAGCTTTATCAAGTTCACCAATTGGTATAGACTCTTCACCTCATTTGTTGACTCAAGAGGGTAAAAAAGTGCGACCAAGTAATGAACACTTAACTCCTCCTTCAGTTGCTGGTATTCCAGATTCTGTGAATTCCAGTCAACCAAAAGAAGTAACCAGGAGTCAGGGAATCTGTGATGATGATGACCAATGGAAAGTCTTTACTTGAAAAGGTTCGCAAGGTCTTGGATGAAGATTCAAGCGGTTCTTCATCTGAGAACAGTGATGATTGAGAACAGCATAGGGTTTAAGGCAAAGATTGAATTTCGGCTATCTGATATTCTCGCTTAATGGTCAGTGCATTTGGTTCTCTCCTTAATCCTTATGGAAAGCATATTCTGAAGAATGCTTTGTTAAAAATGTTTCAAATGTTTAGTTATCTGCTACTGTAGTTTCTTTTGATAACTTGTGCCGGATTGCTGGTTGCTAAAGGAAAAATCAGTGCTTGCTAATGTAAAAGTTTGACATTACATGATGACGTTACGGCTAAGCAATGTTGAACAACGCCTTTGCTTACATCAAAGGCATTGTTCTTGTTCCCCTGTATTTGTTTCTCGTGAAACGTCCATGACTATCAAACAGTCCTCTACAGACAGCGTTGTGTTGTTTCTGAGTATCTTATAGGATGGAAGCCTCAAGGCCATGCTGGAACTCAAGGAACTCGCACACGCAGGAAAGTCTTGTTTTGAATTTGACGGAGTATGTCCTATAAAACAGGATCCATCAAGCTACAAGTCTGGTCCAGTGTATTTAAATTTTAAAGTTGTTCTTTCTAAAGAGAAATAACTTAAAAATATAAAAGATGATAAAAAATATAAATATTTGTCATACACGGCAGGATTCGAACCTGCGCGGGCAAAGCCCACATGATTTCTAGTCATGCCCGATAACCACTCCGGCACGTTCACATTTACTGGTACATATCTGTGTTATTAGTTTTTATTGGCAATATTAAACATAATTATTAGAAGACATTTTTTTTTCTTTTGATAAAGGATGTAAAAGCAGTGTTATTAAAACCGAATTGGAGATCGAACCGGTCAAGTTACTGGGTCAATGGGTCAGTGGTTCAACCGGGTCGAACTGGTTTGACCTGCATAAATTAAAAAATAAAAATAAAATACGTATATATGATATTATAATTTAACATATTTATGACTTGAATAAATATTACATGTTTATGATCTGATTACAATAACATACCATAACAAATTTAGAATTTAATAAAGTATAAATCAATAATACAACAATAACAATTTTAGTCTTAATTTGTAAGTCAAAACAATAAGGGATTTCTAAGACTAATTGAATTTCTAGCTAAATTGATAGTAAGTAATAAATTTTATAGATTTGATAAATGAATATACATTATTGAAACAACTAATAAAACAAGAATCATGTTTAGCTTGGTGGAATGAGACGAGATAATTATAGAGGAAGACTAGGTTCGAGTCTTATCCAAGTGAAAATAAATATATATTTTTTCAGACCAAATCGAACCAATCAAATCACGTTTTAATGAAAAATTGGGTCAATCGGGTCAACCCACCGGGTCAACCGGGTCTTGACCGGATTTGAACGAATCGATGCATTTCCGATCCGATTACAAAACCGAACCGATCCGATGACCGGTTCCCGGTCGAACCGACCCGATTTTCACAACACTGCATAAAAGACACCTTTTTTGACGTAAAAGATACTCCCTCTATCCCAAAATTTACTTCTCATTTGTTATATTGCACAGTTTTTAAGAAAAATAATAAAGTAAGTTATTGTGAGTGTGAGAAAGTAAATGTGAAGATAAATGATTAAATAAGGTGGTTGTGAGTGTGATAAAGTAAGTTATTTTGGAAATGGGAAGAAAATTTTGGGACGCCCAAAAAGGAAAGTGGGAAGAAAATTATGGGACGGAGGGAGTACATTTTTTTCGATAGGGACGTAAAAGATACTCCCTCTGTCCCAAAATTTACTTCTCATTTGTGATATTGCACAGTTTTTAAGAAAAATAATAAAGTAAGTTATTGTGATTGTGATAAACTAAAGTGTGATAAAGTAAGTGTGAAAATAAATGATTAAATAAGGTGGTTGTGAGTATGATAAAGTAAGTTATTTTGGAAATGGGAAGAAAATTTTGGGACGCCCAAAAAGAAAAATGAGAAGAAAATTATGGGACGGAGTGAGTGGTCCGATTCATGTTTTACAGGAGTAACCATATTTCAGGTTTTATAATTTATTCTCCGGATAATTTTATTTTGATAAGTTGAATTTTGTATACTGCTCCGGTGGTTGATATCAGACAACTGTATTATCTGACTTTCGCAGTAGCCACATATATCCAGAGCCCCACACCAAGACAAGAGTAGACACTTCTCATCCATCAATCAACAATCCCCATAAATAATAAATAAATAGATTCCCAAAACCAACCACTCATCTCCTCTCCCCTCCCCTCCCCCACTTCAATAATATCTCACATTTTGACTAAAACTAAATTACGTACTAAACTAAGACCAAATTAAAATATCCAAACACTTTGCCAACTTGCAACGTTTTGGATTTGAGCCAAAAATTTTGACATTCCACAACTTCTCAACCACACGTTCCCAGCCACTGCATCCGGAGAGCCACAAATGGGGATCCATTGCTTTCTCTCATACACAGAATGTGTATTAACCACCATATAATGAAACACCAACCATACCTACTTTCCACATCAAACTAATATTCGCTCCCTCAATTATCACTTTCACCGAGAGATCGATTTTAGTGTCTTTTTAAAAGCAATGAAACTTGAGGAAACCAGGGTATTTTTCATTTGTCCACATCGCCAAATGCAGCTTGCAATGTAATTACATATAAGCTCGAACTACAGTACATTTTATTTATCGTTTAAAGCTTCTTCTTTTTTTCAACCAATAAATGTGAATTTTCCTGTCCAAACAAAAAGTACTGCTAAAAAAAATCAATGCTAATAGTTCTCAATTCTCATTTCACACAGTATGAGTGGGAGATTAACTTAATTTGTTATTGGTTGTAGGGCTAGGGCTGCAATTGAATTGAGAAAATGAATCTAGGGTTTCACTCTGCCTTGAAATTCCAGCAAACGCGATCCTCAACCCCAGGTTTGATTCCCGGCTCGAATCGCGGACGTGGTCGGTTTGAACTCTCTCAGATTCCGATCCGGAAAACGGTTCAATCTAATTGCCCGATTTGTCGCTCTGTTGCGATTAGATTGCGTCGTCGCCGAACTCGATCCTCGATTTCGTCCTGATTTCAACCAAACACGAATTTCAATGAGTCAGATTTTCGGATCTGTTAAAAACAACGCTGATCAGAATTTAATTGAAGAGATTTTGAATGTGATGATGGAGATCGTACATCGGAATCCAGATCGGAGCTTGCTCGCCTCCGCTTCAATTTGCGGTCGCCGCCGCCATTGCAGCTTGAAGACACCTCTTCGCCGCTCGACCACGGAACCACCTGATTTTCCTCATCGTCATCTTCCTCGATTTCTTCATCTCCATCAGCATCATCATCATCATCGCTGCTAGCATCAGGCTCATCATCGGCAGCAGAATGATCTCGGCTCTCAACCACCACTTCCTCCGCCGACACCTCATCGTCTTCCTTCAGATCAATTTTACCTCCAGACCTAGCGCAAACGCAAACGCAAACATCACAAACCGACACCGTCCGCCCCAACCTCGGCCCGGACGCCTTCCAACAAGTCACCGACTGACAAACGCTGCACAGTAAACTCCTCTCATGCTTCGCCACCAGAAAATTCGCTCCGTGCACCGTCTCGTCGCATCTCAGACACAGACTCGCCGAGTCCGATTCGCAGTACATCGTCGCCAAATCGCTGCACAGCTCACATCTCCTCCTCATCTTCTCCAACGATATCTCTTTCACCTCTTTCTCTCTCACCTTCCGCTCCTACTTATTCAAAATGCTCAGATGGGCAATTTCGTCATTAAAAATCTGAATGCTTATACGAAGTCAACGTGCAGTCAAAACGACAGCAGAATGTGATTAAAACGAGGGGAGCGTGGAGAGACGAGCATGTAGGATAATATTTTGTGGGACCGTATTGGTGACGTGTCGGAATGATAGACGATTCGGAGTGGGGTAATGACGTGGTGTATTTTATAGTCCACGAAGTAGGACCGGGGTGTGGTTTTGTGGACATTATTGACCCCCATTAACTGAATTATTGATTTTATCTACCTCATTTATAAAATGAAATTATTGATTTTTTTAATGGATTGGCATCCAATTTGAACCGTCCATGTGAAGGCCAGTGGGCTAGGTATGGGCGTCTATGGAGGACCCCAAGCAGGCATCATCCGCGATTCAAAGTGTCCACAGAGTGAGTGATCTTTACTTTAATGCATCCTTTATTATATTAGTCTTTGGTGCTGTTTGATAGAGCTGAAAAAAAATTTTATTTAATTTTATTTAATTTTATTTAATTTTATTTAATTTTACTGAATTTTATTTTATTTTATTTAACTGTACTGAACTTTATTTTACTTTATTTAACTTTACTTAACTTTATTTAACTTTACTGAACTTAAAAAAATAATTTTTTTAAATAAAGGTGTCTAATTTAAGTTTTTAATCATGTTGAACTTCAAAATTAAAATCTGAAAATTTTAATTTAATTTAATTTAACTTAACTTAACTTAATTTAACTTTATTTAACTTAATTTAATTTAACTTTACTGAACTTTATTTAACTTTACTTAACTGAAAAATATAAAATTTAAGCTCTACAGAACAGACCCTTTGTTCCTTATTATACTCGCTATTCTGCTCATTAAATATTAGTAATAGTCACCAACTTACCACAGAATACTTTGTTCCGTCTTCTTTTTAGTTCATATTTACCCTGCCCTGCATGTTTTACTGTCTCATATCCTACATCTTTAAATACATTTTGATTTACTAAAAATTATGTTTGAACTTCCCTACCAGGGTAAGAGTAATTCAATCCTCTAAGGACATGTCAAAGGAATGGTAGGGTCATTTTTTCTTAACCCAATGAATAGTGTAGGATACGATAAGAGCCGGGTGGATCATATTTCTATAGTCTTTGGGTGACTTATGAATATGGTAATATTAGAATAGGGTAGAATAGTGTAGGAGGGTGAAAACATAATTTGAAGTAAAAAGTTATATGATTTTCAATATGGTATGACAGAGTAGAACAATGGGAGAACAAGGTAGGAGGGTACGGTGGGAAGACAGGGTAGTAGGATACGGTATTTTTTTTTTGGACCTACCTGATAGGATCGTGGTTAGTAGTCAAAGACTTAAGACTAAAAGTCAGAGACTTGACAAAGATCGGAACTGTTAGGAACCTAGCTTTGTATGCAGATAAATAACTAAACAGAGTACGCAGCGGATTAAACTTAAATAGCTTTTTATTACTATTTAAACTGTACACTCAATCGGTACAAAACTTGCCTATTAAGTATAAATCTAATCTAGATTTACACAAGCAAAACCTGACTACTTTCCTGACTGTCTCCTAGACGTCACGCAGTCGTGGCACCTCCGTCGCCCACTTGGAAAGCTCTCTCGGATGTAGGTGAATGGCGCAGCCTTGTGAAGAGATGGTTCTCGGCTTATATAGGTTCTTCAGTAACTGCCACAGATCATGGCCTGTAACTGCCATCCCATGATCTCCTTGAGTGTTGTGGGGACGTGCCCTCACTCCATGATGTATTTGACTCCCGTCCTCAACTACCTAGTTGACTTGACCTCAACTGCTCCGTTGACTTGACCTCAACTGCTCCGTTGACTTGACCGATACTCAGGTTCTTGATTACTCGGAGACTTCCGCAGGTACTCAAGTCTAGCATCACGTCCTTGAATGCTCCAGTAAGTTCCTGACTAACAGAAACTCAAGCAAACCATTAAACCGGTTTGTCAACATCAAAAGTGAGTGAGGCCAATGCCTCAACAATTTCCCCCTTTTTGATGATGACAAATCATTGAGGGAGAAATACTAAAACAGCACTTAATAGATGTTAAGCATGCACACAACATCAATTGAGAACCTATTCTCCTTGGGAACAAATTCCCCCTAAGTTGATACTTCTACCCTTTCCTGCACACTCAGAAACTTGATAAACATCCTATTAAGTCAAATCCCTACACAGGTATTTCAAGTCATCCTTTTACTCAGGAACCTCAGATTGTATTTCCCCTCAGTTGATACTTCTACCCTTTCCCCTTTTGACATCATCAAAGAAGAGTAAGTCAACATACACAGCAGTCAGAAACATGAGTAAAATCTTGAAATTCAGAGTAGCTGAATAAAGCATGCATAGAACTTCAAGGTTAAATGAGATAGTCATATCATGCATACGGAACACAAGTTTTTGACACAAAACTAAACTGGAATAAGGAGGTGAGGGACAAGGAAAGGGAAATCCATAGAGGGAAACTGATCACGGCATTCGCACACTCAAAAGTGATCATCCCATGCTGAAGAGCGTCAGAGCTTATCAACCAAAGTCAGAAATGCATCCTTCATTTCTTTGATTTCCTCTTTAAACTCTTTGAGTTCTGCTCGTATCTCCTTTAATTCCGCCTTTACATCAGAGACCACCTTTTCGAACACTGCCATTAACTTAGCATTATCATCCTCAACTTCATCATCCTCTTCCTCATCGATCTGCAGAGCTGGTTGTTCTTTAGATTTTGGTTCTGAAACTGGGGCTTTAACCCACCCTTCTACTGGGTCTTTCACCAAATTCATCTTCCTGAAGACCTCAGGGTCAAATACCTTCACAACTTGTTCCTCAACATCAGAAAGGACTTCATACAGCTTATGTTCCTGAAGGACTTTCTTGATCACCCTTGAGTACCCAATCTGGGTCGGATTCTTCAGATGATCCATTTGATGAATCATCAGTTTGGGTAAATTGATTCTTTCCTTCCTCAGTAGCTTGTCCAAAACCAAGAGATCTTGATGTTGGACGTACGAAGGTTTAACTCCCCTTTGGAGAAAATTGCTCACCAGCACTTTGTGGAGAATCTTGACACTCGGCTCCATTGATTGGGTGCTTATTCCCAGGCCTTTTTGAACTGATTCCAACTTACAGATTTTCTTCACAAGTTCCTTCTTGTCTCCAACTTCTTTTGGCTAGACATTAGTCTTGCAGAAGTGATCAAATCCCTTATGCTCCAGCCCCATGATCATTGCTAGTTCAATGCTGGACAATGAAAATTTGTGTCCCCTAAACTTCACTACCAATGTTGGAACTGGTCCATCAATGAGCCTCAAATGCTTGTAGAATTCTTCAACTACTTCAGGACATACGTACTCCTGATTCTCACACAGTTTGTCCCAGCCTTGAGCTTTCAAAAGATCAACCACTTCAGTAAGTCCCTCTCCCATCAGAAACTTCTCTGAACACTCCAGTTCCATCAAAATCTCTTTTCCAGATTTTGACCGCTTAGGTCTTTTAGCTAAGCTCTTCGGAACATCTTCTTCTTTCACAACCAGCTTCCTTTTACTAGTCTCTCTTACTGGTAGAATCCTCAGAGGGAGAGGTTTCTTAACTCTCTTTGAAACAGTTGAAGATGCTTCAACCATTTCACAGTCACCTTCCTCCGCATCTTTAGTTTCTTTGAACTTCGCAATATTGCCTAGCTCCTCTAGATCATCCAGAAACTTGTTCATAGCTGATTCCTCTACTCCAACCGAGGGTTCACCAGTTTCTTTTGCAACATTCCCTTTCTCTTGGTAGCAGCCAAACAGATAATCTGTGTCCCCAGATTCAGCAACCCTTTCTGGGTTCTTCACATCAGCAGCAATAACTACTTGTTTAGTTATCTCGACAGCAGCTTTACTAACGCCTTCTGGGTTTTCCAAAACAGCAACATTAACCCCACCTGGGTTCTCCACAGCCATATCATCAATTGTCTTTTCAGTCGGCACTGATTTTCCATCAATAACCCCTTTTGGGTTCTTCAATGCATCCGCAACGTCTTCAGAAATTAGTGGATCTAGCTCCTTCTCTACTGTATCAACAACCATATCAGAACTAATAGCCCCTCCTGGGTTCACGACTTCATCAGCAACACTATCTATTCCCACATCCTCCTTCAGTTTTTCAGATGCTTCACATCTTAACACAGGTTCATCTAGTTTTTCCGATTCACCCATCTCTCCTACTACTGTACTTTCTTCTACAGCCTTAGCAATTTTAGGGTTTGAAACGGAAGAGGACTTACTTGACAGCAGCAGATCTGCAACTGCTTTCAGGATTTCATAACTAACATCTCCGATGATTACGGTCAGCATCTCTGCACCAGATTTCTCCATGTTGGTTGCTGTGTTTGAGTTGGACGCCATTGAAAACTTCGAATGATTTGAGAGGAGCTGAGTTAGGAATTTAGGGTTTTGGTCGCTGAGAGATTTCGCAAGTAGTATGAAATATCTTCAAATCCCCTTTTAAAATTCAAAGTCTCGTTGTAATCTTCGATTAATTCGCATCCACGTATCTACACAAACCGTCCGACTTCCAAGGCAGCAAACACTGAACTGTCTTTTCATCTTAACTGCAATCAAACCACTTCCTTCATATATCAAATACCTCGTTGAGTTCTTCAGTTCACAGAGACATTCAGTCCTTGACTGAGAGAGTACCAGACCAGTTCCCTGACTATGGATTTTTCACAAAGGACATTGTGGTGGGTCGGCTTACCATAAGGGTATAGAATATAAAATCAACACAATTCAAGTCACTCAACCACACATATAGATAATCAAGCATGTCCAGAAAGTGTATAAAGGATGTTCACCGGACACACATAACCTATACTAGGGTTAGGTGGTTTCACATACTTCCTTCATGGGGCAGTTGGGCAACAAAATCCGGAAGATATGTAGGGCATGAAGAAAAGACGTGTTCAACAATGCATGTACTATATCCGATTTAACAAAGAAGTAATAGCACACACATTACTAGCTACTCAGGGACTTCAAACATTCACTGATGTAAATGACTCATATGCATGGTAAGAACTCTATCATCTAGTCAATCACTGAAGGAAGGTTCGAAGTACCTCACTGTGGGCTCATTAATCCAAGTTCCATCCTTAGCTTTTCAAAATCATCCTTATGTAGGGACTTGGTAAATATATCAGCAACCTGATCTTCACTTCTGCAGAAATTAATAGCGACGAGTTCCTTTTCTACACAGTCTCTAAGAAAATGATGTTTAATTTCTATATGCTTAGATTTACCATGTTGGACCGGGTTTTTAGCAATACTTATCGCACTAGTATTATCACAAAATATAGGAACTTGATCAAAATGCAGATTGAAATCACTTAGCTGATTTCGAAGCCATAGGATTTGAGCACAACACGCTGCTGCTGCAATATATTCTGCCTCCGCTGTTGACAACGCCACAGAATTCTATTTCTTTGATCCCCAAGACACCAAGCAAGATCCAAGGAACTGAGCCATCCCAGACGTGGATTTCCGGTCAGTCCTATCTCCTGCAAAATCTGCGTCTGTGAAGCCTTCCAACCTGAGGGACTTCACCCTTGGATACCACAAGACTAACTTCTCGGTACCCTTCAGGTATCTGAGAATTCGCTTCACTGCCTTGACGTGTGACTCTCTGGGTTCAGCCTGGAACCTAGCACACTGACAGACACTAAACATAATGTCAGGTCTCGAAGCAGTTAAATAGAGTAATGAACCTATCATTCCACGATAGATCGTCACATCCATCTTTGGTGACCCATCATCCTTCACCAGGAACTCATTCGGAGAACTCGGAGTGTTCACATGCTTTGAACCTCCCAACCCGTACTTCTTCACAACATCTCCCAGATATTTTTGTTGCGAAATCTCAGTACCATTCTCCAGTTGTCTAACTTGAATACCAAGAAAGAAAGTCAGTTCCCCGACCATACTCATTTCGAACTCTTTCTCCATGAGTTTCGTGAATGACTTAACAAGTTCATCACTAGTGGAACCGAAGACTATGTCGTCCACATATACCTGCACAATAAGTAGATGTTTATTAGTTCTCAAAATGAATAATGTCTTATCTACCTTACCTCGCTCATATCCGTGAGCTAACAAATATTCCGACAGTCGTTCATACCACACCCTAGGTGCTTGTTTTAAACCATAGACGGCCTTGTCAAGGACATACACACAGTCCTGACGAAATGGATCATCAAAACCCGGAGGTTGTTCCACGAAGATTTCCTCCTTGAGATATCCATTCAGAAACGTCGTTTTAACATCCATTTGATGAAGCTTAAAACCGAACTGCATCGAATACGCTATCAACAACCTGATAGCCTCTAACCTTACCACAGGCGCGGAGGTTTCTTCATAGTCAATGCCTTCCAGCTGGTTGTATCCTTTCACCACCAACCTGGCCTTGTTCCTGACTACTTCTCCCTTGGAATTCAGCTTGTTGTTCAGAATCCAGCGGGTGCCAATCACCTTCCGTTTCTCTGGCCTTGGAACAAGTCTCCAAACCTTGTTCCTCTCGAACTGATGCAACTCATCTTGCATCGCTTGAATCCAATCTGGGTCTTTCAGTCCTTCTTGAATTGTCTTCGACTCAATCAATGACACAAAGGCATTCATGACTGTTTCCCCCTGAACTGCAGCATAGCATACGTAATCGCGAAGTGCGCTACTCGGCTGCCTAACTCGAGTACTTCTCCTCAACTCAGTGACCTCCTGAGTCTCTTGGATTTCCTTAGGTTCACCATGGACTTCACCAACTTCAGGGACTTGTCCATTCGCTTCAGCTTGCTCTCCAAGTTCTTCAACCTCGGGAACTTGAGCATTGGCTTGTTCAGGTGTTTCCAGATTCTCTGGAACATCAACTACTGCAACATCCCTTGGACGAATCAGCTCAAAATCATCATCTTCTTCCGCAACATGAACGTCAGGAACATGTCCAGTGTCGTTACCCATGGACTCCTCATCAAAGATGACATGTACGCTTTCCTCAAATAGTTTGGTCCTTTTGTTGAATACTTTGTAGGCCTTGCTATGCAGAGCATACCCTACAAAGATTCCTTCATCACTTCTGGGATCAAACTTTCCCAATTGATTCTTCCCGTTGTTGTGGATGTAACATTTGCTTCCGAATACTCGAAGATGCGAAATGTTGGGTTTCCGACCTTTTAGCAACTCATACGGAGTCTTATTGAGGATTGGCCTCAAATAACATCGGTTGAGGACGTAGCAGGCTGCATTCATTGCTTCTGCCCAGAAACTTCTAGCCAATCTGCTTTCGATAAGCATCGTTCTGGTCATGTCCTCCAGGGTCCGGTTCTTCCTTTCCACTACTCCATTTTGTTGTGGAGTCCTTGGCGCTGAGAAATTATGGTCGATTCCCTGATCAGTGCAGAAGGCAGTAAACATCCCATTCTCGAACTCGGTACCATGATCCGATCTGATACTTTTCACCTTGAGACTGAATTTCCTTTCAGCGAGCTTCACCCAAGTCTTGAAGCAATCAAAGACTTCATCCTTTGACCTGATAAAAATCACCCACGTGTATCTTGAAAAGTCATCAACTAACACATACACGTACCGATTACCTTGACGAGATTGTACTCTCATCGGTCCACACAGGTCCATGTGCACTAGATCAAACGCCCTTGCTGTACTGACTGCATTCTTTGAGTGGAAAGGTCCTCTAGCTGCTTCCCTTGTGTGCATGCACTGCAGACTTGATCAGGTACTTCACTGATTTTTGGTAATCCAATTACCAAATTCTGATTGTGCAGCCTCTTCAACAACCTGAAATTCACATGTCCCAACCGACGATGCCACATCTCAGATTCATCTGATCTAGAAGACATACACAGATACTCTTCCGGATCAAACGTTGGGTCCACAAAATACACTCTATTAGCACAATTCCCACGCAGAAGTACTTGACCTGTGGAGACACACTTAACAAAACAACCATCAGCTGTAAAAACAACCTTATTTTTACCTCCACGACACAACTGAGAAACACTAAGCAAATTAAACTTCAAACCATTAACTAAACTCACATTATCAACACTAGCCTTGTTGGATAAGTGTACCTTACTTGATCCGATGACTTTACACTTACTTTCATTTCCAAAAGTAATGGAGCCACCAGAATGATGTCGTAGAGAGGAGAATTGTTCCATCTTCCCGGTCATATGACCCGAGCATGCACTATCAATTAGCCATGAACCTATTCCTCTCTCGACCTGAACACGAACAATCAGTTCTTAGCAACCCAAACAAGCTTAGCCTTTTTGGGCTTAGATGGTAAGATAGATGAGGTTTTAGGGTTAGAAACATGAGTTTTTGGAACTGCTTTTGAGTGATAGAAGTCCTTGACCACTCTGGAACTCGACGGATCATTCACAGCTCTAGGTTTTCCACTTCTTTTGGATCCTGAGGAGGTTCCAGACTCGGAGCTTGAGGTCTCTGACGCTTTCTTGGAAATGCTCTTCCGTCCTTTGCATTTTCTCCAGCTGTGTCCTTCCTTCCCGCAGTGAAAACAAACCTTTTGCTTTCTGAAGTCTATCGTCTTGGATTCAGAAACCTTCTTCTTCTGTTTCTCAAAGTCGATAGGGATCGGACTGTTTCTTCGCTTGAGTTTCTCCCAGATTTGATAACCCTTTCCATAGGTTTTGGCGTCATCTAAATCAACTTTCAGTCTGGGAGTAGTCCTCTGTTGAACCTGTCTTTGCATAGGTTTTGCAATAGACACTTCCCCATAGCCAAAACCCGGCCTGGTCTTTGACTTCTGCTTCTCCTTTCCTTTCGGAGAGTCATAGAAATGATCATCTGAGCCTTCTACCCTTTTTCCAGCAGCTTTCTCAAGTTGCTGGACCTTTATGGACAGTTGATGGTTCTCCTCGAACATCGACTTCATCTGTTCGTCTTGATCAGCCACGATAGCATCACTACTACAGCGGAGGTATTATGCATCGGTTCCGTGTTTTTCCTTTCGCATCGGTTTAGATGTTATGCATCGGTTATTCTAGAACTGATGCATAATCTCGACATTATGCATCGGTTTTAGACCAACCGATGCATAAAGTCGACCTTATGCATCGGTTTTTCACCAACTGATGCATAATGGTGAGGCTTATGCATCGGTTTAAGAATAAACGATGCATAAGCCTCACCATTATGCATCAGTTCGATAATAACAGATGCATAAAGTCTGATTATATGAGCAGCAACCCTAGGGTTCAATCGCTCCAAAATACAAGCCGCTCCTGCGAGATCGATATAGAGGCAAAATTGTAGAATCGTCGACGATAATGGAAGTCGGAATTCTCTATCTACAAGGATTATTCATCCTCCAGCCTTCCTCGCATCTAGTTCAGTCGGAAAACGAAATCGATGCAATGTCACAGCAAACCTAGGTCTTCGGCTTCTTTATCTCTCCGTGGTTGCGGCAGCGGCCCTCGTCACTTCACGGATCGTCTGAGTTTATGCAGATGCGGAAGGTGAGTGAGGTTTTATTCATCCTTCAAGCTTCACGGATCGCCAGGTAAGGTTTTTGTTGTCTTCAGTTGTTTGTGTTTTGTTAATGCCCCTACACCAGTCGCTAGGAAAGTTGTTTAACTGTTTTGGTCAAATTTTTTTGGTGTAGGTGAGGTGTTTGATGAAATGCCTCAATGAAGACAAACTGGTGCATTTGTTCCGACATCATTTTTATGTTAAATATCTAGTTGCGTATATTTGATGCTATGAGAATAGCTGTATGAGTATTTGATACACAAATTTGTGAAATGAAACAGATGCGAGATGTTAAGGGCCTTAGCAATACACAAATTTAATCACACAGGAGCTAAGGCCCATGCGAGATGTTAGTTCAACGTTCTGTCCGCGATTCGATCTTTCAAGAACGGATCAGATGTAAGCGTTTTACTGGATTTTGTGACTTGCTGGATTGTTTTATTGAATTGTTTCAGTTTACTACTCTGTCACTCCACTTCAAACTGTAGGAAATTGCATGATTAGTTAAGTTTCTTATAATCGAATTGGAAATTTTCTGCTTACTATTTACTTTCTCGAGAAATGTTTAAGAATACTTTTCAGTCTGGATTTCTGTCCATTTTGTACAACCTTGGGTAAGTTCAGTTCTCTGTTATGCAGCAGTGGACTTTTGTTGTTTTTTTTTATGGAAGTGGACTTTTGTTGTTGAGTTAACTAGTTATATTATTTGCGGATTGTGTTTAGCTCACTGTTTCTCTTCATTTTTGCAGGAGTAAACCCCTACAAATATGATACAATGAAGGTAATTGAATTTGTTTACTGTTAATTATGAGTATAGTAACTATAATTGTATATGCACAAATTGCTTTCAGTCAGGTAGTTTTTGTTTTTTTAGTCCACTTGATTTGCTTTTACTGAGGTGGAGGAAATGATGCATGTGAAATATGTTTATCTTTGAATTATCAAAGATTTGTTGGAGTTGTGCTATGTCAAAAGCTATGGTTCTGCCCGAGATATCTGTTTACTTTATTAACAACAACAAACCTACCAGTTTCTTTATAAACTCTTTCGTGAGTTTTTCTTTTCTTTCCACAGTTGTTTGTCATTTATGTTTGTCTTTGTTTTTTTTGAGTCTTTAACATCAATATGCATTAATATCTGGGAATATCTTATGTTATGACATATCAGCTAGGGATGCACAAAATTGGCCCGGACCGGAAAACCGGTCCGGTCCACGGTCCATATTTTTGGAGGATTACGGGTTCCGGTCCGGTCCGGTCTGGACCGGAATAAACCGAATTTTTTTTATTTTCCTAATATTTTTTTTATTTTCTATTTTTTAACCCTAAATTACGATCGGTCCTGGTCCGGGTTTCGGTCCAAGTTTTCACACAAATTCCGGTCCCGGTCCGGTCCCGGTCCATATATATCCGGTCCGGTCAGGTCCACGGTCCAAAATTTTAGAAAATTCCGGTCCACCGGTCCGGACCGGACCGTAAATTCCGGTCCGGTCCGGACCGGATGTGCATCCCTAATATCAGCTTATAGCTTTAGCTGATATGAGACTAAACATCAATATGATTGTAAGAGTATTTGATACACCACCGCATCAAACTAAGGCATATTGTCTCATTTCGTTCCTTCTCATTGGCAGGATGTTTCATCCGGCAAGTGCCATGGGTAGCGGGTGTGGAGGGCGAGGGATGAGAAGGCGCTAGGTTTCCTTGTAAACCCCAGCACTGGACAACATTTATATTGGTTCCATGTTGATCTTGAATTTGTGTGAAAATTGACATGAATTGATAAATTGTATACATTAAAAGTAACATCATGTATGAAATGTTGTATTTTTATTGAATAAAAAGTATGTGTATCTATTAATTTTTAAATTTTTAAGAAGTGTATGTGTATTTATTAATTTTATTTATGAATTTTCAGAATTATTTGAGCTATTAAAAGCTAAAAATCTCAACAAAAAAATCACACATTATGCATCGGTTCTGACAAAAACCGATGCATAATGTCTACCTTATGCATCGGTTCTGGCACAAAATTGATGCATAATGTATGGGATTATGCATCGGTTATTTTGAACCGATGCATAAGGTCCGACCCCTTATGCATCGCTCGATTATGCATCGGTTCAAAACCGATGCATAATCCCTTCTAAAACCGATGCATAATCCCCTGTTTGTAGTAGTGCATTCAGCTCCTCAACCTTGAGAACAAGTTTCTTGATAACTGCAATGCACTGAGAACGTGAGTAGTAACCGGAATGTGAATCATTAGAACTTACATCTGTAGGTGATTCCTTGGAGGATGTCTTCGAAGAAGTTGACGATGAGGTTTCTGAACTTGATGTACTTCCTTTCGCCATCAGACATACGTTTCTCCTTAGGTCACCCATGTTGTTGTCTTCATCTGAGTCTCCCCAGGCAAACATGGCTTTCTTTCCTTTGTTGTCCTCCTTCTGATTCCGCTCAGTCCGAGCCTCATCATTTTTGAGCTTGTAGCAATCTTTTCTGTAATGACCTTTCTTCTTACAGTAGAAGCATTCCACGTCCTTCTGGTTATTTCTGTTACTGGGTTTCCGACCCGAGTACTTGTCGTCTGTAACTCTGAGGGCCTTGGTCATCACGTTCAGTTCCTCAGTCCTTAAGGATTCCTTTCCTTTGTTTTGCGATAATCCTTTCCTTTGAAATTCTTGTATCTGGAACTTTCTCCAGTTGGAACTTTCTCCAGTTTGTATCTTTGAACTTTCTCCAACCAGCGCAATTTGTCGAGCAGCCTTCTGAGGTTCTCGACTCTCCAGTTTGACGTCTTCGATGGTCTTGTTACTGACTAACGCAGCAACCAGTTCTTCCAGGGAGTTCTACTTGGTACTTGGAAGAGCTGCCAACGTCCTTGAGATATCATCCCATTCTGGACTTAACCCCTGCATGAATCTGTGAGTGATTTCCCAGTTCTTATACTTCTTTCCAAGGTTGTTGAGCGTGGCCAAACATCCTTGAAATCTGGAGTGGTAATCATGCAGTGGTTCGTTCTTCACTTGCCTCAGGGAATTAAACTCGGATTGAACTGCCAGAATTCTGTTTCTCTTCACATCTTTGGAACCTTCATAGATCTTTTTCAGGGAGTCCCAGATATCACTCGGGTCCTTGTATTGAATGACCTTCTTCAAGTCTCCAGGTTCCAAGGCACTGTGAAGAACCCGTAATGCCCTTGCATTTTTCTCAAGTTTCTTGTAATCCTCTGTAGTATACAGCACCCTGGGCTTAAGCTCGGTCTCAGTATCATCTAGATAGATGCGTTGTTGTCCTTGTTCTATGATCTGCCATACTTCTCCATCCATAGCCATTACGTGAGCTTCAAACCTTAACGCCCAGGTCTCATACTCACCCGGCTTCTAGGAGGATTTGAATACGTATCACCTGACATACCTGCAAAGCTAACCAAAATCTAGAACCTGTCGGCTCTGATACCAATTGATAGGATCGTGGTTAGTAGTCAAAGACTTAAGACTAAAAGTCAGAGACTTGACAAAGGTCGGAACTGTTAGGAACCTAGCTTTGTATGCAGATAAATAACTAAACAGAGTACGCAGCGGATTAAACTTAAATAGCTTTTTATTACTATTTAAACTGTACACTCAATCGGTACAAAACTTGCCTATTAAGTATAAATCTAATCTAGATTTACACAAGCAAAACCTGACTACTTACCTGACTGTCTCCGAGACGTCACGCAGTCGTGGCACCTCCGTTGCCCACTTGGAAAGCTCTCTCGGATGTAGGTGAATAGCGCAGCCTTGTGAAGAGATGGTTCTCGGCTTATATAGGTTCTTCAGTAACTGCCACAGATCATGGCCTGTAACTGCCATCCCATGATCTCCTTGAGTGTTGTGGGGATGTGCCCTCACTCCATGATGTATTTGACTCCCGTCCTCAACTGCCTAGTTGACTTGACCTCAACTGCTTCGTTGACTTGACCTCAACTGCTCCGTTGACTTGACCGATACTCAGGTTCTTGATTACTCGGAGACTTCCGCAGGTACTCAAGTCCAGCATCACGTCCTTGAATGCTCCAGTAAGTTCCTGACTAACAGAAACTCAAGCAAACCATTAAACCAGTTTATCAACATCAAAAGCGAGTGAGGCCAATGCCTCAACACTACCTAGACTAGTGAGCATGGTACATAAAGAGTAAGCTAAGGCATATAACAGAGTAGAGTAAATGTAAGAGTAACCACATAATGACCGTAAGATAGGTCATTAAGGCCTACCAACAAGTATTTAGAGCATCTCCAATGCAAGACCATTTGTGCTTGGGGACACGTGAAATGTGACTTGGTCAGGCCCACTTTGCATTGGAGGGAAGACCACTTTACTTGGGGACACGTGAAATGTGACTTGGTCAGGCCCACTTGCATTGGAGGCAAGCCCAAGTCCTGCTTGGGGACACATGAAATGAAGTGGCACGTGTGGGCCCCCACCAATGGAAGTGGTCAAGCCCTCTTTGGTGGACAATTCTTGCATGGGGACACGTGATTATTATATTTTTAACATTATTTAACTAAACTAAATTTAATTATATAATACAATTTAATTACAAATTTAATAAAATAAGAATAAAATGGGTCCTACAAAATCTAGCCGTTGTAAAATATAGCCGTTGTAAAATATAGCCGTTGTAAACTAGCCGTTGTAAAATATAGCCGTTGTAAAATATAGCCGTTGAAAAATATAGCCGTTGTAAACTAGCCGTTGTAACCCTATAAATACTCACTAATCTTACTCTTTTTCAAACAACTATCACTCTACAAAATGAATCCAAATAATTCTTCTTCTTCAAATCCAAATTCTCAAAACCCAAATACCCAATTTCCATATCCATTTTTAAATCCTTATTTTCCATATAGCCAAAATACTTCACATCCAAATCCAAATTCTCAAGTGTCAAGTGCTCAATTTTCTAGCCCACAAAATTCTAATTTCAATTTTCAAGCTCCAAATCCTCAATTCTCATTTCCAAATCCTTTTATCCCATATGCTCAAAATTCACAATACCAATATCCACTTGTTCCAAATTTTCAATCACTGCCTTCACAATTTGGAACCCAACAAACACCCACCAATTATCCAAACTCTCCACAATCACAAATTCCTGCTTTTGGTGGTACAAATATAATTGATCTAAATGATGATCATGAAGAGCATGAAGATCCACGAGAAGTTCATGGTCAATGGACATGGAGTGAAGATCATCTCTTAATTAGTGCATGGTTAAATGTGTCAACTGATCTTATGATCGGTACCGATCAGAAAGGTGAGACATTTTGGGAACGTATTCATCAATATTGTGAAGAAAGTATTCCCGGTCTAATCAAGAGAGGAGTTATTGCTATGAAAAGAAGGTGGCAACGAATAAATGAAGGGGCTCAACGATATGGATCGTGTTACGATCAAGCCGAGCGAAGAATAGGTAGTGGTACAAATATGGACAACATAATTCAGTTAGCACATGAACTTCATGTAGCTAAGTACAAGAAGAAATCCAATTTTGACAAGCATTGGAACGAGCTTCGGAAGCAACCCAAGTGGAGGAATCCTTCAGCAAATAGTGAAGGCTCGAAGAGAAGTAAACTGAGTGATTCGGGAGCTTATTCATCTTCGGCGAATAATGAAACACCAACTGATGAGAATGTGGTCGAGTCACCAGTTCGTCCCAAAGGTACAAAAGCAGCGAAGAGTAATCTTTCAAGCTTTCAATAAAATTATCAAGTTTTTAGTATCTTTCTATAAAGGTTCTCTATACATGATCTATACGGCTTAAGTTACATATCTTGTTTGGGAAAGGTACTCACCTACCTGACTTTGCATATTCGGGATGCGCCACCCCAAACATTACTAAGTAACCCAGCATTTCATAGATTTTATATAGAATTATCTTTAAAGTGACCTTATTCCACCTATGGTATCAGAGCTACAGTACCATTAACTATGGCCAACTAGATCCTATTCAGGGGAGGCTGTTCTACGGCAACTAGTTTCAGTCACATCGAAACCTCATTTTCCAGTGATACACTAAAGAAACCACCGAAAAACTTATCTCACCTCCGAGAAGTATTGGCAGAAGAGAGTAAGTCCAAGAAGAAGTGGGGAGGGGTAGGGGAAAGTGGTATCCAAGGTATATCATTGAGGTGTATCCGTACACACGACTCCAGGAGTTACATGAGGAAAATCGATGGCCGATAGATTCGAACGATCTATCCAAGACTGGTACCAGAATTCGAGAACAGCTGACCTTGAATTCCTTAATCTCGCAAACCCAAACCTCTCTGATCTAAACAATAACATCACAGTCTTGTACGACAAACTACTCTTACATTCCAAAATCAGCATCAAGCATTTCCACCAGTTACAGGAGCTATTTTCACAACAAACGGACGCGTTGGAAGCAAGGCTTCGTAAGATAGAACAAACACAACAAGAAGTCCTTCAATCCTTACGATCAATCGAAGACGAAGTCTTTCACAAACGACCTTTCACTCAAGAAGAAGTCCTCTGTCTTATTCATGAGACTAAAAACCAGGAGGCAGAAGTTCTACAAATTTCCACAAAAATCGAAAAGCAGCAAGGACAACTACTGGACCTTGTCTCACAACTCAAAAAGGCAGTCATCGGTTGATGTCAAGAAACTCAGCATCATACCAACAAGCAACAGAAGCTGTAGAAGGAATCGACCCACCGGCAGTCGGATTCACCAAGGCCTCAAACCACGGAACCACAAGCTTGCAAGCCCAGGCCACTATCAAACAAAACAACACCATCATCGAGTTACTACTTGGACTCGACAGAAAGATTTCGGAGCTCACACAACTAACAAAGGATCACCTCAAGCAAAAAGGACCGGAAAATCCAAAAATAGTAGAATCTATTGCAGAGCTGTTACTTGCTGGACTCAATATCACCGCTCCAGGAGAACCAAAACCCATCAAAGTTTCATCAGGACCTTATTACGTCTTCAAAAACCTGAGAACCATACTAGAAGAAGAAAGGTCCAAGAAATGAGCCGAACAATCATGGAGCAACTCTCGGTATTAGAAAACGGATCCAGTTCAACAAACCAAAACCCTAACAAAGAAGATCAGATCCGCAACTACAGACGGATCAGCAGGGCTAGGCATGAGATAAGCCGACGCCTGATCGGAAGAAGGGCACACGGGAGGAGCCTAGAAAGAAGGCTCAACCCGGAAGAACAGCTGGCTGTATCTCAACAGCAACGAACGAATTTAGTACCTGCTGAGGTACTATATAATGCTAGATGGAGTGAAGCACGACATAGAGTATATGAGCACTACTCTGACAGTAGAATCCTGTGTCGAGAGGGCGAGCAAACAGACCTACGCCTTATCACTGAACAAAGCTACCAAGCCATCAGAAGAGCAGGCATGCAGCACATACATCTGGGGCTCATAATGATACGTGTACACGCGCTACACAGACGAAGAGCAGGCACTACAGCCTTAATAGCATTAAGAGACACAAGATGGCAAGATGAACGCCAAGTGATCGAAACCATGGAGATAGACCTATCTGAAGGAACGCAGCTGGTATACATAGTACCAGAAATCTTCATATCCGTGGACGATTTCTATAACCATATAGAAATCGCCATACAGACCCAGGGATATGCGTCTACATGGAACGGAGAAAGTAATCTCCTAATATCACGATCTCTCGTTGGCAGACTCACCAATACGAGCTACGCAGGATTCAGGTACAATGTTCGACACGTTGCAGAACACCTGGCTAGCAATGGTATCCGTGCCATTGTGGATCCCAGGTCCCTGCACCACAAGGAGACCGATGGGTTCTACGACCCTCAAGGACAATTAGACCACAGGCACCTACAACGGTCAATATTGGAGCCCTCACAGGAGGACGAGTTAGTCTAAGTTTTAGAGACTATAATACCCTCCCCTATCCCGTCATTAACACAGAAGCAAGACCCTCTCTATCCACACAGGAACATGAAAGGGATGAGGAGGAATTCATTGGCATGACCTGGGAAGACGATCAGTATGCCCAGTCATGCAGAGAACTCTTAGCAAGAGAACGGTTAAAGGAAGCACAAACAGCGGCCATACAACGAGGAGCCACCGCCTACAAGCCAACAGTCAGGCACTTCGATCGACGAGCACGCCCTGACTGGAACCAATAAGAGGACAGACTAAATGACGGACAAACATGGGTAACACACGCTGACAACAGACGCCATGCGTTCATGGTAAAAATGACACCACCACCAATCGGCACTGCTTATATTCCACCATCCGGATGGGGAGATAATGACGAACCTGATCTAGGACAAGGATATCAGTATGAATCTGATGGTCTCAAATGGGACTCTTCTCCAGGGGAAAGCAACGATGAAACTGAAGAAGACAACGAAGAATCTTCAAGTGACCAAGGAACAAGCGAACGTGCTTATCCTGTGGATATAGACGAAATTCCAGAAATGGAGTATCCCATGTTAACAAAAATCTTCAAGATCAACAAAGCAGCCAAGGAAGAGAGGGCCTTCAGTAGCGTAACAAACGATGCTACATCCCGGTACAGACCCCCAACAGACGAAGTAATGACAGGTCCTGTGCTATACCCACCAGCCATTAGGGGAAACCCAAACCCTTACGAAACGGCTGAAAGATGGGCGACAAAACCATTCAAAGGATGGGTTCAACCGTTCAATAACGAGCTATACCAACTACCCTCAGCACAACAAATGACCGGAGCCCTCCTAGTCCTACCTGAGGACATAGGATTATATGGGGATGTGATATGCCGATGGGAATCAATCACTCTAAACTGGATCAACAGCCAGACATGGGCGACCCCCCAAGCGAAAGTCAATGCCATTGAAAACCTGCTTGGGGAAATGGAAAAGAAGCTAGGGATCCAATGGAGGAAATCCTATGCCCAGGAATACGAACAGCTAGTAACAATAGCAGACGATCCCCAGAACGTATTCTCACAAATATGAAGGGTCATCACACTAGAAGAACCATACCAAGGATCTATCGATGAGCAAGAACGTGCATATAGTGACCTGGATCGCCTTTCGTGCGAACGAATGCACGATATCTTCACGTACATGAACCAGTATAAGATCCTGGCAATAAAAAGTGGCCGAGCGTTCATGTCGGCAGAACTATTGGAAAAATTCTTCAAAAAAATGCCTCCTTTAATTGGCGTGGAAATCTCGAAAGCATTCATGAAGAAATTCCCAGGTACCACTATAGGCGTACTACCTCGAATACACTTCTCCTACCAGTACCTGGCAGAAGCTTGCAAAAAGGCGGCAGTACAGAAGGAAATGAAAGACTTATCCTTCTGTAGTCAGGTCCCAATTCCCGGATATTACAACAAACCAAGCAAGTACGGGATTAGGAAATCCAGAACCTACAAGGGAAAACCGCATGACTCCCATGTCATGGTTTTTAAAACGAGGCATGCTGACAAAGTGAGAAATTGCAAGTGCTTCATATGCGGAGATGAAGGGCACTTTGCAAAAGAATGCAGCAAACAACGAGGAAACATTGCGAGAGCAGCCATAATTGAAGGGCTCGAACTACCAAAAGACTTGGATGTGGTCTCGGTAGACCTGAACGAGCCAGACAGTGACGCAATATGTAGCATCTCAGAAGGTGAAGAAAACTGTCGCTACATATCATCAATGGCATTATTCCCTGACGAATGGGGAATGATGCTTGGAAGGGAAGGAGGATGGAGGCCCCAGATCAAAGTCAAAGATAAACAATTGACGTGCCAACATGACTGGGAAGAAAATAAGGAAGTCAAAACAGACCTCCTTAACTGCTCATTCTGCAAACAAAGGACGAATACAAAAATGCGACTACACTATCCTTTGTGTGAAATAACGAGCTGCCCTATGTGCGCCCCATTCTACCTGGACAAAGAAATCAAGCCAGCACCACCGGCAAAACAAGAATACACCACCACAGACGAACTACTTAGAGAAGTGTTCGGCTACGTATCATTCCTTCATGCGGAAATTGATAGACTAAATGCCATCATCAAAGAGGTACAAAGGATCGAAACAGAAGTGGAAAAGGAGGTTGAGGAACAATTATCAAAAGATCTGGAGGACCTCACACTTTTGGACAAAGGAAAGGAAGCCGAAGAAAGTGCAAACTGGCTCAATGAAGGAGCTTCGTCTGTTGCACCTGGAACCACAAGATTCGTGAGTAGGCTGTTCCACATACCGGTAAAATTCACAATCCCCGGAATACAGCCCTTTATAATCGAGGCAATATTAGACACAGGGGCAACATGCTGTTGCATAAATAAAGCAGCAGTACCAGAGAAAGCGCTAGAGGACTTAAACTACACGGTCTTCTTTAGAGGCATCAACTCGAGGCAACCAGCCAGGCTAAAACTAAAGGATGGACAGATGACCATCGACGAATAGGTATTCCGTATACCGTTCACATATGTATTCGATATGACAATGAAAGACGGAGTACAAATGCTGCTGGGATGTAACTTCATCCGAGCACGAAGCGGTGGGATGAGACTAGAAGGAAACTCGATCACCTTCTACAAACAATTGACCACCATCAACACCAGCCCACAATCAACGGAGAAGGCCAACGCTTTAATAGAGATGAGCCCAATGGAAATAGTAGAGCTAGTCTACTATAACATGGGCCAGCCAGATGACCAGTTCAAAAAAGGCCAAATAAGCAACCATCTCCAAAGAAGATTAAGCCCAACTCTCAGCAGGCTCAACCAATTAGGGTACATTGGTGAGAACCCATTACAAAACTGGGCCAAAAACAAAATCACGTGCAAAATCGACGTGATAAACCCATACGTGACGATCCAAGACAGGCCCCTTAAACACATCACACCAGCAATAGAGAAGAGTTTCAAAATGCATGTGGACGCCCTTCTAAACCTTAAAGTTATCAGGACAAGCAAAAGTCGCCATAGGACTATGGCAATACTGGTCAACTCAGGAACCACAGTAGACCTAAAGACGGGGAAGGAGCAAAAAGGAAAAGAACGGATGGTGTTCAACTATAAAGCGTTGAACGACAACACCCACAAAGACCAGTACACACTACCTGGTATCAACACCATACTAAATAAGGTCGGAAACACAAATATATTCAGTAAATTTGACCTAAAAAGCGGATTCCATCAGGTAGCAATGGACGAGGAGAGCATACCCTGGACAGCGTTTATAGTCCCAGGAGGACTAAATGAATGGTTGGTCATGCCATTCGGCCTCAAAAACGCACCGGCAGTCTTCCAGCGAAAAATGGATCACTGTTTCAAAGGAACAGAAGAATTCGCTGCCGTCTACATAGACGATATCCTTGTCTTCTCCAACACCGAAGAAGAGCATGTTACTCACCTACAAAGGGTACTAAGTATATGCGAAAAAGAAGGATTGGTACTTTCACTAACTAAAATGAAAGTAGCCGCTAAAGAGGTGGAGTTCCTCGGAGCAATAATTGGAAACAAAAGGATAGCTCCAGCCACATATCATCAGGAAGATAGCAGAATTCAAAGAGGAAACCCTTCGCGACAAAAAGGGCCTCCGGACGTGGTTAGGAATACTCAACTATGCCAAAGCATACATCCCAAGGCTAGGCGTCAAGCTAGGCCCTCTTTACTCAAAAACAAGCCCACATGGTGACAAGCGGATCAAGGAGTCATACTTAAAAATAGTCCGGCAACTAAAGGAGGAAATACAGAATCTCCCGGATCTAGAAATACCACTAGAAGATGCGTACATAATACTAGAATCCGACGGATGCATGGAAGGATGGGGAGGGATATGTAAATGGAAAAAATCAAGGAGCGACCCGAGAACAACGGAGCGCGTCTGCGCTTATGCAAGCGGAAAATTTCCAACTGTCAAAGCAACAATTGACGCGGAAATCCATGCCGCAATGGAGAGTCTCCAAGCGATGAAGATCCACTATCTGGATAAGGAGGAGATCACATTAAGAACTGACTGCCAAGCTATTATCAGCTTCTATAACAAAACGACAGCAAATAAACCTTCACGCGTTAGATGGATTGGGTTCACCGATTTCATCACCGGTACAGGCGTAGAAATATGCTTCGAACACATAAGTGGCAAGGACAATGTACTTGCCGATGCTCTCTCACGTTTAGTTCACTACTTATGTGCAGGATGTTTAACGGACGAAGAAGCAGAGGTCGCGGCCGTGGCTTTGGAAGAGCTACGAACTATGAAGGCATCCCACCATGGCGCACCTATCAAACACGCGGAGGACCAAATTCTCATGTACATGTATGGCCTGCTCCAACAGATAGAGCAGACGAGTACCACGATACCCTCTTCCACATGCGCCAACAAGACAGGATGGCAAACCTACTCAACCCAGAACAAGCCCGGATCAACAGGGAAAGGATGGCCCAACAATGCCTCGAAGAAGCAGCTGACGAAGCCCAACAAACTATGGAGCAACTGTGTTCCATGCTACGATACAAGAAAGACCACTACGAAACCCAAGACCAAAACTACCCAGACGAAGGATGGGCCGAACAACAACAACTGGCCAATATCCAACTCATCACAGCAGAACGAGTATGTGGGGATCTTACCAGACTCATCAACAGGATCCAAGAATAACGAAGCCCAAGCCCAAACACAGAACAACTTCTAGAAGGCGCCCTCAAGCGCACCTTGTATTCTAATAAACCGCGATACCATCAGTTGTTTTGATGGGTCCCCTTATCTGTACAAAAGACGCCTAGTGGCGCATTATCTCTTGTCGTTAGAGTCGAAGATAACAAAGCATCTTAGCATATGACAATGGGGCCCAATGAGCACCCGACATGCATTGATTGATCTTTGTTGCCTTCTTGAGAATTTTCCTTTATAAGGAATTCTCAGTTCTCTTGAAACGACATTCACTGATACACATCAGACGCCAATTCTTGAGAGAAGGTCTGTTTTAATCTTTCAAGCTTTCAATAAAATTATCAAGTTTTCAGTATCTTTCTTTAAAGGTTCTCTATACATGATCTATACGGCTTAAGTTACATATCTTGTTTGGGAAAGGTACTCACCTACCTGACTTTGCGTATTCGGGATGCGCCACCCCAAACATTACTAAGTAACCCAGCATTTCATAGATTTTATATAGAATTATCTTTAAAGTGACCGTATTCCACCTATGGTATCAGAGCTATAGTACCATTAACTATGGCCAACTAGATCCTATTCAGGGGAGGCTGTTCTACGGCAACTAGTTTCAGTCACATCGAAACCTCATTTTCCAGTGATACACTAAAGAAACCACCGAAAAACTTATCTCACCTCCGAGAAGTATTGGCAGAAGAGAGTAAGTCCAAGAAGAAGTGGGGAGGGGTAGGGGAAAGTGGTATCCAAGGTATATCATTGAGGTGTATCCGTACACACGACTCCGGGAGTCACATGAGGAAAATCGATGACCGATAGATTTGAACGATCTATCCAAGACTGGTACCAGAATTCGAGAACAGCTGACCTTGAATTCCTTAATCTCGCAAACCCAAACCTCTCTGATCTAAACAATAACATCACAGTCTTGTACGACAAACTACTCTTACATTCCAAAATCAGCATCAAGCATTTCCACCAGTTACAGGAGCTATTTTCACAACAAACGGACGCGTTGGAAGCAAGGCTTCGTAAGATAGAACAAACACAACAAGAAATCCTTCAATCCTTACGATCAATCGAAGACTAAGTCTTTCACAAACGACCTCTCACTCAAGAAGAAGTCCTCTGTCTTATTCATGAGACTAAAAACCAGGAGGCAGAAGTTCTGCAAATTTCCACAAAAATCGAAAAGCAGCAAGGACAACTACTAGACCTTGTCTCACAACTCAAAAAGGCAGTCATCGGTTGATGTCAAGAAACTCAGCAGCATACCAACAAGCAATAGAAGCTATAGAAGGAATCGACCCACTGACAGTCGGATTCACCAAGGCCTCAAACCACGGAACCACAAGCTTGCAAGCCCAGGCCACTATCAAACAAAACAACACCATCATCGAGTTACTACTTGGACTCGACAGAAAGATTTCGGAGCTCACACAACTAACAAAGGATCACCTCAAGCAAAAAGGACCAGAAAATCCCAAAATAGTAGAATCTATTGCAGAGCTGTCAAAAAAACTTGCTGGACTCAATATCACCGCTCCAGGAGAACCAAAACCCATCAAAGTTTCATCAGGACCTTATTACGTCTTCAAAAACCCAAGAACCATACTAGAAGAAGAAAGGTCCAAGAAATGACCCGAACAATCATGGAGCAACTCCTGGTATTAGAAACCGGATCCAGTTCAACAAACCAAAACCCTAACGTAGAAGATCAGATCCGCAACTACAGACGGATCAGCAGGGCTAGGCATGAGATAAGCCGACGCCTGATCGGAAGAAGGGCACACGGGAGGAGCCTAGAAAGAAGGCTCAACCCGGAAGAACAGCTGGCTGTATCTCAACAACAACGAACGAATTTAGTACCTGCTGAGGTACTATATAATGCTAGATGGAGTGAAGCACGACACAGAGTATATGAGCACTACTCTGACAGTAGAATCCTGTGTCGAGAGGGCGAGCAAACAGACCTACACCTTATCACTGAACAAAGCTACCAAGCCATCAGAAGAGCAGGCATGCTGCACATACATCTGGGGCTCATAATGATACGTGTACACGTGATACACAGACGAAGAGCAGGCACTACAGCCCTAATATCATTAAAAGACACAAGATGGCAAGATGAACGCCAAGTGATCGACACCATGGAGATAGACCTATCTGAAGGAACGCAGCTGGTAAACATAGTACCAGAAATCTTCATATCTGTGGACGATTTCTATAACCATATAGAAATTGCCATACAGACCCAGGGATATGCATATACATGGAACGGAGAAAGTAATCTCCTAATATCACGATCTCTCATTGGCAGACTCACCAATACGAGCTACGCAGGATTTAGGTAGAACGTTTGATACGTTGCGGAACACCTGGCTAGCAATGGTATCCGTGCCATTGTGGGATCCCAGGTCCCTGCACCACAAGGAGACCGATGGGTTCTACGACCCTCAAGGACAATTAGACCACAGGCACCTACAGCGGTCAATATTGGAGCCCTCACAGGAGGACGAGTTAGTCTAAGTTTTAGAGACTATGATACCCTTCCCTATCCCGTCATTAACACAGAAGCAAGACCCTCTCTATCCACACAGGAACATGAGAGGGATGAGGAGGAATTCATTGGCATGACCTGGGAAGACGATCAGTATGCCCAGTCATGCAGAGAACTCTTAGCAAGAGAACGGTTAAAGGAAGCACAAACGGCGGCCATACAATGAGGAGCCACCGCCTACAAGCCAAAAGTCAGGCACTTCGATCGACGAGCACTGATGGACCATAATTGTATGAATCATAAACACAGTTAAACCCACCAAATTAGACTCTTTGTCTATTTAAATTTTGCTTGTTAGTTCCGATATTTATCCACAGGGTATTTTGAAGTCTAGAGAGAATACAGGCTAAGGAGGAGTTTTAAAGCTGAAAATGAATTACGAGTCATTCCAGGTCATGACCAAATTCTGACTTTCAAGAACCGGACGTGGAATCACTCAAAACAAGTCCAACCGAAGGGCAACCAGAGTCAAACCGGAGCTGAAAGGACCGATGGCTTTTTTGGATAAGCTCACAAAACACACTCCACCACTCACCATCCTCCACCTAGCCGGCGGCTAAGGGAGCTTCTCCTCCCCTCATGACATGTGGCCGGTGGCTATGGGAGGGGTGACATCACCCGATGGCTTTTGAGCTCTTCCTCCCATTTCATGACAAGTGTCAAGTCCTTATGGTCTCCCTTAGCCTATAAATAGACACCCTCTTTGCCCTTGTATCCATATCCCATCTCATTCCAACATCACACAATCACTTATCTCTCTAGGTTGAGAGCACAATCCTTGTAACACTTTACTTTGGAATCGAAGCTTTATCACTTTCAACGGTTTTTGTAAGTACTCTCGTCTTTACTTTACTGTCTTTTCAATTCAGTAACTTTACTTTCAAAAACTTTACTTTACTGTCACAATGAAGAGGATTGGCAGAGGCGCATGCTTAATGTCGCCTACATTTAATGGCACAAAACCAAACTTCCAAACTCGCAAAGGTGCCAACTATTCAAACATGAAGAAGCGACAAAGACATGGGCCGAAAGAATGGAAACCCGGAAGGAGTAACAAGCGAGCACGACTCATTAGACCAGCAGCTATGGTCAATAAGGCCTCACCCTCTCGGAGCAAAAGGGCAGCCGAGAAGAAGTTCGACCTCAAGCACCCATGGGATCCCTACTTATGATCCATGAGTGAGGTACTGTCGAGCCAACGACGTTAAACAAAGGCACTGGTCGGGAGGTAACCCGACACCTATCTTACTTTCAGTAATTTTATTTTATGTCATTTAGTGTTTACCATAAGTCGCTCTCACCCACTTTTTGTATAGAAGGAATGACCCCTTGTAGGAATCGGTTTTTGGAGCAAGATCAGATCAGCCAGGCAACTTCCGAGAAATTACCGGGCCCGCGCTGAGAGTTCAAGGCCCCAGCCGAACTCCCTCGATTATCCAGCTCAAGCTATGACGTTCCACGACACAGTAAAAGCGAGTTCAGTTCTTCTCTTTTCCTTAATGTCATTTCCTTCTCTTGTATATATTTGCATGACTTTTGAACTAAGTCATGCTGAAAGGCACACCTTCGTTCAAAAGTGTGGAGTGAGAACCGCCTGTGTACATAATTAACATGCTTTTTCTTTTTCCTTTTCCCTTAATATTATCTTTTTGAAAATATGAACTTGAGAATGTGAAAAAGATAGATCTAAATTCATGCATTTACCTTGTGAAAATTCAACTGTTTACAAACTTAGAATGTAACTTCCCATTTGTCCCTTTGTGCTGAGATATACAGGGGATGTGGAGTTGACATAAACTGCCCTAGAGAGGCTTGGCAAGCACTCGAAGGATCGAATCTAACTATATGGTTTTCAAAGTCAGTGGAGGCTACACTTCGGGTTTCAGTGAAGATTGAAGTCATCTCCGCCGTGCAGCGTTTATGCAAGAGGCGGGACGGGAATCAAACCATCCTATCTCTAGTCCTAGTAGCCGGGAAAATAGATGAGCGACCCTCATCTTGACCCGCGCGAAACGGCAAGGATGAGAAAGAGCGGGGAGGTATTTCCATATGCTTGCGGGCGACGATTGGACCTCCCAAAAAGGCTGAGAAAATGGACTAGCAAGTCACAAAGAAGCAAAAAGCTCAAAGAAGCTAATCAAAGGCCAAAGGCCGAAATTGTGAAGGTTTTAACCGAACAAAAGTGAAGAAACTCCAACTCAATATCAAAGGCCAAAGGCCGATTCACTACAGAAGTTGTCCCTCGCCAAAAAGAAATCAAAGTACTCAACTCAGTGAAACCCGAACCGAATCACGTGCTAGAGAAAGCTACAAGGAAACCATATAGTGCAAGTAGATCCCAAGAATGCAGTCCAGGAGCCTGAAAAGGGCTATCTCCCGAAACATCCGAATTAATTTGCATCTCGGCGCGAAGGTACAAGTATCAAGTTTCTTCTAAGTATTTACACGGTTTAGCTTGGTAATAAGTAAGTAATGCATGAATTAAGATAAATCTAGTCCCACAGTCTAACTTTCATATTTAAAAAGTTTACTTAGATTGTGTTCCGCCCTTAAATAGCATTGTTCGGGACGAACAACTAAAAGTGTGGGGTGATCTGATGGACCATAATTGTATGAATCATAAACACAGTTAAACCCACCAAATTAGACTCTTTGTCTATTTAACTTTTGCTTGTTAGTTCCGATATTTATCTACAGGGTATTATGAAGTCTAGAGAGAATACAGGCTAAGGAGGAGTTTTAAAGCTGAAAATGAATTACGAGTCATTCCAGGTCACGACCAAATTCTGACTTTCAAGAACCGGACGTGGAATCACTTCAAACAAGTCCAACCGAAGGGCAACCAGAGTCAAACCGGAGCTGAAAGGACCGATGGCTTTTTGGGATAAGCTCACAAAACACACTACACCACTCACCATCCTCCACCTAGCCGGCGGCTAAGGGAGCTTCTCCTCCCCTCATGACATGTGGCCGGCGGCTATGGGAGGGGTGACATCACCCGATGGCTTTTGAGCTCTTCCTCCCATTTCATGACAAGTGTCAAGTCCTTATGGTCTCCCTTAGCCTATAAATAGACACCCTCCTTGCCCTTGTATCCATATCCCATCTCATTCCAACATCACACAATCACTTATCTCTCTAGGTTGAGAGCACAATCCTTGTAACACTTTACTTTGGAATCGAAGCTTTAGCACTTTCAACGTTTTTTGTAAGTACTCTCGTCTTTACTTTACTGTCTTTTCAATTCAGCAACTTTACTTTCCTGTCTTTACTTTCGAAAACTTTACTTCACTGTCTTTTCAATTCAGCAACTTTACTTTCCTGTCTTTACTTTCGAAAAACTTTACTTTCCTGTCTTTCAAAACCTTTACTTTACTCAGTACTTAGCTATGATGTCCACCCCTATGGATATTCGTAGCTAAACCCTTCATTCGGTTGACGGGGTGTACTTGTATCATAAAATGTTTTAGACCCTTCTCTTAGTGCCTCTTTGTGTTCAACTTGTTCTAGGTGTCATTGACGGACGCACAGTCGTCGTGTGCAAACGTCAAGAATAAATTTATAAGTCCGCTACTCGTGACTTTACTACTGGGTAGCAAGTGGTAAGTAGGGGTCGAACCCAAGGGAATTAGGGGGATAATTCGTTCTTTGAGGGATTTGTACAGCGAGGGAGCGTGTTTTAAGGTTGATTGAGATTTTAGCGGTTATGACTAAGTGACCTTTTTTGGTTGTTTTGGGTTTTGAGTGCGAAAAAGTAAATTACAGAAAAATAAATACTAAAAAATAAAAGAAAGACTTACAGTGGGTGATGCGTGATTTGCGAGTCCTCCGGATGGTGAGTGCAGTTGATTAAGGCAGTTATACTAGGAAAGTAAATACAAGGGGGTTTTGTAATTCAAGGAAAACATTCGGTTTTGGGGGCCTTGCATCATAGCCTGTTTGATCATTTTAGTAATCCTTCTAAGTATTCAAACGTGCATAAAGGCCATTTCAAGCGTTCGATTTGCCACAGTGTCTTGTTTTTTGCAAAAGTGTTCGAAAGTGAATCAAGGCCATTTCAAGCACTCGACTTGCAACACTGTCTAATCTTTTGCAAAAAACGTAGAGCCCTTGTTCTACTCAGACTAGCACCCCATTTCAAGGTATACTAGCCTATGTGCATCCATTTGGATTGTCTTTTCCGATTTATCCAAATGGTGTTTGAGAGAGATCGAACTCCTCAGATAAGCTTTGCAATTTCAAGCATCTCCACTTACCCGAGTAAGTTCACGAACTTCCACGGAAGAGCTTTGCCATTTCAAGCATCCACTCAACCTTGAAAGTTCTGATCTAATATATGGCACATAGAACAAGTTTTGAATACAGAGAAAAAAAACTAAAATAGTCTAAAACATTTTATAATACAAGTACGCCCCTTCAACCGAATAAAGAGTTTAGCTACGATTATCCATGGAAGAGGATATCATAGCTAAATACTCGGGGGTTTTTGAAAGACAGTAAGTAAAGGGGAATACTCAAGAACCAACAGGAGTATTCCAAAATCCTACTTGAATACTCAAGAACCAACAGGAGTATTCACTAAAACCGTTATAATACTCAAGAACCAACAGGAGTATTATTTCAAACAAAAGCTTACAAAGTAACCAAACTTCTAGAGAGATAAGTGAATTGTTTTGTGGATGATACAAATGAGAGGGGAGGGGTTGTATTTATAGCCAAAGGTGAGGAGGATGGATGTATGAGATGAAACCACATGGTTTTCATCCAAGGGTGGAGGAGAGGAGGAGGAGATGTGGTGAGGAGGAGGGACAAGTGGCGCCACCCTATGGTGCTTCATTTAGCCGCCCCTTGTGGATGAGGAAGGAGGGGATGAGTCATCCTCATGACTCATTGATGGACCATAATTATACGAATCAAAAACACAGTAAAACCCACCAAATTAGACTGTTGGTCTATTTAACTTTTGCTTGTTAGTTCCGATTTATATCTACAGGGTATTTTAGAGACTAGAGAGAAAACACGCTAAGGAGATGATTTTACGCTGAAAAGATGTTACGAGTCATTCCAAGGTCAAGATCAGACGCCGAACGAAGAAATCTTAAGAATCCTGACATTGAATTACTCAAATCAAATCCAACCAAGGAGCAACCAAAGTCAGTCCGGAGCGAAATTGGGCTGATAGTTTTGTGAAAAGACTGCACAAAACTGTCAAAACTCATCCATTTGCCAAGGTGACCGGTGGCTTTAGGAAGAAGAAATGACTCATGGGTGGCCAAGCCACCTCACCCCTCCCTTCCTCCTCTTCCAACCGGCGGCTTCTCCTCCCCATGACCGTTAACCGGCGGCTTTTGCCTCCCCCCCATGTGGCTTCTCCTCCTTGCTCCTCCTCTCCCCATGTGACAAGTGTATGGCTCTCATCCCTCTCCCATGGCTATAAAAGGAGAGCTCCTCCTCCTCATTTCATCATCCTCAACCATCCTCAACAATCCTCAAAATCACAAATCATTCACTTATCTCTCTAGAAAGTTTGGCATTTGTAAGTTTGGTTTTTGAAATAATACTCCTGTTTGTTCTTGAGTATTATACGCTTTGAAATAATACTCCTATTGGTTCTTGAGTATTATAACAGTTTTAGAGAATACTCCTGTTGGTTCTTGAGTATTCAGTAGGAATTAGGAATACTCCTGTTGGTTCTTGAGTATTCCACCCCTTTCCTTTCTTACTGTTTTAAAAAACCCCCGAGTATTTAGCTATGATATCCTCTTCCATGGATAATTGTAGCTAAACTCTTTATTCGGTTGAAGGGGCGTATTTGTATTATAAAATGTTTTAGACTATTTTAGTGTTTTTTCTCTTTATTCAAAACTTGTTCTATGTGCCATATATTAGATCAGAATTTCCAAGGTTGAGTGGATGCTTGAAATGGCAAAGCTCTTCCGTCGAAATTCGTGAACATACTCGGGTAAGTGGATGCTTGAAATGGCAAAACTTATCAGAGGAGTTCGATCTCTCTCAAACACCATTTGGATAAATCGGAAAAGACAATCCAAATGGATGCACATAGGCTAGTATACCTTGAAATGGGGTGCTAGTCTGAGTAGAACAAGGGCTCTACGTTTTTTGCAAAAGATTAGACGCTGT